>CAWUFW010015459.1:0-359859 GCA_963921515.1 Calotriton arnoldi
TGCTTCCGTTCAGTTACGTACTCCTACACTGCCCGAACACCACTGCCCTAAACCCTGAAACACCACCCCCAGCAAGACCCCCTACACTGCCCGAACACCACTGCACTGCCCTAAACCCTGAAACACCACCCCTGCACGACCCCCTACACTGCCCGAACACCACTGCACTGCCCTAAACCCTGAAACACCACCCCCAGCACGACCCCCTACACTGCCCGAACACCACTGCACTGCCCTAAACCCTGAAACACCACCCCTGCATGACCCCCTACACTGCCCGAACACTACTGCACTGCCCTAAACCCTGAAACACCACCCCCAGCACGACCCTACACTGCATGAACACCACTGCACTGCCCTAAACCCTGAAACACTACCCCCAGCAACACCCCCTACACTGCCCGAACACCACTGCACTGCCCTAAACCCTGAAACATCACCCCAGCAAGACCCCCTACACTGCCCGAACACGACTGCCCTAAACCCTGAAACACCACCCCCAGCAAGACCCCCTACACTGCCCAAACACCACTGCACTGCCCTAAACCCTGAAACACCACCCCCAGCACGACCCCCTACACTGCCCGAACACCACTGCTCTGCCCAAAACCCTGAAACACCAGCCCCAGCACGACCCCCTACACTGCCCGAACACAACTGCACTGCCCTAAACCCTGAAACACCAGCCCCAGCAAAACCCCGTACACTGCCTGAACACCACTGCACTGCCCTAAACCATGAAACACCAGCCCCAGCACGACCGCCTACACTGCCCGAAAACCACTGCACTGCCCTAAACCCTGAAACACCAACCCCAGCACGACCCCCTACACTGCCCGAACACCACTGCACTGCCCTAAACCCTGAAACACCAGCCCCAGCACGACCCCCTACACTGCCCGAACACCACTGCACTACCCTAAACCCTGAAACACCAGACCCAGCAAGACCCCCTACACTGCCCGAACACCACTGCATTGCCCTAAACCCTGAAACACCAGCCCCAGCAAGACCCCCTACACTGCCCGACCACTGCACCGCCCTAAACCCTGAACCACCACCCCCAGCAAGACCCCCGACACTGCCCGAACACCACTGCACTAAACCCTGAAACACCACCCCCAGCAAGACCACCTACACTGGCCGAACACCACTGCACTGCCCTATACCGTGAAACACCACCCCTGCACGACCCCCTACACTGCCCAAACAGCACTGCACTGCCCTAAACCCTGAAACACCACCCCTGCACGACCCCCTACACTGCCCGAACACCACTGCACTGCCCTAAACCCTGAAACACCACCCCCCAGCACGACACCCTACACTGCCCGAACACCACTGCACTGCCCTAAACCCTGAAACACCACCCCCAGCACGACCCCCTACACTGCCCGAACACAACTGCACTGCCCTAAACCCTGAAACACCACCCCCCTGCACGACCCCCTACACTGCCGGAACACCACTGCACTGCCCTAAACCCTGAAACACCACCCCCAGCATGACCCCCTACACTGCCCGAACACCACTGCACTGCCCTAAACCCTGAAACACTCACCCCCAGCACGACCCCCTACACTGCCCGAACACCACTGCACTGCCCTAAACCCTGAAACACCACCTCCAGCACGACCCCCTACACTGCCCGAACACCACTGCACTGCCCTAAACCCTGAAACACCACCCCCTGCATGACCCCCTACACTGCCCGAACACTACTGCACTGCCCTAAACCCTGAAACACCACCCCCAGCACGACCCTACACTGCATGAACACCACTGCACTGCCCTAAACCCTGAAACACTACCCCCAGCAAGACCCCCTACACTGCCCGAACACCACTGCACTGCCCTAAACCCTGAAACATCACCCCCAGCAAGACCCCCTACACTGCCCGAACACCACTGCCCTAAACCCTGAAACACCACCCCCAGCAAGACCCCCTACACTGCCCAAACACCACTGCACTGCCCTAAACCCTGAAACACCACCCCCAGCACGACCCCCTACACTGCCCGAACACCACTGCTCTGCCCAAAACCCTGAAACACCAGCCCCAGCACGACCCCCTACACTGCCCGAACACAACTGCACTGCCCTAAACCTTGAAACACCAGCCCCAGCAAAACCCCGTACACTGCCTGAACACCACTGCACTGCCCTAAACCCTGAAACACCAGCCCCAGCATGACCGCCTACACTGCCCGAAAACCACTGCACTGCCCTAAACCCTGAAACACCAACCCCAGCACGACCCCCTATACTGCCCGAACACCACTGCACTGCCCTAAACCCTGAAACACCAGCCCCAGCACGACCCCCTACACTGCCCGAACACCACTGCACTACCCTAAACCCTGAAACACCAGCCCCAGCAAGACCCCCTACACTGCCCGAACACCACTGCATTGCCCTAAACCCTGAAACACCAGCCCCAGCAAGACCCCCTACACTGCCCGACCACTGCACCGCCCTAAACCCTGAACCACCACCCCCAGCAAGACCCCCTACACTGCCCGAACACCACTGCACTAAACCCTGAAACACCACCCCCAGCAAGACCACCTACACTGGCCGAACACCACTGCACTGCCCTATACCGTGAAACACCACCCCCTGCACGACCCCCTACACTGCCCAAACAGCACTGCACTGCCCTAAACCCTGAAACACCACCCCCTGCACGACCCCCTACACTGCCCGAACACCACTGCACTGCCTTAAACCCTGAAACACCACCCCCAGCACGACACCCTACACTGCCCGAACACCACTGCACTGCCCTAAACCCTGAAACACCACCCCCAGCACGACCCCCTACACTGCCCGAACACAACTGCACTGCCCTAAACCCTGAAACACCACCCCCTGCACGACCCCCTACACTGCCGGAACACCACTGCACTGCCCTAAACCCTGAAACACCACCCCCAGCATGACCCCCTACACTGCCCGAACACCACTGCACTGCCCTAAACCCTGAAACACTCACCCCCAGCACGACCCCCTACACTGCCCGAACACCACTGCACTGCCCTAAACCCTGAAACACTACCCCCAGCAAGACCCCCTACACTGCCCGAACACCACTGCCCTAAACCCTGAAACATCACCCCCAGCAAGACCCCCTACACTGCCTGAACACCACTGCCCTAAACACTGAAACACCACCCCCAGCAAGACCCCCTACACTGCCCGAACACCACTGCACTGCCCTGCCCTAAACCCTGAAACACTACCTCCAGCACAACCCCCTACACTGCCTGAACACCACTGCACTGCCCTAAACCCTGAAACACCACCCCCTGCATGACCCCCTACACTGCCCGAACACCACTGCACTGCCCTAAACCCTGAAACACCACCCCCTCCACCACCCCCTACACTGCCCGAACACCACTGCACTGCCCTAAACCCTGAAACACCACCCCCTGCACCACCCCTACACTGCCCGAACACCACTGCACTGCCCTAAACCCTGAAACACCACCCCCAGCACGACCCCCTACACTGCCCGAACACCACTGCACTGCCCTAAACCCTGAAACACCACAACCCTGCACGACCCCCTACACTGCCCGAACACCACTGTACTGCCCTAAACCCTGAAACACCACCCCCGCACGACCCCCTACACTGCCCGAACACCACTGCACTGCCCAAAACCCTGAAACACCACCCCCAGCACGACCCCCTTTACTGCCCGAACACCACTGCACTGCCCCAAACCCTGAAACACCACCCCCAGCACGACCCCCTACACTGCCCGAACACCACTGCCCTAAACCCTGAAACACCACCCCCTGCACGACCCCCTACACTGCCCGAACACCACTGCACTGCCCTAAACCCTGAAACACCACCCCCTGCACGACCCCCTACACGGCCCGAACACCACTGCACTGCCCTAAACCCTGAAACACCAACCCCAGCACGACCCCCTACACTGCCCGAACACCACTGCACTGCCCTAAACCCTGAAACACCACCCCTGCATGACCCCTACACTGCCCGAACACTACTGCACTGCCCTAAACCCTGAAACACCACCCCCAGCACGACCCCTACACTGCATGAACACCACTGCACTGCCCTAAACCCTGAAACACTACCCCCAGCAAGACCCCTACACTGCCCGAACACCACTGCACTGCCCTAAACCCTGAAACATCACCCCCAGCAAGACCCCCTACACTGCCCGAACACCACTGCCCTAAACCCTGAAACACCACCCCCAGCAAGACCCCCTACACTGCCCGAACACCACTGCACTGCCCTAAACCCTAAAACACCACCCCCAGTACGACCCCCTACACTGCCCGAACACCACTGCACTGCCCTAAACCCTGAAACACTACCTCCAGCACAACCCCCTACACTGCCTGAACACCACTGCACTGCCCTAAACCCTGAAACACCACCCCCTGCATGACCCCCTACACTGCCCGAACACCACTGCACTGCCCTAAACCCTGAAACACCACCCCCCGCACCACCTCTACACTGCCCGAACACCACTGCACTGCCCTAAACCCTGAAACACCACCCCCAGCACGACCCCCTACACTGCCCGAACACCACTGCACTGCCCTAAACCCTGAAACACCACAACCCTGCACGACCCCCTACACTGCCCGAACACCACTGTACTGCCCTAAACCCTGAAACACCACCCCCGCACGACCCCCTACACTGCCCGAACACCACTGCACTGCCCAAAACCCTGAAACACCACCCCCAGCACGACCCCCTTTACTGCCCGAACACCACTGCACTGCCCCAAACCCTGAAACACCACCCCCAGCACGACCCCTACACTGCCCGAACACCACTGCCCTAAACCCTGAAACACCACCCCTGCACGACCCCCTACACTGCCCGAACACCACTGCACTGCCCTAAACCCTGAAACACCACCCCCTGCACGATCCCCTACACTGCCCGAACACCACTGCACTGCCCTAAACCCTGAAACACCACCTCCAGCACGACCCCCTACACTGCCCGAACACCACTGCACTGCCCTAAACCCTAAAACATTCCACCCCTGCATGTCCCCCTACACTGCCCGAACACTACTGCACTGCCATAAACCCTGAAACACCACCCCCAGCACGACCCCTACACTGCATGAACACCACTGCACTGCCCTAAACCCTGAAACACTACCCCCAGCACGACCCCCTACACTGCCCGAACACCACTGCACTGCCCTAAACCCTAAAACATCACCCCCAGCAAGACCCCCTACACTGCCCGAACACCAACTGCCCTAAACCCTGAAACACCACCCCCAGCACAGACCCCCTACACTGCCCGAACACCACTGCACTGCCCTAAACCCTGAAACACCACCCCCAGCACGAACCCCTACACTGTCCAAACACCACTGCACTGCCCTAAACCCTGAAACACCACCCCCAGCACGTACCCCCTACACTGCCCTAACACCACTGCACTGCCCTAAACCCTGAAACACCACCCCTAGCAGTGACCCCCTACACTGCCCGAACACCACTGCACTGCCCTAAACCCTGAAACACCACCCCCAGCACGTACCCTACACTGCCTAAACACCACTGCACTGCCCTAAACCCTGAAACTACTACCCCAGCAACGACCCCTACACTGCCCGAACACCACTGCACTGCCCTAAACCCTAAAACATCTACCCCAGCAAGACCCCCTACACTGCCCAAACACCACTGCACTGCCCTAAACCCTGAAACACCACCCCCAGCAAGACTACCTACACTGCCCAAACACCACTGCACTGCCCTAAACCCTGAAACACCACCCCCAGCATGACCCCCTACACTGCCCGAACACCACTGCACTGCCCTAAACCCTAAAACACCAGCCCCAGCACGACCCCTTACACTACCTAAACACAACTGCACAATTTGTTACAGGCGTTGCAACGCAGGCCTGTGGTGCTTACTGGAAGTACCTGGTGGGGTAGTTGGGCCCCAGGGACCCTCAGGATTCAAGGTGACCTAATCCCCCAACTTAAAACACTCCACGGGGCGCGTTTGCACAGTGGTGAAGGGAGAGGGTGGGGCCTCAGGTGACATGTGCGCAAACACGCACTGTGGTGCGTTTTAAGTTGGGGAATTAATTCCCCTTGAATCCTGAGGGACCCTGGGGGCCAACTAGCCCACCAGGTACCTTCAGTAAGCACAACAGAGTTGCGTTGCAGAGAGGTGAAAAAAGGTGCGTGGCCTCGGAACGCCTCTCTGCAACTCAGCTCTGTGGTCCTAATTGTAGGTACCTGAGGGGCTAGTTGGGCCCCAGGGACCCTCAGGATTCAAGGGGACTTAATCCCGCAACTTAAAACGCACCACAGGGCGCGTTTGCACACATGTCACCTCAGGCCCCCTCCCTTCACCACTGTGCAAACGCGCCCTGTAGCGCGTTTTAAGAGATAGTTTTAATCCCCCTGCCCTATTATGTACTAGGGACTTACAGAGGAGGTCATGCTAATCACAGGGGTACCCCAACGCATAGTGTTCCCTAGTGTATGTAGGTGTTTTCACTGTATTCTAAGTGTCTTTTAGCATAGCACTGGCTCTGGTTAGTCAGAGTTAGTTACCACCAGTACCCGTCTGAAAAAGTTGTGGGCACAGGATGATTTTGCAACAAGGCCTCTTTCTGCTCCTCTGTTGGTTCTTTCTGCACATCTTTTGCTTCTTCCTGCACTTTTCTTCGTCTTTGTGGACTTCTGTTGCTTCTTTCTGCATTTCTTTTGCTTCTTTCTGTGCGTTTTTTCTTCTTTCTTCACATGTCCTACCTCTGTAGGCATAGTTAGAAACTAGCATTTAAAAAACCTTTGAAATTCACTTAAAAAATCATAGGTTTCAGGCACGTTATAGTTAGAAATTAGCATTTAAAAAACCTTTGAAATTCACTGAAAAAACCATAGGTTTCAGACACGTTATAGTTAGAAATTAGCATTTAAAAAACCTTTGAAATTCACTGAAAAAACCATAGGTTTTAGGGACAGTTATAGTTAGTTGGACATTTCACTCGTACAAAACCATAGAAATTCCCCCGTTATAGTTAGTTCAGCTAACTATAACTCGCACCGCCGCAATGCACTGCTGATGACGTCACATATTACATCACTCATGACATGGTCAGTGACATCACTGATGACATCTCAAATGACATCACTGATGACATCATCCATGTGATAATTTCATGCATCTTCTCACAACCTAATATAACTTTAGATACACCCACTCTAAATTACAGACTGCCATTCTCAAAACCATACACACTCCAATACCAATAACTACATACCCACTCACTGATTCTTAGGTCTACACACACACATCTACTCACTCACCCGTACAGTCACTCATACTTACAGTCACTCAGTACAGGACTATCATATGCACTCATACACCTATATAAACACTCACACACCGCCACTCATCCATAGAGGTACTCACACACCTAGTCAGTCATGTAAAAATTAATCACACACCCATTTACTCACCTATACAGTTATACACACACCAGCTCACTTACTCATACAAATACTAGCACATTCTTACGCTCTTATACAATAACTGATACAAGCACACACGCATCCATACAGCCACTCTCACAATCACACACTCTCACTTATAGTCATTTAAATACTCTAACACACATATATACTGCCTTTTACATATGTAGTTACTCGCACATGTACCACTGAGATATACATTCACTCACTAACACACCCATACACACACTCACCCACCCAAGCAGTCCATCACAGATGCACTCTTGAAATCATGCACCCAGTGAATCACCCACTCACACATCTATGTACAGAGTCACACACACCCCACCCACACAAACACTCAGGCAGCCATACAGATACTCAGAGAACCAATCAATAACCCATATAGACACTCATGTAGCTATTCGCAAATCCATGCATCCACTTACACACCAACAAACAGACGGATACAGACATTCACACAGTTTAGTCACTAACCCATGCATTCAGTAAGATACGTTTAATCACTCACTTGTAGAGTCAGTCACGCACGTACTAAATCATCCATTCAGACACTTATACACCCACTCATTCTTCAATACGCCTTTCCCTATATATATTAAACATATTTAAACTTTACAGAAACACACAGTCACTGGATGATGTCATCAGTGATGTCATTTGAGATGTCATCAGTGATGTCATCAGTGATGTCATCAGTGATGTCATCAGTGATGTCACTGACCTGCCGGGTCTGGTGGCTCAGTGGACTAATGCATCCACTGCAGGGGCCTGTGTTCGACCTCATGGACACAGGTTCGAATCCCGGCGGGTCAACTCAGCCTTTCATCCATTTGAGGTCGATAAAATGAGTACCATTGAGTTGGGTAACAATAAACATCTGTTATTCAGTGCCAAGATGCCCCGTTGCTGGGGTGAACGTGCGCTTTACAAATACACATGTTATGTTATGTTATGTAATATGTGACGTCATCAGCAGTGCATTGCGGGGGCGCGAGTTATAGTTAGCTGAACTAACTATAACGGGGGAATTTATGTATAGCACCTCGTCACAACGCTCAGTGTGTGATCAAGAAAGTGTAACTTTCGAAACGCGTAACATTCTGATGAATAAATTAACACTGCTTCCGACCTGCATCTGAGAGCGCGCTTTATTGTGGATCTTTGGTTAACGTTTACGCCGGCTGTAGCCCTACCGGCTCAACGCGCCACCAAACAACGGGCGGATTTCCCGGGAAGAGCTGTTTTGTATCAGGAAGTAAACAGAGGGATTTCTGCCGGCCGCCAATATCTCACCACGAGGATTGAAGACATCAGTGAATCGGTGTACACACCCGGAGCAGCGTCCTAGAGGTAAGCCGATCCCGGGGGTGTATTCTGGGGCCAGCGCGCTCACCCGCGTTGGCCCGTCGGGGTGCAGTACCGGGGGAGGGCGTCTCTAGTTGGCTGTTGGGGGAAAGTGCCATAGAGAAGATCGCTATGAGGACAAAGGCAATTGCTTTAATTAAAGATAAGTCCATGAGTCACATGTAGGACGGGTTAATAACCCCGAAGTATTGGGGAGTCCCCGCCTCTCTACGGCTGTGTACCGTTGCAATCATAAGCGGCATTTGGAACCTCTATTATTAGAGGGGATTCGGAGATCGGAAAGCCAGAAACTCGCACAAAGTGACACTAAAGGTGCTGAACCACACAGCCTCAAAAGGACCATTACAATTGATAAGGATATTTTCAACAAGTGGACTGTTCTTTGATCACAGGTTACGATTTATACATCATGGAGGAAGAATCGCAAAGACGATTAGCAGCGCAAACACTACTAGCACGCGCTCCAGGCAAAAGTCAGAAAGTAACATCCAGACAGGATACAGACACTACACTGACCACGAAACTCAGGAGATATGAAAAGTTAAAGAAATCCGAAACGTCGAAATGGTGGGAGGCAATCTCCCTCCAGGACTATGTAGACAAGAACATGGTGCCGAGGGGGCTCAGAATATACACCACACCTTCCTACGAGTCGCCGAACCCACGTATGCTAAAGAATGGTCAGAAAATTCTTCCAACAGTTCAAGAACCATGCTGTGCATACTAGTTAAATACGCGTGGGAAGATAGGGAGAATATCATGAAGGAAATAACAGAAATTGAAGAAGAACTAAAAACACATAATGATCAAACAGCTATCCAGAAATTTAAAGAAGAACTTAAAATGAGATTACTCCAGTATGAAGAAGATATTAAATTACGGAAACAAAGAAAACTTCACCGTGACTGCGCGGATTATGAGAGTGGCCGCATACTCACGTATAGCAGGAAGTATGATCATTTGTATAATATCCAACTGCCAGACACAGAAAAAAGTCAAGCAGAGAACACAGGAAGGACGGCCACAGCGTCTGCAATGGTCAGTGATTCGGATACAGACATTTCTGTGAAAACGACGAGACACATCTTTCAGAAGTGGAGGTCATCACAAGACCTGCCACTTTTTAGACGAGTTCCGGGTGCTGAAGAAGGGGCGGCAATCGGGAAGAATAACCCCTCCACCACCACCACCACAGAAAGGAAGAGGACAACGGGGGAGAGGAAGAGGCCGAGGAAGAGGCAGGGGCGGAGCAAACAAAGAAGATCAAGACGCAAACAGAGGATCAAAAAAGAGAAAAGGAAACAGAGCCCATGGGAACCAGACGTGGTGGCTACAGAAAGAAACAACAACAATGAAGGACAACACCATGGTAAACAAAACTATCATTAACCTTAGCAATCGCCAGCTATCTTATTTGGAAAATAAAACCCTCAGCCTAGGTCTCTCTTTCTGCCCCACAGAACTGTTTAACTATTCTGATACTCGCATTGATATATTCAAGTTTATCAGGAAACTGAAATTGACAAAATGGCACACATTGAAAGGTAGTAATACAAGACAAAGTACCATGCACAGTAATATCACTAGTCAACCAAATTTAACAGTAGGTGACGCTAATATTCTAAGAACAATGCAGGACTTGGCTTCGAACAATGAATGTATTTATAGTGAGATTGATATTGGTACAACGGAGATTGCAGATATCATCACTGATAGAGCAGCTAATACCACTTTTAAGCCTAAATCTATCTTTTATCCAATTCTACCGCATGATAATATAAACACGTTCCATGATGTGGTTACAAAGTCATTGCTTGATTGTAAACACCAACAAACCAAAAAAAGCTGTAAAGTTTTTAATCTAACAATCAAGCAAAAAAACATAATTTCCTCTCTTGCCAACGACAAAACCATAATAATTCGCCCAGCAGATAAAGGGGGCAATGTTGTGATACAGAGTAAAGAAATGTATGTTAAGGAGGCATATAGACAATTGGAGGATGACAGATTTTACTGTAGATGCAACACTAAAACATATAATGACAGCATCACGAACACCTGGGAGAAACTTTCTAAGTGGCAACAACAAGGAGTTATAAGTTGGGAAGAATATCTATTTCTTAAAAAGATTATCCGAAACTCCCGATAATATATTTTCTCCCTAAAGTACACAAGAACCCACTAGCACCCCCAGGCAGACCTATTGTATCATCTATAGGAAGTGTTTTTGAGAATATTTCTAAATATGTTGACCATTTTTTACAGGATTATGTGTCACAGCTTCCGTCTCATGTCAAAGATACAAAAGATTTTCTGTGTAAAATTGAAAACATTGTATGGGAAAAAGGGTATATGTTTTTAACACTGGATGTATGTTCTTTATACACTATACAGACCCTCCAGGATTTCGCGATTTGCAAAAAAATCGCGAAATCGGCAGTTTTGTAAAAATGCCGCAATTTTTACAAAACTGCCCGCGAAATTTGGAAAATTTAAAGGATGGATAAATAGAACAGTGATGTGATGGGCTGGGGCGGTGCAGGGTTTGCAGTGAGGTGAGGGTGGTATGAACGGCTGAGAGGCGGCGCAGAGAGCAGGAGCTGCTGCAGGCAGACATTCAGGGAGGAACAAAAACTGCTGAGAGGAAGGTGGACTGTGTAAAATTTTCGAAGATAGGTACCAGGTCTGAATTGAAGGGGTCTTTCCAAACATACACTGGCTGGCTGTGCCATTGAACAACATGCGCTTTTTCTATAATTCAAACCACGTAAAACCATTACGGTCTTCAGTGTGCGCATATGTGCCCCAACCTTCACACCACCAATTAAGAAAGAAGTACACTTGACAAGTTTACGGTATTCAACGGTAGACCGTAGCTCAGATTGACTTCCAAACTTATAAAGTCGCAAGTTTATGAATGGTGCAGATTGTATGCAAATGCGTACACTGAAAAACACGTTACATATCGTGACGATGCACATAATGATGACATAGCATTTCACCCATGTACAATATTTACACCCCACGGGTCAGATTCCCGCCACCAGGAAACATTTCCATAAGATATACTCAGACAAGCACATAACCTGCAGTTGAATACAGAGTTTGTATAGTTACAGAACCAGTAACCAGTAAACGGCTTCCGGAATCGTCCCTGCACGAGGTCATGCTGTGGGCATCCCCAGGGTAGGCCTGAAAGGCAATTCAACACCCACCTCACTCTACAACCAGTCCCTGTGCCTAGCTCAAACCTTCATGGATATTGTAAAGAAACTTCAAATGAAGGGTTTTATGGCATAAAAATGATCTCTTTTGACACAATTAGTGCCGCAGGGTGAGTAGGTCACAGGCAGCCCCCCCCCCCAAACACACCCCCGCCAAACGGTCTACTAGTTGATCCTGTAATTCAGGGAATTGTACTCCAACTCTGAAGAATTCTACCTAGGCCAGCTACAAAAGTCAGTGTCTGATAGTAAAAGAAAGTGCCCTGCCTCTGGTTATAAGGAGAGTCACCCTTGTGCAATCAGAACATAGACAGTCACTTGATAACAGAGTCATAAGTGGAGACCGGCGTGTCCTCTACCTCTTGTTTTTTTTCTGATCCAGAGGTGAAGAGGACAAAAGAGGATTACCTGGGGGACAGCACAGGTTTTTAAATCCCTTGCCAATCCCCCCAGATGCGACACCACCCAGACAGAAATGACACTTTCCATAAGGTGATGGGGCTAATTCGGAATGGCTTGATGACCTATGGGGCTTGGGGGAATGCAGACTCCCTGCGCTCTGGATCCACTTCAGCTCATTAACGGCACCCCTCTGCTCTCGCCATTCAGGAATACAGACAATGGCTTTCTACCCACACCAGGAGCACAATTGTCAGTTTTTGTGTCAGAGTGGCAAAAAACTGCCCTGGCCTACAAAAAAGTTACATAGTGTTCCCCTTAATGGCTTGCCAGGGTGCACTGTCTCCCAAAACCTTATGCAAGGGAGGTCGTAGTATTGTAATTGCATTTATATAGCGCTTACTACCCCTGACGAGGCGTCAAACCACTTTTTCGGCGAGTAGCACGCTACTCCGGAACCCAAGAAGGATTAGTGTTGAATTAGTATAGTGAAATATGAAAGTAATTTGAGTGGTGGATAGGTTAGTCAGTTATTTGGATTCAGAAGGATAGCGGAGGGATAGAAGAGGGAAAAAGGTTTGCATTTATATAGCGCTTGTTATCCCTGCAGGGGTGCATACATGGGCACTAGAACATCCCAGGGAGAAATTCAGCTCCCTCCCACGAGGTTAGGACTGGAGCTGTGCTTCCGTAGAGCTGTAGACACTTTAAACATGCCTATTTCAAAGTGGAATACTCTGCTAAAACAGTTTCCATTGATTTCAGGCTGAAAATGAATGATTATTTGTAAAATAAAGTGCCGCAAAAATGCCGCTAAATTTCAATATTTGTGCCGCTAAATTTCCATATTTGTGCCGTTAAATTTGCTAATCCATGCCGCAATATCCTGGGGGTCTGACTATAATTGACCATAATCAAGGAATTGGAGCCTGCTTACACTATTTAAGTGAGAAGCATATAATGTATTTAGAACATACAAACATGCTAACTGAGATGATGGACATGTGCCTCCGGAACAATATCTTTATGTTTAATGGGGATCTATTTAGACAAACCCTGGGAACATCGATGGGAACATGTTTTGCACCCAGCTTTGCGAACTTGTTCCTAGGCCTATGGGAGGAGGAAATACAAAAGATGACAAATATGCTGCAGATTTTGAAAAGGTGGCTATATGGTTACGTTACATTGATGACCTTTTTATAATATGGAAAGGTAGTGATCAAGAAGCAAGAAGGTTCATAGATTCACTTAATGAGAACAGCTACAACATTGTCCTTACACATACCATGAGTGAGGAGGAAATAGAATTCCTAGATGTTAAAGTAAGAGCCACTGGAAGGACCTTACAAACAAGACTTTTCAGGAAAGACACAGCAGGTAACAGTCTTCTCACGCCCTCAGCAGTCACCCAGACACCCTTAAGTGGAGTATACCGTATGGTGAGCTGCTGAGGGCGAGAAGAAACTGTAGTGATATGGAGAGCTACCAAGCAGAAGAAAAATCATGCTAACTAGATTCAAAGAACGAGGCTATCCAAATTGGGTTCTGAATAGAGCAGTATCTAAAATGAAAGACATCGCTAGAGAGGAAACCCTAGAACCCAAAACCCAAGAGAAAGCTACTGACTCTTCAGGAACCAGAGTGATCCTTACCTTCAACAAGGCTTCCCATAAAATACAGAAAATTCTTAATGACAATTGGAATATCCTGAAAAGTGATTCTATTATAGGTCCGTCAGTCAGCGACAGACCCAGTATCACGTATCGTAAAAGTAGGAGTCTCAGAGATACTCTAGTACATGGTGATATTACAGAACGTGCAGACAGGGGCCAACACAATCTCAAAGGATTTTATCCGTGTGGCCACTGTAAGGCATGTAAGAATAGCAAGATGGTACAGGAATTCAGTTTACCTAACAACAACAGTAAAAGAATTATAACTCAGTTTCTCACGTGTAGCTCTACGTATGTCATCTATGTATTAGAATGTCCATGCAACAAAAGGTATGTGGGAAGCACAACTCTGATGGCCAAAAAAGAGTTCTTGAACATCTCAGAGCAATTACCAACAAAGATCCCCACTACCCAATAGCACGGCATTTTGCTAACTTCCACCTGTCCAACAGTGGCTTACTACGCTATTTTGCCATTGAACAAATACACATGAGTCCGAGAGGAGGTAATAGGGAGCTCAGTCTCAGGAAGCGGGAATCGAAATGGATTCTCGATCTCGAGACTAAGTACCCTAAAGGACATAATCAAGACGAAGAATTAGCAACACACTTAATTGAGGAGTAAGTGGCAGATGTTAGTAGTGTTCTGACTTAAGTGCTCATCTCCATGATGCCATGTAATGCATTTAATTATGTAAACCTGTTTTTCTTTTAATTAGAGTATATTTGTGCTCTATTTTAATCCAATTTTTCTTGTTCTTTCCTTTTCACAGGAGGAAAGGAAGGGGCCCCATGCATCTTCACTGACAATTCACGGGCCGCCTACCCTTTTCTTCCCCTCTACAGGGAGTGCACCATTGGATGAATAGATAAGAACTTTTTTCACATATTATTATCTTTCACTTTGTTATTCACTTTTACATGCGGTACTTTTGTATTTTATAGAGATTCAATTTTGAGCCACTTGGCGCAAGTATATTTATCTATTCATATATACACCTGTTACACAGGTGTCCAACAACTCATGTAGAGTTTAATTTCGAAAGACTGTATTTTGGGAATCTTGTTTGAGCATTTAATATCCAGCTCTATATCCGCCCTTTGGGAATTATATCCTAATCTATAACTGTTATATGAGGTGAATCACTCATTAGGGATACATCTTAAACACGCATTGCCACTTGGCGTTAGTATTGTGTGATTACAGCGTGTTTGTAGATTAACTTATCTATTATGTCCTGTCCTCACAAGGTTTGGGATCAGATATATCATCATTGTATGAATATGATGCAAGAGTAAGAATCGGTTTATCTTCCTTTTCTTTCCTTTCTTTTCTATTTATTGGAAAATGCATGTAGCTAATGAATTTCCATGCATTTTTAGTTTGAATACATGAATGTGCAGGCAGAAATGATATTAACTATGCTACCAATGTATGTATAAAACATGTTCCAATATGGCCACCGAAGTAAAATGCAATCAGGGTGACTGACTGTAAGTCCCCTCTTTATGTCTAGTACCTCCAACATGTATGTATAGCACCTCGTCACAACGCTCAGTGTGTGATCAAGAAAGTGTAACTTTCGAAACGCGTAACATTCTGAGGAATAAATTAACACTGCTTCCGACCTGCATCTGAGAGCGCGCTTTATTGTGGATCTGTGGTTAATATATATATATATATATATATATATATATATATATATATATATATTATTTAATGCAGTCGTGGATTCAAACCGAAATAACACAGAAATTCACAAGGTATGTTTAGAAGCACAGTTTTATAACTCGCTACAACATCGATTAAACCGAAACTTGAACATCACTCTTAATGAAACGTGTAATTACAAATGAAATGTAAATAATCTTACAGATGAGATTACATATCACTTTCCCCATGCCACTTTGACAGTGCCAGATATGAAATTAGTATAATTTATTCGTTTGGTTATGTGTAGTTATTTAATTACATTTTACCTTTAGGTGTTATTTTATTTATTGGTATAAATATTGTATAAGCATTGTTTTTGTGTGCAAGTTGTGGTTTGCATAGCTGTTGTGTGGGTTATGGACTGTGCTCCTAACCATAACTTCAGGGTTTACAGCGTGCAGTGGGTGAGTGCCGGACCTGGCTGATGGCCAGGCAATGAGCTCAACTTTCCACTGGAGACTTGAACTTGCAACACATGGCCTTTGGCCATGCTTGGTGGGGGTTTGCCACAGGTCCTGGCCTCCAGCCAGGCGCTCAACCTGCCACAGGCTTCAACCACCTACTGCTCACAGTCTTCGGTCGTGTGCAGTAGGGTTGGCTGCAGGGCCTTGGTTAGCCACTGTGGCCACCAAAGATGTGTCCACTGTGCACCAGAGATTTGTCACAGACCCTGTGCCAACCCTCTGAAGAAGGCCAACCTCCTTCTGTGCACAGCTTTGCTTGTCTGCAGTGGGATTAGTTGCAGGATGTGGTCTCTAGCCAGGCCATGCACCCTACCCTCCATAGGCGTCTGACCCCTTCTAAGTGCAGCCCACTGCCATGCACTGCAGGGAATTGGCCACAGGGCCTGGACTGTGGTGAGACCCTACTCCCATCTAAGGACATATGGCCATCCCATGCGCATGGTCGTTGGCCAAGTACAGCTATAGTGCTCTAAGGGCCAGATGTACGATCGTTTTTTGCGGTCGCAAATGGGAAATTGGCCTTTTGCGACCGCAAAAAAGGGTCCTGGCATGTACAAACGCTATTTTGCGAGTCTGTGACTCGCAAAATAGCGTTTGCGACTCTTGCTAATAGGAAGGGGTGTCCCTTCCTAATAGCGAGTCACAATGCAATGCAACATTGTTTTGCAACCGCATTTGCGGCCGTAAAACACTTGCAGTTTACCACCTACTTCAAGTAGGTGGTAAACCACTTGCAAACGGGAAGGGGTCCCCAGGGGACCCCTTCCCCTTTGTGAGTGTGTGCAAAAATATTTTTTAAGAGCAGGCAGTGGTCCTAGGGACCACTGCCTGCTCTTAAAAAATGAAACATAAACGTTTCATTTTTTTTTTTAAATGCATCTCATTTTCCTTTACGAAAAACGGACTGCATTTAAAAAAATAAACTGCTTTATTAAAAAGCAGTCACAGACATGGTGGTCTGCAGACCCCAGCAGGCCACCATACCTGTGAGTACTGGCCATTCCTAATGGGATCACAAATAGCACCTGCCTCATGAATATTAATGAGGCAGCCAATTTGCGACCCCATTAGGAATCGCTAACAGTGTCTGAGACACTGTTGTAAATTGCATTTTGCGGGTCACAAAGCGGCGTAATTTGCGAGTCGCAAAATGTAAGGGTCGTACATCTGGCCCTAAATGCCTTATTTTGCAGGATTTACGGGTCCTGGTGCTGGATTTGTGAATTCTGAGAGCCTGAAAGGTCCATAGGATCCGGAGATGGTCTAGGATCTGCAAATCCATTGCAAAAAGTTTTGGGGGGATTTTTAATAATAATACCGGGGGATCTATTATGAGTCGACCTACCTGGGCCCGTGGTCAGTGCAGCTCATCATGGTCCGTAATGCCCTTATTCTTTTCATTTCTCCCACCACAGTGCTCAGTGCACAGAATTGGGTAATGGCATCTGCAACAGAAATGTTTCTGTGATGGCCAGCCAAACAAAACACATCAGATTTGCAAAACCAGGGCAGGATCCACAAATGTGCAATGCACAAAGGGAGAAAAAGCTCTCTAGTTCAACGTGGGACCTTTATGTTTTTTTAAATAGAGTCATGAATCCTCAGTGGATTCACAAATCCATGGAGAATCCTGCAATGTAATAATCCAGATATCTCTAACATTTAACCTCTTCATGTCCAACCTGGGCACTTTTTTAAATGCAAATTTCTCAAAAATTATTGACTAGAGTTATACCAAACAAATACCAGCACACTCCTTGAGTAAAGTTCTGCTTTCATGCCAAATTGGTGTAATTCTGTTTAGCAGTTTTTTTCTGTATCGAAGAGCAAAGACTCTTAAGGGAATTAAAATGGGAAATGGCACTTTTGGGACCCCTTTTCTTGAACCCACGCTTGACAGAACCGTATGAAATTTGCCAAGAATAACCAAAAGTGGATGTACTTTTTGGGAAAGTTAATTGTAGATTCGTCACACAGTGCCATAAGTATTAAGAAAACAGAAAATACCTTTCCTATGCAAACTGTGATCTAACTGTAACTACACTGGCAGTATCACTTGGCCATGAAGGGGATAGCCCACAGAAAAAGTTAGAGATCCTGGACCGTAAGTTCACATGGTTCTCCTGCAGTTCTAATTGTTCATAAATAGTCAGTCCTGAAAGCTGAAGTGGGTTTTCTCCTGTTGGCCAATTCGGTACTGTGGTTCCAGGGTAGGAACCAAAAAATGCTATACTGGAGTGTTCTGACTGGTTGGCTGCTATGTTGGGACAAAATATTGCAGCGGACATTACAGGACTCAGGGACTCGGTCTCCAAGGCCCATGTAGGGGCCTATATGGACAGCCTCTGTGATTTACATTTTTAATTTTTTTGTTTTTGTCTTGGGTACTGCAGTACTATTGCGGGACCCATCGAGACCCCCTATTAGGTCCCACATATAAATACGATACTGCTGTAGTATTGCGTACCCCAATTATTTATTTTAAAAAGCTGACGCCCCCCGGGGTTTTGGACAGAGGACTTGGCCCTAGGCCATTCCCTGCTGTGCACGGCCAAAGGCAGTGCCTAGTGAGTGTTGGCCACCCTCTGTGGGTTAGGCTCAGGATCCGGGGTGGATGGGAATTCACTGCCCATAGTGGGGGTTGGTACAAAAACAACAGGAGTATAACCCAAAGACCAGGTTGAGATCTGGGTAAGTAAGCTAAAACTAACAACAATGTCTCAACCGGTATCATTGAGGAAGGCAAGTATATATGCATGTACAAGACATTACAAGAAGGAAGGGGTTGGACATATGCTCAGGATAGAATATGATATAAAAAAATAGAGAAACTTCCTGAAAAAAGCAAAGGTTAAATTGACGTTATAGTCAGGTATGGCAATAAGGTCATAGCAAAGTTTTAAAAAAATGCACTGGAAAAACAAAGGTTAAACTGACGTTACTGTTGGGTGTTAAAATGAGATAAGACCTAACATTTAAAAACCATACAACTATTGAAATTTGCCAGTTTACTTTAGTGAACTAACTAATTCTTGCTCCCCTGTCATGTACTGCTTATTATTTCATATATTACATCACTCTTAACTTGTTAAATTACATCATTGATGACATCACCGATGAAATCACTGATGACTTCAACCAATGATACAGCTATTCCCATTATTCCATAAACCCTTACATGATTTTTAAAAAAAGTTGTAGTAAAGGGCCTACAGTCATTCATAGCATAGAATTACTGTGTGTACAAGTGTGGGTAAATAATATGGAAATATCGTAAGCTCTGGAGGCATGTGTGGATGTGCATGGGAAAAGTTATATGATTCACAGTTTACCAAGCAGTAAAGTTTCGGGTGTAGGCAGTACTCAATGTTAAATAAGGTAAAGGCTGAGCGCACCTGAAGTAGGTGCTGAGGTATGTTTCAGAGTAGGTTGTGGCTAAAGAGAAAGCCTGTCGCAAAAATCTGCGAGGAAAGGAAAAGCCAAAGTCTCCTTTCACAATAGATCATCCACCAGTAGAGATCTGGACACATGTCCATGTTAAATAGTTGCTAAACAGTGCTATAGACAAATTCTATGTAGAATGGATGCCGGGGATGTCTATTTCCAGAACTTCACTAAAGATTTTGAAGCTTTGGTCAATGTTGAGTAATGTAAAATGTAGGGGTGACCGATTATGAGGTGGTTTAACTCATTGTGGTTGGAAGGATGGCTTTGAGGTTATACGCCATTCTGCTCATCTCAGGAATGTGTGTTGTCTATTTTGTTAAACTACTTAGGGTTGTCGATAGGGCCTGGCTGAAGGCATCTTAGTAGTGGATAATGCATATTTATCAACGTGTTGACTTTAAAATTGTGGGTGATTTGAAGTGTTTAAAAGGGTGATTCTATTAAGGCAAATAGAGAACAAACACTTTTTGGATAGTGTTCATGATTTAAAAAATGAGTGACCTCATTAAAGTGTTTGATAGGCAGTGAATACTAGTAAAAAGAGGCTAATCACCAGTAAAAAGAGGCCAATCACCAGATGTGGGTGAGTTGACAGATATGCTATGTCTCTTGCATGTGGGAAAAGGTTATGTCTATTATCACTTGATTGGCGATAGAAAATTGGGCATAGGTGTAGCGTGTGCATGATGGGGGGCAAGTTATACTTAGTTCACTAAACTCTTACTGGTGAATTTCAGTGATATCAGTGGGGGGTTCCCAAAATGCAAAATCCCCATGCATTTTCCATAGACTTCTTTAGGTAGGCCTACAGTAAAAACTGCTGAACGGAATTACACCAAATTTGGCAGGAAGCTAGATCTTGCTCCGCAGATTGTGCTTTTTGTGATTTGGTGTAAATCCTTTAAGTAGTTTTTGAGAAATTAAGGTTAAAAAATATTTGTATATCTGGATAGTTGGGTTTGAGGGACTCTTGCAAGAGTCCCTCAAACACAGTTTTAAAAGCTAGAGCGCCCTGATTGGCCCAGGGAGTTTTTTTTCCCTTGAGCCATCTCGCTCCTGCAGGAATCAGACTCCCATGGGAGTGAGTGCTCTGATTGGCTGCCAGCAAAATGTGAAACATTTTACTGGCAGCCATTACAGGCTTGTGGACTTAGTCCCCTGTCCTGAAGTTACAAAAAATAAATAATATAAGGGGGCAGGGTAGGTTCCCCTCTAAGCCCCATGGGGGGTACCCAGAGGGCCCAGTGAGGCCAGATTTTGAAAACAAAATAGCAATTTTTGCCGCAATCCCGGGGGACTCTGGCAGGACTGGGGAAAAAACCCAACAACAAAATTGTGGGCTGGGGGGGCGTAGCAGGGTATAGTTTGGGCCCTAGGGACCCTAACCCCTGGTGCCTGATATAAATAATTTGGGGAGGGGGCACACGGTCCCTGGCCTGAGCGCAATTCAGCCCCAGGGACCCCATCCCTTGGGGCCCACGGAATCTTTTATGGGGAGGAGGCTCCCACGGTCCCCCTTCCCAAGCCCCCCCCGAGCCTTTAAAAGGACCTGGGGACCCCATGGCTGCTACTTTTGAAAAGCCCCCCCCCCTCCTAAGCCCTTACCCATACCCTGGGGCTGTCTTACAAGCTGTGTCCCGGGGAGCACATCCCTGGGACACAGCAGTTTCCCTGCCCACGCTGGCACGGGCAGGGAAACTTGTGTTTGCTCTCACCTGGCAGGAGCATTTTTAAAACTCTCACCAAACGGGAGCAAACACAAAGTCTGCTCCTAGCAGGCAGGAGTTTTAGAAATGCTACCGTTGGCTGAGAGCAGACTTGAGATCTGTTTCCCTGCCTTCACTGATGCAGACAGGGAAACAGATCAACAGATTGCTCCTGCCCAGAGGGAGCAGCATAAATAGCTGCTCCCTCCGGGCCAGAGCAATGCCAGCTCCTGCAGCATGCAGGGAGCTGGCAGGGGCCACGGTGATCCTAGGGCTTTCCCCCATGGCACCCGAACATTGTGCATGAATTATGTCCTGGGTGGTCACCAGGACATACACCTTCAAATAATGTGGGCCCCGGGAGATGGAGTCACCGGTGCCATAATAAGCGATGAGAGGGGGGCCGCACAGCCCCCATCCCTTTTTCCAAAAAAGGTCCACAGTTCTACCTTTTAATTGTTGCTGAGTATGCAAAGGCACCAAATCATCTACATGCTTGACCCATTTGGTCCTGCCCTTTTCAGTTCATAGTATGCACCGGTGTTCCCGTCATTTTCCAGGATGGTGGACAGTATGGTTTCTTTATAATTGCACGTTGAAAAATAATCTGAAATCCTTGATGGAGGTGAATGCATCATTGATTTATTGGAGTGCAATCTCTTCTATAGTGACTGTTTAAGACAAGTGGGTTGTTTCTTTTCGTCTCCTGGTCTGAGAGCAGAATCAACTGTTCTCCCTTTTAATTGCTGCTGAGTATGCAAAGGCGCCAAATCACATACATTTCCCACCCATTTGGCGCCGCCCCTTCTGCGCTAGTAGTATGCAACGTTGTTTAATGTCCTAATGGGGTGAATTGGAACTAGGGATTCACTGACACTCCTGAATCACGTGTAATTTTATTTCAACACAGAGTATAATCAGATGCGGTGCTCAAGGGGAGGGGAATCACCCTAACCCTCCAAAATGTAAGACACTGAGGTCGGTACTTGATTCTGACAACAGTCCTTGGCTCACGCATGCATCCAGTTTAACCAAAATTTACAATGATTTATACAAAACAAATGAAAAGGTGCGTTATTTTTTTCCAGATCTTTGTCTTTAATTCTTTTTGCCCAGCCAACACGTGTTTTGTCGTTAGGGGAATACCCCGTGACTTCTTCAGGGCTGTTTGGCTTGTCAATTCTCAGTTCGTTGTTACCAGCATTTTCCAGGCTGAGGGGCAGTGTGTTTCCTTTACAATTGCACATTGAAAAACGCTCTGAAATCCTTGATGGAAGGGAATGCATTGTTGATTTATTAGAGCACAATCTCTTCTGAAGTGACTATCCAAGACGAGTGGGTTCTTTCTAGTCATCTCTTGGTCTGAGAGCAGAATCCACGGATCTCTCTTTTAATTGCTGCTGAGTATGCAAAGGTGCCACTTCACCTACAAGCTCTGCCTGTTTGGCCCTGCCCCTTCAATGTTAATAGTAAGTGTAGCATCCTACCAGCCAAGGTACTTGCCAATGGCCATGCCAGACACGGAGAGTAGTTTTACATGTCTTTATTCCGCTGCGTGTAAGTCAGAACTTCACATTCAAAGCCTGCCTTCAACTCATCCCTCCAATGCTTACGTCACAGGCCTACGGTGTACAGTGGAAACCAAAAGAGTTCCAGCATTCTTTTATTTGAAAGACACTACATCAGCCGCTTTGTTAAATAAAAAGTCACAGCTTTTCAAAATAGATACATAAATAAATACACAAATTAATACATGAATAAACACACACATGATCATAGATATACAGGCATTTACAATTTCTCAATTAATCATAGTGGCGCCTGAGTCACGTCCTGATCGGGTCACTGGAAACTAGTAACTGGCAGTGAAAGTGTCAGTGATATGCACAGGTGAGGTGGAATCATCAGCAGACACAGAGTCATCAACAGTCTGTCGGAACCCAGTCTCTACATTGACATCGATGTTTGGTGAGTGATGGGCCACATGTCGAAAATGAGAGGAATCTCTCGTAAGGGTCTTCCCAGGATTCTGGTCAGTCACCATGTGTCCTTTGGTGTTGTGATGGTAAATGGTTCAGCCTCAAAAGGAGCATCAGACCTTCTTTTTCTGGGTTGTCTGACAAGCACTTGATCTCCTCTTGTAAAGGTGACATCTTTCACATGACGTCGTCTGTTAGCATATATTTTCATTTTCTGTTTGCGACCAAAGTCCTTAGTATGAATATCTTCCTCTTTCTTGGATCTGAGGTTGGTCCACTGGGGCAGCTTGGTCATTATGGCTCTTCCCAACATGAGAGTTGCAGGGCTTTCCAATGTCATTGAGTGAGGGGTCAAATGGTAAGCGCGAAGACTAGTGTTTAAAACAACTTTGAGATAAAGCTTCTCCAAAGCAGCATGCTGAACATCTTTCTGTAGAATACTCATGAACCTTTCTAACAGGCCATTGACCTGGGTTCAAAGAGGAGTGCTTTTTGATGCTTTATATTGAGGTGATTTAGAAAGTCTTCGAATTCTCGACTATTAAAAGGTGGGCCGTTGTCAGATTTCAAGATTGCATATAAATCCCATGTTGCAAAGATGCCATCTAACCTTTCAATAACCTTTTCATGTGTAGTGGATGAAAGGTCTTCTACCAATGAAAAAAAATCAACAATGACTAGAAGATGATGTCCATTCTCAAGAGGACCAAAGAAATCAATAGCAATTCTCTCCCAAGCATGATATGGCAATTCTGACATGTTGAAAGGGTGGTGAATAACTTGAGATGAAAGACAGTTGCATATATGACAAGCCTTTAATTCTTTTTCAACCCTTTCATCAAGATAAGGAAACCAGACTCGGTCACGGAGACCTCTCTTGGTAGCAGCTATTCCTCGATGTCCCTCATAGGCGACATCAATCACTTGTTGTCGTAGAGTCTCGGGAACAACAATTTGTGTCCCTTTCAGAATGAAGCCTTCTTGAGTCACTGAAAGTTCACCGTTTACATTTTTGAACTCCAAATACTCAGTATCACTAGTGAGAGGTCTAGAGTGCTGGTTCCACGATTGATGAGTAATAATGTCTTTTAACTTTAACATGTCACTATCTTGGCTTGTGCCATGACAATTTGTTCTAAAGACATGACAGCTGTTGTGCTCGATTTCACAATAAAATTGATGTAGGCCTCTGCTGTCTTAGAAGGGGTACTAGGGCATTGCAATGGCACTCTTGAAAAAAAATCAGCAGGATTCTGATCTTTTCCTGGGTGATGAATAATTGTATAGTTGTATTCTTGTAACCTCAAACCCCAACTTTCAATTCAAGGAGGCAGTTTAGTTTTGGTATTGCCAAATATCATCAAAAGTGCTTGATGATCAGTCACTACTGTGAAAGGCTTCCTGTACAAGAACACATGGAAATATTCGCAAGTCATAACCACTGCCAAACTTTCTTTCTCAGGTTGCAAGTAAGCAAGTTCCATTTGTGACAGACTTTTACTGGGGCATGCCACGATATATCACTGAGCATTTGGCTGTCTGCTGTGCAAGGATTGCGCCTAACCCGACAGGGCTAGTATCAACTGCAACCTCTATATGAAGTTTGGGATCAAAGTAGGTCATTTCAGTGGCACACTCAATAGCTTGCTTGATTTTTTGGAAGCTCTTCTCACATTCATGTGATCAATGAAAAGACACATTTTTATAGTCAGTCCTCGTAATGGTGCACTGAACGTAGCAAAGTCTTGTATGTATCTAGAACAGTAACTGGCCATTCCAAGAAATGATTGTTACATAGAAATCTCCTGTGGTGGATTTGCTGTAGGTAGCACTTGCACTTTAGCTGGATCAGTTTTCATACCCCGATCAGAAAAGACATGGCCAAAGGATTTCAAGCTTTTCATGCGAAATTCACATTTGTCAGCATTCAGAGTTAAGCCTGCATTGTTCGTTACATACTTGCATGAGAGCTTTGTCATGCTCTTTCTGTGTGGTTCCAAAAACCAATATGTCATCACTATAATTAAATACTTTTACTACAGGCTGCATAATATGCGAAATGATGTCTTGGAAAAGTTCTGCAGCAGAGGATACATCAAAACTTAATTGCTTATAGCGAAACAGACCAATATGCGTAGAAAAGGTGGTAATGTACCTGGATTTTTCTTCAAGTTCCAATTGGTGATATCCTTCATTTAAGTCAAGTCGAGGGAAGAACTTTTGAGTTATCATATCAGCAATGTGCAGACCTGGATGTCTTTCTCGCTCAATAGCCTTGTTGGCCTTACGCGTGTCAACGCATATGTGTACAGCTCCCTCACTGTCTCTTTTACGCACTACCACAACGGGAGAAAACCATGGTGTTGGACCAGTGGAGCGTTCAATGATGCTCCGGTTACTTACCGGTAATCTTCATTACTCCGAGTATAGTCTTCCTCTCCACATGAGTTACGTAGTGAGCTTTAGCTCCACACCAGAACCCTCCAAAGCAAATTAGCATCCCATGCCTCCCATCCCTCCCCAACATGGCCGACCCCTGTCACCCATGACCCAGTATAGGGGGAGGATCGACCCACCCCACTTCCTGTAGAACTACCAAGCCCCATGAAGCCGATAGCCAAACAGGGAGGGAGGGATGGGAACTCATGTGGCGAGGAAGACTATACTCGGAGTAATGAAGATTACCGGTAAGTAACCGGGGCATTACCTCCTCGTAAGTCTTCCTCGCCACCAGAGTTACGTAGTGAGCACATACCCAAGCCAAGCGGCTTCATGGAAACTCACAAGAAACCACAGAGAAGAAAGAGATGCCAAAGAACCATGACAAATCCAAACAACACAGACGAATGGACGAAACCACCCAATAGACAGGCAAATCCCGAGCAGGAAGAACCAGCCCCGAGAACCTGCAACAGCAAACCCCCCCCCCCACAGAAGGACCATCCAAAACCACACTTTAAAGATCTATGAACAAGTGCGGAGAGGACCAGGGCGCCGCCCGACAATCACCCCGATCGAAACCCCCGTGAAAGAAGCCCAAAACACAGAGAGACTCCGGGTTGACTGACCCCGAACCAGGGCCGACAACTCAAGACCCCGGAGACCCAGAGGCCAGCAAGAGAACCCGCCCAATCCAACGACTAAAAGTGGACAGAGAACGCTCGCGACTAGGCCGCACGGTGCCAAAAGCAACAAACAAACTGGCACAACAACAGAAAGAAGCAGTCTGGTCCAAAAACACCAAGACCGCCCGACGGACATCCAAAAGCGAGAGGGAAGAAACAGCCCCAGCCTCCGGAACCAAAGGAAAAGAGGGCAACGCCACCAAAGTGACAAACAGCAAAAAGACGCAGTCTGACCCAAACACAGCAACACTGCACTTCGGACCACCAACAAGGAGAGAGCAGAATCCACCCCATATCCAATGACCGGAGGGAAAGAAGGAAACAAAACCAGCCAGGCCCAGCGGACAACCGAGGGGACCGAGGACAGATGCAACACAAAACGGACCGGCAGGAAACGCAAGAACGGAAGAGAGCGCAGAAAGGAACCCAGCACCCCAATCCGACCTGCAAACATGATGGCCACCCAAATATCACCAACATGGTGAGAAACAGGCAGGCCACGGACCCCAGCGGCTCAAACAGACCCCCCGGAAGGGATCGCAATACCAACGGAAGAACCCAGGATGGCGCAAGGCAAATAGCCTCAGGAGGCCGCAGTAAACAACTCCGAGGCAACCCAGCCACCAAAAGAACCAAACCGGCCAACAGATAAAAGCGGAACGCCTGTCAGGCCGCCCACTGAGCCGGAAGAGCAGAAGGGACCAGGCCCAAGGCAAAGCCACCAGCAAGGAAAGTGAACACCCACTACGGGGCCACAGAAACACACCAATGGCGAGATAAAACAGAAGAGCCAGGAGAAAGGAGCCCCAAAGCAATGCCACCACCACCACCAGGGAGTAACCTCGAGCCAGAAGGCACAAACATACAAGAGCCAGGGCCGAAGATGACGTATAACCCCCACAGGAAGCGGAGGGCCCCGCAAAGGGTAAGGAAGAACCGAGAATGCCCAGCACCCCCGGACAACCAACTCCCACAGCAGAGGAAACCAAGGGAGACGAACCCAGGCGAGCATCACCAACAAAACAAATGCCCCGTCCAGGCCAAACAAGCCCAGAACCCGCGTAAGCAAAGGAAATGGAGGAAAAGCGCAAAGCCGGGAGCCCGGCACCAGGAAGACAGCGCCACCAGCCACCAAGACCCCGAACACTGGAGGAGCGAACAGAAGAGAGGCAAACGAGCAGTGAACCGAATAAACAAACAGAGCCACCGCAGGGGACCCAAACCGGGCCCAGAACAAAAGGGACACAGCCGCCCTCAGGGAGACGGAAGCCATGGGAGGAAAAACCCTGCACCAGAGAAACTCCATGTAGCACTCTGACCCCGGGAGAGAAACCGCCACGAGTGACAACCCCGTCACCCCAGCCAAGGACAGAATAACCGTGCCAAATAGCCAAAGGGAGCGAACCGAGCAACACCCCTGGAGAACGAGGCAGGTGAAAACCGTCTGGCCCAGAAACAAGAAACCCCCGCAGGGCTGGGGCAAACACCAGACAAACCAAAGGAACGGCCAACAAAAGCGGGATGAGAAACCCGCCAGCAGGGGGACCAACCAACCCTGCACAGACCGGGAACTCAAGTACGCCCCCCAGTCCCACAGGCCGGCAAAGGTCGCAACCACCCGGGAAGGGGAAACCAGAAAAGGAAGACCGCAGGCCGCACCCGCAGCCAGGGCGAGATGGGAGCCGCGAGCCCGACCCGCGACCCAGAATAAGGGGAAGAAAGTGGACACCACCAACCACTAACCCAGAACGGACCAAACCCGTGGTGACACAACCACCGGCATAACGGAATCCGAGGGACAAGGAGACCACCGAGACAATAGAAGGTACACCAATGGGAACAGATGAAGACGGGCCCAGGGGAGCAAAAGGCCGCCGTAGAAAGCAACACCAGCACCCCCAACCACGGGACCTAGACGGGACCACATGAGGACGAACCTGAACCCAAGACAGTCCAGTAGCACCTAGACCCACCGGTCAGGAAGAGCCCCTAAGAGAAAGACGATGCAGAGCACCGCCAGTCAACAAGGCACAAAAACATCCGAAACCACTCCTCGTGGAGGAACCCGACCAAGGCAGACAACCCCAACACGAAAGCCAGTGGGGCAGAGGACAATCCAAGGGGAAGCGCCCCGAACCGGAAGAGCACACCGCGACACACGAAACCGGCAGTGACAATGAGACGAAGGGGACAGGCCTATTGAGGTCGGCAACCAAAACCCGGAAGTACCAGAAACAGGATGGGGAAAACTCCAAGACCCCACCGACAAACCGGAACCGGATGAAAAGGCCCCGCTGGAGAAGAACCTGAATGACTGCCAACAGCGCCTCTGCAAGCATAGCCAAATTGAACAACCGTAGCAAAGGCGAGTGCCGAACCCCCGACCTGACAAAGCCGACACCATGAAAAGGCAGCAGACCAACCAATGAGCAACAGCTCTCCGGGCACGAGCAGGCGAGCCCAACAATTGAAAACAGGTGTCATCAGGGCAGCAAGGCAGTAGGCAGGACCCACGGATCTGAGACAGAGGCCACCCAGGACGTGAGGATAGGCAAAAGACGGCGCCCAACAGAGCCCCAACAGAAGGAGGAGAAGCACGACTCGGAAGCGGGCGCAGAAGCCGCCTGCCAAGCCGGGAGCAGGTGTAGACAGGGGGGCCGCGGCCACGGCCCCGGCCATGAAAGGGCAAGCCCTCCAAGAGCAGAAGCAAAAGCCCACACGGCGACCACAGAAGCACCCCAGGGAAGGAAGGACCGGTGCCAACAGCAGCCTGCCCCCATCAGACACGCATAAGGTCAACAGCACCTGGAAACCCCAGGCGGTCTCCCATCCAGGTACTAACCAAGCCAGACTCTGCCCAACTTCTGAGAGCATACGAGATCAGGAGCTTTAGGGCAGGAAGGCCGAAGGCTCAAAGCCATGAAAAAGGGAACAAGCAGGCAGGGACAAACACAGCAAACAAAAACGTAGCCACGGCCCTGTGATACACACAATTAAACAACAATACGGAGAAAACCTGCCCGCCCCACAGAAGCGACGAAACCCCCACATAAAATGCACATCATCAAGGTGCTATATAATCCTTTTTTGTTTTCCTTTTTATTATTATTCATAATTTAAATGCACGCATACCATAAGGTAACTTGGCGCTGAATAACAGATGTGTACAATAGTTATCCAACAAAATGGCACACAATAAACAACCCCAGAAGGAGAAAACGATAAGTGGACCAGCCGGGATCTGAACCAGTGACCATGAGGTCAAGCACAGGTTGCTGCAGTAAACGTAGTAGTCCACTGAGCCACTAGACCCGGGAGTGAGGGTGAAAACACAAATCCAAAGAAAGTAACATCCGCATCAGCATCGACAGAGAACTCCCAATCAGTGAAACACCATGAAAGGAACACAGAACCTCAGGTGTAAGAGCCTGCGACCGAACCACCAGGCCACGGAGACTCATATAGGAAAAAGACAGAAGGGAGAGGGAACGGAGCGGGACGCCGACCTCAGTCGGAAACATGCAAGCACCTCCGCAACCACAAGTGGCACGAACCAGGAAGGGAATAATGGCCATCCGCCCAAGAAAACAACCACCAGGCATGCCAAATCCGCACCCACCGGAAACGCACAACCCCTCAAACAAGCACCCCAATACAGCCAGGGAGCAACAGGCACAAGGACAGGACCGCAAAAGGGCCGAAGGACAACGGGCCCAGGAGCCATGGGAGGCGCCGCCCCTCGAAGGCTCTACCAACTGGAAAACACGAAGGCAGACCGGAGGTGGGAAGAACTGCCTTCGCCCAACCGCCACATCGGGAGATGCGGAGGAGAGCGTCCTGCACCTCACGACCCCACCGAGAGACGACGTGGAGGCAGAAATACAGTTGAAAATAGACAGGGAAGAGGCAAATCATGCACAGCAGCCGCCGGCCGGCAAAACAATGCCGTATGCTCGCGACCCCTGCCGGAGCAGAGCCAAGCCCGGGAGAACGCAGGGCAAATCCAGGCGAGCATGCAAGGGCAGAGGAGCACAAAACAGCAGATATCCAAGCAGGCAGAGCCAGCTAGAGCAGGGCAGACCAAATGCAGAGCCCCATCCATCAGTGCCCGCTAGTGTCGGGCAGAACCATAGCAGAGCCTCATCCGCCAGCGCCAGCAGCGCCCGCAAGAGCAGGGCAGCCACAGCAAAACAGAGCCATCCGCTAGTGCCGGGCAGTCACAGCCACCAGCGGGAGCCACGAGGAGTGGGGGGAAGGGAGGGGAACCCAGAAAATGAGCCCGCTAGGGTAGGGCCTCACTCCCAGGGCCGTGGGACCTGCTAGAGCAGGACCTCCCCCCAACTTACCTGAAACGTGCTCTGGAAGAGTCTGCAGCGCAGAACAAAAGAAACAGGAAATGGGGTGGGTCGACCCTCCCCTTATACTGGGTCATGGGTAACAGGGGTCGGCCATATTAGGGGGGTGGGAGGCATGGGATGCTAATTTGCTTTGGAGGGTTCTGGTGTGGAGCTAAAGCTCACTACGTAACTCTGGTGGCGAGGAAGACTTACAAGGAGGTAATGTCATGTTTAAGCAAACAAATATGTTCCTTTTCAACAGCTTCGTGCAAGTGAAATGCAATTTGTCTGTGTCTATGAGCAACAGAGCGAACATCCTCATTTATATGTAACGTTACTCTCATTGTTTTGAGTTTTCCTAACCCATGAAATAATGAAGGAAATTAACTTACAATTTCATGATGAGCATTCGTATTGTAGTTCACTGATATCAGTCCCATATCAGCAGCTGTGTTGAAACTCAGCAAACAGGCACTTGAAGCTGTTCCTTTAAGTACATGAATGGGCGCCTGTACCACAGTTTTCTTATGTTTCATCATGGCTACAAACAAACCTTGACTTTTTAAGGGCATTGAGTCAGCCGATGTGTATGCTTTAGTGTTTGACTTCGTAGGTTGTGGTAACTGAGACAATTCTTGATACTTTTCCTCAGGCATGATATTAATTGATGCACCGCTGTCAATTATGAATGGTATTAAACACCAATTTATCTTTAGAGTAATCTTCGGACAATGTTTGAATGTTTTTGGCACTTTTATATATATATTTCAGTGCCATTGCTGGTAAGGTGATGTCTCCATTTACAAATGCATGAACTGGTGACCATTTTTTAATGGTTTTTACTTACACTTTATGAAAAAACATTCATAGGAAGCAAGAAATGGAAAACCCAAAAGCTCGGCAGTCTATGCCATACCTATTGCTTTTGACAGTGCTTATGCTTGTTTTCTTTTAGGTGACGTTCCATATACTGAAAAATTGATCTAAGTGTCAGTGGCTCATATGAATCTGCATCTGTCTTTTTCTGGCATGAATAAATAACTAACATCAATTATTATCAAGCAGGGTATGGAATTTCTGTGATATTTTGAGCCTTTCTCTCAGAAAAATGTTAAGCTTCATATTAAGAACTACATTTCCGTTTTTATTTTTCTGATGGAATTGACATATTCTGTAGCTGCCTCGGAGAAGTGAAGTGAAGTCTCTGTTTGGCTCTGAGCTATGTTCTGTCCAGCTATGTCTCCCAAAGTTTTATCTGCTTCTTGGAAGACAACACTAGTATCCAAATCAAACGAATAAAGTAAGGTTTCAATTTCCTCCTAACATGAATTCATTTTTTTCTGAAGCTGTTCCCTCTGAATCTGCTCATCTCAAATGTCTGTTTTTCTAGCAGACTTTTTAAACATAGGATTAGCACAGTGCTAAGCCTATGCCTAAAACGCTGCTAGAAAAACAGACAAAACTAATTTTGAGCAAATTTAGACTGTCAGTGATGTTGTAGAGTGTTCCATGTAAAGAAGCTTCTCTCCACCTAAAACGCGGGAACTACCCATGGTTCTCTACTTCTTTCTTGCATAATTTATGCAGCCCTCAAACCAGAAAAGGCGCTGTTTGGCTATCTCTATCTCTATATGTTTGCATATAACATCATAAAGTATGTTTAAAAAACCCTTGAAATTCACTGAAAAACACAGTTAAAGTGCATTTATAGCTACAAAACCTAACAATCATTGAAATTTGCCAGTTATGTTTCAGTACACTAACCATATTATGCACCCCATCATGCACTGCTTATGACTTCACATAGTACATAACTTATGGCATGCTAAATGGCATCATTGATAAAATAATTACCTTTTGATCATATTCCACAAGGAAATGTTTTTGGGCCTCATCTTCTGTTTATGACTAACCATTACTGTGCATGAACATCATCTTTACACAGTTGGGGCAGGGTAAAGGAGCTGGGCCCAACCTGCTGTAGGCAGCCAACCCTTGCAGAGCATGGTCTTCAGCCATGTGAAGCAGAGATTGGCTGCAGGATATGGCCTTTGGTCAAGCCCTTCAACCCACCCTCTGCCAACCCCTAATGCAGACAGCCTTTGGCCTTGAATAGTGGGGGCTGGTCGCAGCCCCTGCACCTCAAACTCTATGGGTGGCCAAACACCACTGCACAGGCCTCCAGTCATAGGCAGCCGGGTTGGACGCATTTACACACTGCACAGCCTGGCTAGCAAATCAAAACTCAAGCGTCATATGCAATGCTCATAACCTCACACTTAATGAAATAGAAGTAATTACAAATGTCTTAAAGTGTCTTAAAGAAGAGATCACAAATCACATTACCCTTACCACTTTATCAACACATGACTTTGAACGTAGTATCATTTACTGGTTTGATTGTGTGTTGTTGAGTAATTACATTTTGGTTTTTGATCCTTTATTTATTAGTATAAATATTGTGAGGGTCTAAGCATTGCATTTGGAATGTGAGCTATGGTTTGCATAGCTGGTGTTCCAGTTATACATTGCACTCCCAAACATAACTTGTGTGAATTTTTGTGTTTTTTTTGGCTTGAGTTTCTAACCATGACTGCACTTTAATTGTAGCTTTTTAGGTAATTTCTGAAGTTTGGTTAAAAATAAGGCGTCATAACCAAAGCTAACCATAGCCAATCTGTCACAAACTGCCAACGCTGTGCACAGTCTTCAAACATGCGTTGCACAGTCTGCCCATAGTGCCTGGTCTGAAGACTAAATGCGTTTATTTAAAATATTTTTAAAGATTCGTGGGCCCTGTTTTGTGGGGTCACAGACCAAACTTTGGCACCACAGACTCAAAATGGACAACAGAAACTAAAAGCTTCCTTTTCTAATGGGGACATTTTATGTTTAAATCTAAGTCCATGGACAGTGTGCAAACCTGGATTTGAGGACTATATGCAGAGTAACAGTACAGATATATGTACCCTTTAACCCTTTCAAGCCAACTGACACATTATTGCAATGCTAATCTCTTGAAAACCACAGCCTGGATTTACACCAAACCAAGCAGCAGCAATTTGTGAAGTTTGCAATAATTATGTTCAAGATTTTTTTACTGAAGCAAAGGTTTCTATGTCAGTTACAATGGGAAATGCTGCTTATTTTTACCACCCCATAAATGCTCTCTCTTTTAATGGGTTTACATGAAACTCAAAATATCGTGTGTAAGTTAAACATGGTAAGTGTCTGCCAATTGTTGTGCCCATACACCAAACTGCAACTATGTTATTAGCAAATAAATTCTTTTTTTGACTCTTCATAAAACATTGTGCTCCCTTCTTGGATGTCAATGAAACTTGATATTCCTGCGTTGGGCATATCATGGTGACAGCCTGCCAAATGTCATGCAGGTTTACTAAAGAGCATTAAAGTTATTAGCACATTAATTCGTTTTTAACCCTTTTTAACTTTGCCCTCCTTGATGGAGCTACACAAAACATGCCATATCCACAGAAGATTGAACATGCTAAATGTCCACTGAAATTCAAGTGGATTCATCAAATGATGTTGTAGTTATTAACAATCAAACACTTTGATATCCAACTCTTTTAAATCTGCCCCCCCCCTTGACAAATCTGCACAAATTTAAATATACCATGAGTAAGTTAACCATGAAAATTCATCAAACAGTGCTAACGTTAGAGGCAAATCAAAAATGCACCTTTTCAACTATATAGAGATCTCAAAAATGTATCCTCTCCATGTCCTGAATTGTACACTTTTTAAACTCTAATTTATAGAAAACTAGTGAACTAACGGATGTATTTGTTTTAAGTTTTGTCAAGATTCATCAAACAGCATCAAAGTTATGAAGAAAACAATAAATATGATTTCAATGGAAACTTCAACCTATTCATTACTACATAAATATATTTTACTGCAAAAAAGCCAATGGTTAAAGTGGAGTCAGGAAGGCAGTAAGAATTTACCTTGTGTTAGAAAAACCTTAGAAATTCACTGAAAAAGCACTACTGTTGTAAAACCCAAAAAAGCACTCAAATGATCCAATTATACGTAACTGACATAAGTATATCTTGCCATGCCATAAATTTCAGATGCCACCATTGACGTAATATGTGCGGTCATAAGCAGTGTAATATAGCAGTGCAGTTTCTTTCTTCCCAATCTCAATTTCAGTGTTTTAATGTGCAGTTTTGGGTGACAAGTAATTTGTGTGTACTAATGATTTTTATCATGAATATTGTTGTAACTGATGAACTAATGGTGCACTTGAAATGATTTGATTGTAATGTTAGGAAGTGGGTTTATTAATGTAATTTGCCAGGTGGCTAGCAGGACGTGATTTGGAGGAGACGTACCACAGGTGACATCCTCTATTGTCGTCTATAATCCACAGCTTCCTGCTTCCCAAAGTTATGCCTAACTCCCTGTCATCTTTGCAGGTGGCCCATAAGTGCATCACCAGAGTGCATGTCCTCACAAGGTACATCCCCCCGTATTCACCGGGGTTCCTACTACTGGGCCTTCCATGGGTATCCTGAGACGTATTCAGCTTCAGAATTGCGTAGCTGACAGGACTGATGATTGGTCACAACTCTAGACTGATTATGACTTCCCGCCAGGACAGTTCCTTACATGCCAACAATTCCTCCACACATGTCTCAGTGTCTGGTCCACACAGGATGAGGAACCCATGACCCATGCCATCTTCCAAGCGCTCCTTACCATGGGGGAGGGTTGTCATCTGATCCCTTGGATTTACAGAGTGATATGAGACCATACTGGCACTTCCCAAGGCTCCTACAAACTAAACGGGAGGGTGATGAACAACTCTGAGTGGGAGCAGGCTCTAGCCTTTCCAGAACAAGTCTCTAGAAATGCCTGTTTAAAAAAATTTCAATTCTCCACACTACATCGCGCGTACATGACCCCAGCACAGCTTAACCAATATTTCCCCACGGCGAACCTGCGTTGCCCCCATTGCAATTCAGGGGACTCAGATCTCCACCACATGTTGTGGTCCTGCCCAGCCCTCGTAGCCTCCTGGGGGTCGCTACATGAGGCACTGTGAGAGGTCATGGCTCTTACAGACATATTCACTTGGGAGGCTTGTGCTTTAGGCATTTTCAAGCACAAGAAGCAGTATAAGGTGAGGTCTCGCTTCGCGTGCATGGTCCTCTTACTTGCTAAAAGAACACTTACCCTCCAGTGGAGGGCTCCATCTGCTCCGCCAGTGGCAGCATGGCAGGGTGCGGTATGGTTGTGGGGAAAGGCAGAAGGTGAAGCCCTATGATATGAAGCGGCATGGCACCTGCGCAAGCGCCCAATCTCACAGGAGTGGGACACACTGTTAACACAGTTCATACAACTTATGTTCCCTGATGATCTCCCCCCGTGAGCATAACAGACATGATGGCCAACTGCCAGCGGCTCTCCCGGGCGCTCTCGCCCAGTCCATTCGCCCTCAAGGCACCCCTGGGCTTCTACCCTCTCCCCTCATTCACCCACTGGCGGGGCGGAGCTGAACACCAGGCACTTCCGAACCCACCTCTCACTGCCACAGTCATCGCACCACCCCTATTTCTACACACCAGACATCCCACTCTCTAGCTTGATCTGCCCCAAGCCTGCTTCACCCCCCCATTAGACTTTTCCAATCTTCTAAGTACATACGTTCACTGCTTCTACATATTCAGTTTGCTTTACTCTGTTGTATTATGTGGGTGGCCTTGCACCTTTGGATATTAGAGGGTACAGACATGTCAGTGATACCTTACATGTTAATGTATTGCATACTCATTGCCTACTTCTGTGCCCCCTACCCAGGGGATTTATTCTTTACTGCTGTATTTATGTTTTATTGATAAACTCCAATAAAAATATTTTTAAGTGTATAATAATGTACTTTAGTTACATCACATTTTTGTGATAGACACCATTTTATTTAAATGGATGCAGTTTCTTGTGTTATGCTCATCCTGCTCCTTCCTCCTCCCAATCAATGTCCTGCTGCAAGTCTTCTCTCCCCACAGTTTCTGCGGAGTAGTGTATTTTGTCTTAACTACGACTTTCCTTAAAAAATGTGTATTGTGAATGAAACATTTCATCGTGTTCCTGACGTATCATTCTGAAGGACACTTCCGCTGGAAGTTCCGATGTAGGCCTGCAAACACACTAATGCATGAGCTTTTGTTTGAGAATGTTTCATATTGTAGTTTACATATCTGGATTCCTGTTGCTGTGGAAGCTAGCAGAAGGATTATTCTACCTTTGAAATGGGTTAGTGCTAAAGAGTCTTGAAATTACGATCTTGCTTTTGATTTGTCCAATGTGAGCTAATGATGGTCATGTCAAGCTGAATCTGCAGTTTTGCTAATTGTTTATGTGTAAAATGTGTATACAAACCCCTGGTTTTGTGGGTTCCAGGATGACTTCTCATTTTATTTCTGAAACTCTGTGCGATTTAATTGAAACCTTTTCTTCTCCTTTAGGATGCTGTCAGTTCTGTTCATGAGCCTGGCACTTAGATTTTTGTGGGTTTTTCTGCTTAATTGGGGTTTTAAAAGACTTTGGATCTCTGATTTTGGTCTTTGTGTCTGAGCCTTCATTGCATTTACTGCAATTTCTCCATACCGCTTATATTAAGATTTTTGTAATAAATGTTTTAACTTTTATTTGATCTGGAACTCAGTTATTTGGAGGTCTCAGTTACTATTTGATTTACTCTGCTAAATTGGTGGGCGTAATGTTGTTGAGGGTGGTGACTCTTGCCGGAAGATCAAGGATCCTGGAGCCGAACTACCAAAGGTAATTTCTTTGGGTTGTTCAAAATATTGGGGTTCAGTGAATTATTAGGGTTTGGGCTCCCACAATCACACTTATGCTGCATGTGAACCTGATGTCACTGAAATATCATCAGATGACAATTAAAAGAGTAACTCATGATTCGACAAGAAGCATTCACAGGATCCTGTATCTACTACAGAAACTGTGTCATGAAGAACAAAATGTTAACAAACTTTTTTTCTTTTCTCTTTTTAAGCCACATTATTTTTTCCAGTTTGGCATATTCAGTATCATGCGTGGTCTGCTTGACCGCCAAAATGCCTCTCTTGGTAGACATCATGAGATAGTATGCTTTTATAGTAATGTCTTTAATAACATCAATTTATATAACGTGTGTGAGAAGATGGCTTAGTATATGGTACCCACTTATGTAAGTGTAGCACCCTACACTAATCCGGACAACCCTTACGTTCGATTCAGGGTTCCCCCCCCAGGGAAGGGGTCGGACAGTGTGGAGGATACTCCCATGTCCTTTGTCCAGTTTTGCACCAGAGCGGGAGCCAACGGCTCCCTGTCAGGACCCCACAAGTCTTACCTATATACTCGTGGAGTTATCTCGCAGGGACGACGTGAGCAACCTCCACCGTCCCCTCCTCACCTGATCAAAGGTAAATATACAGACCTAGGCAAGGATAGGACCAGGGAAGGTGCCTAATGGTGTTGGGAAATGACGTCGTCTGCGATGACCGGATAAGGTGTCTCACTAGACTGAGGACGCTCTCCTGGGCATCGCCAACTAGACAAGGAACAATTAACTGGTTAGTGCGTCTGCCCTCCTTCTAACCTGATCATACACACACAACAGCCGTACAAACGTGAAGTTCTCTCACCTGAAGGATGAGAGTCTTTCTGACCAAGTATGACAGGAAGCAGGTAAGTTCTTGAAGAGGTTGGCGTCTGTGCTCCCGACTTTAGTGCCAGGAAGGTGAAGGAACGTCCCGTACACCTGCGTGGCAGCTGGACTGTAACGGAGAGCAGGAAGAGTGCTCCTGCGTGGTGATACAGGAACAAAGAAAACCGTGACCACTCTTCCTTGTGAGTGTCAAGGAAAGAAAACAAACAAGCGCTCCTGCGCCGAGAATGAGTAAGAATCAGCCGCGACCACGCTCCCCTGTGCGTGTCGCGGGTAATAAAGGCAAACAAGCGCTCCTGCGCCGGTACTGATCGAAGGGCAGTCCGGGGTGCTTTGAAGGGTCTGATGGTAGGTTGACGCTTCAGCGCGTCACAGAAGGCGAAGGATCCGGGAGGAGCCGTCGGAGACCGTCAGAGGAGCAAGGAACTAGGCGGCAGGCTTCGGACAAGGTACGGTATTAGAAGCACTGACTGGAATGAGTGCCGCGGCTATATGCGGTCTCACCCGGAAGTGTTTCATGTTTGCTCAGGTGCACTTCCTGGTCTAAGCGCTAGACCGCTGACCTGTCTAGCAGTGTTGTGCTGCATACGTGCCGGAACCAACCTCACACATCCCGCTGCTCCCTTGGGGTGGAACCATGACAGTACCCCCTCCCAAGACAAACCCCCATCCCCCCTACACGGGGGTAGCAGGGCGAGGCTTGGACGGGCACCGAGCATGGAAGGCACGGACTAACAGGGATGCATGGCGTACATGGGACAAGGGCTCCCAGGAACGCTCTTCCGGCCCATACCCTTTCCAGTCCACTAGGTAAAAGAGCCACCCCCTGGTCCTACGGGGAATCAAGGATGGCCCTCACCTCATACTCCTCGTGATCGTCCCTGAGAAGGGGGGCGGAGGGCCAGCAATACGGGTCTCAGGATGGACGGGATGTAGGAGGAAACATGGAATACTGGGTGTACTTTCATCTGCTGGGGTAGAGTAAGTCTCATCGCCACCCGATTGATGACTTTCTCGATGGGGAAAGGACCGACGTATCTTGGCAGCAGCTTTTGGGTCCGTGTACGTTGAGGTTTTTATCGATACCCATACCTCGTCCCCTACCCTGTATTTAGGTTCCGCTTGTCTATGGGCATCGGCGTACTGTTTGTGGTATTCTTTGGCCTTGGCGAGCTCGAACCGGGCCTCCTGCCATAAGTCGTGGAGAAGGGCGTGGTGCTCTTGTATAGAAGGAAGGTGGCAGGTTAAAGCTTTTTCCCATGGTTCTGATCGTGGGTGTCGCCCTTGTAGACATAAGAAAGGCGACATTCCTATGGACGCATGTTTGCTGTTGTTGTATGCGTATTCTACCATCCAGAGCGCCTCTGACCATTCTTGTTCTACAGACAACAGCAAGCATCGAAGGTATTGCTCCATGGTCTGGTTTGTTCGTTCTGCCTGTCCGTCTGTCTGTGGGTGATACGCCGTGGAAAGACGGGTTTCCATGCCCATGTTTTTGCACACCTCACCTGGATACGAATTGGGAGCCCCTGTCCGTGATCAGCACTGAGGGTACCCCATGCAACCGGATCACGTTGCGTGCGAAGATCAAGGCTAAGTCGAGTGCCGACGGCAGTTTCTTCAAAGGAACGAAGTGTGCCATTTTCGTTAGATGATCTACGATAGTGAGGATAGTGGTAAAGCCGGTTATAGTCTTGGGTAGCTCTACCACAAAGTCCATGGACACCGTATGCCAGGGGTAAGGAGGTACAGGAATGGGGTTCAAGAGCCCTACCAGGGGACTGGACTGGTTTTTCCCTTGAGCACAGACGGCACAACGGGCTATGTGAGAACGAACAGTGGTGTCCATGGAAGGCCACCAGAAGTGTCTGTGTAAGAGGTCCATGGTTTTATGGAAACCCGGATGGAGAGACAAGTGGTGGTCATGGCACATATACAGGGCCTGTTGCTGATGGTCTTCCAACGGGAGGTAGTACTGGTCTCCTTTGAACAAAAAACCATCCTTAACAGTGATCCCAGCCAGGTCCCCAATCCACTCCTCAGTTTTCCTTTGCTTCAGGTGTTCGTGCAGTTGGGTGAAGAAGGAAGAGGATAGGACCACCCCTTGAAAATGATGTTCAGGGAGGATGTATACGGGTTCGGTGTTCGATACGTTATCATCGGTTTCGTCCAATCTGGACAGGGCATCTGCCTTGGCGTTTTCCTTGCCGGGCGATAGGTGATCAGGAATTCGTATTCGTTAAAAAACAGGGTCCACCTCAATTGTCTGGAAGTGAGGGCTCTGGCCGAGCGAAGGAACTGCAGATTCCTGTGGTCCGTGTAAATGGTAACTGGGTGTCGTGCGTCCTTGAGGTAATGGCGCCATTCCTCAAAGGCAGCCTTGATAGCAAGTAGTTCACGGTCTGACACAATATAGTTGCGTTCTGCTGGCAGCAGTTTTCGGGAGTAAAAGGCCACAGGATGCAATAGACCTGTTACGGCGTTGCGTTGTGACAATACCCCTCCCAAGGCGTTTTGTGATGCATCTGCTTCCACTATAAAGGGTTGTTCCGGGTCAGGGTGCCATAGGACGGGAGCGCTGGAAAATCGTCTCTTTAGGTCCAGAAACGCCTCCTCGGCTTCAGGATCCCAAGAGAACTTCACCCCTTTACGCAACAAGCGGGTGATGGGTGTGATGATGCTAGAGAACCCAGTGATGAAGCGCCTATAATAGTTGGCGAACCCCAGGAATCTCTGGACCTGTTTGATGGAACAGGGCGATGGCCATTGTAGCACTGCTTCGACTTTTCTGGTGTCCATTCTGACTCCGTCAGGGGTTAGGATGTGTCCCAGAAACTCGACCATGGTGGTGTGGAACGTGCTCTTCTCTTGTTTCACATAGAGTCCGTGCAGCTGTAGTTGCTGCAGGACAGCACGAACGTGATTGATGTGTTCAGGAACGCTGTTGGAGAAGATCAGAATGTCATCAATGTAGACGACACAGAAACGGTCAAGGTACTCCCTTAATACTTCATCTATGAAAAATTGGAAGGCCGCGGGAGCGTTGCACAGTCCGAAAGGCATGACTCGATACTCGAAGAGGCCGTATTTCGTCCGGAAAGCGGTCTTCCATTCGTCGCCCTCTCGGACCCTGACGAGATGGTAGGCTCCTCGTAGATCAAGTTTGGTGTAGATAGTAGCATCCTTCACTTGATCCAAGAGGTTGGAAATGAGTGGTAGAGGATACCGGTTTTTGATGGTTATGGTATTTATGGCTCTGTAGTCAATACATGTTCTTAGATCCCCTCCTTCTTGACCACGAAAAGAGAGAGGAAGAGACGGGTGATTTGGAGTGGCGTATAAACCCGTTTTGCAGGAACTCATCCAGATAAGTGCGTAAATGGTGGTTTTCTTTTTCTGTGAGTGAGTAGATGCGGCTACATGGAAGTGTCGAACCAGGTATGAGGTCAATCCTGCAATCGAAGGGGCGGTGTGGTGGCAAGGTATTAGCCCCCTTCTTATCAAATACAGAAGCCAGGTCTGCATATGCCTCGGGTACGTCTTCTTGGGTGACCATTCCCATCCCCGTTAAGGGCACCGAACGGGCTTGTACTGCACGATCACCAGATCCGTTCTCCTGCGGATAGCAGGCGATGGCGCAATGTGAAGAGTTCAGGGTCATGATTCGGGTCTTCCAGTCGATGTGGGGGTTATGTGTCACCAACCAAGGAAGCCCCAGAATAAGCTTAAACTGAGGTGCGTCAATTACGGCAAAGGCAATGGTCTCTGTGTGTCCATTTGTACATGTCATTCTCATGGCTTCAGTCTGATACCGTATAAGCCCAGAGGTGAGGTCGGTGCCGTCCACAGCCTTCACACTTTCTGGTTTTTCTTGGTCACAGTCGGTATACCCAGACCCTCCATGTAGCGGGTGTCGATGAAGTTCCCGGTGGCACCAGAGTCGATGAGGGCTGTGACCGTCCATGTCTGGCCTGTCAGTGATTGTAGTGTTACCGTCATTCCCATGTGTCGGATGTTGGCCAGGGATTCGGTGATGGGGGTCCGTATGGAGGGAGAACCCAGTAGACCAACCCCTTTGCCTACTGGGTTTCGCCGTTTCCCGCTCCGTCCCTGCGGGTCACTGAAAGAGCGTAGGGTTTATTGGTCTTTGTTTTGGCAGGTTTAACAGGGCATTCCTTAACGAAATGTCCGCTTTTGCCACAGTACAGACATAAGTTCTGTTTTCGTCGTTTTTCTTTCTCTTCCCGGGTTAGGGGACTACGGACCCCGCCGATCTGCATTGGTTCGGGTGCATCATGGGCCTTCCTGGTTCGTTCTTGTCTTTTTCCCGGAACGACATGAATCGAGACTCGGAGCCCTTGGTTTTCTCATTTTTTCGTTCCTGCAGTCTGAAATTCAACCTAATTGCTAGGTCGATGAAGGACCTGATATCCTCCGGGGGTTCGGGTTGTTGGGAGAGAAGGTCCTTGATCTCATCCCTCAATCCTCTGTAGAAAACAGACACCTGTTTTGACTCCGGCCATCTGGCTTCGATAACCAGCCTGTTAAACGTGGTAATGTAATGCAGTAGATCGGAAGAGCCTTGTTTCAAATTAAGAAGCTCGTTGTCTGCGGCCTGCACGAACGTGTGGCGGGCGAACATTCGCCATAGGGTTTCCTTAAAGACGGGAAGGCTGTATAGCAAGGGATCGTCGTTTTCGACCAACGTTATGGACCACTGGGCAGCGTCTCCTCCAAGATAGGACAATATAAACGCAACTTTGGAGGCGTCGTCTGGGAAGGCGGAAGCACGTGCCATGAAGTGCAGTTGGCATTGATTCAGGAAAATGCTGAACTTGGTGCTATCACCATAAAATCGCTCTGGGGGTGCTAGCTGGATAGGGTGAGGAGCTATGACCTGTATGGGCTGACTGGGTACTGACCCCCGGGATTGAACACAGGAGGACGTAACACACCCCCTGTCTGGCTCTGACAGCTGGGTCTGGGCCCCAAGCCCCGAGGACCCCACTGCAACCTGACCCTGTAGTGTCGTGATGTCTTGGCGCAGACTCAGGTTGTCTGCCTGTATATGGGCCAGCATAGCTGCTATGTCCTGCAGGGTAATGTCGGGGTTGCTCATGGCGTCCAGGCGAGATATTTAACGTGGGCTTCTAATTCTGTCAGGACCCCACAAGTCTTACCTATATACTCGTGGAGTTATCTCGCAGGGACGACGTGAGCAACCTCCACCGTCCCCCTCCTCACCTGATCAAAGGTAAATATACAGACCTAGGCAAGGATAGGACCAGGGGAAGGTGCCTAATGGTGTTGGGAAATGACGTCGTCTGCGATGACCGGATAAGGTGTCTCACTAGACTGAGGACGCTCTCCTGGGCATCGCCAACTAGACAAGGAACAATTAACTGGTTAGTGCGTCTGCCCTCCTTCTAACCTGATCATACACACACAACAGCCGTACAAACGTGAAGTTCTCTCACCTGAAGGATGAGAGTCTTTCTGACCAAGTATGACAGGAAGCAGGTAAGTTCTTGAAGAGGTTGGCGTCTTTGCTCCCGACTTTAGTGCCAGGAAGGTGAAGGAACGTCCCGTACACCTGCGTGGCAGCTGGACTGTAACGGAGAGCAGGAAGAGTGCTCCTGCGTGGTGATACAGGAACAAAGAAAACCGTGACCACTCTTCCTTGTGAGTGTCACGGAAAGAAAACAAACAAGCGCTCCTGCGCCGAGAATGAGTAAGAATCAGCCGCGACCACGCTCCCCTGTGCGTGTCGCGGGTAATAAAGGCAAACAAGCGCTCCTGCGCCGGTACTGATCGAAGGGCAGTCCGGGGTGCTTTGAAGGGTCTGATGGTAGGTTGACGCTTCAGCGCGTCACAGAAGGCGAAGGATCCGGGAGGAGCCGTCGGAGACCGTCAGAGGAGCAAGGAACTAGGCGGCAGGCTTCGGACAAGGTACGGTATTAGAAGCACTGACTGGAATGAGTGCCGCGGCTATATGCGGTCTCACCCGGAAGTGTTTCATGTTTGCTCAGGTGCACTTCCTGGTCTAAGCGCTAGACCGCTGACCTGTCTAGCAGTGTTGTGCTGCATACGTGCCGGAACCAACCTCACACATCCCGCTGCTCCCTTGGGGCGGAACCATGACAGTACCCCCTCCCAAGACAAACCCCCATCCCCCCTAAACGGGGGTAGCAGGGCGAGGCTTGGACGGGCACCGAGCATGGAAGGCACGGACTAACAGGGATGCATGGCGTACATGGGACAAGGGCTCCCAGGAACGCTCTTCCGGCCCATACCCTTTCCAGTCCACTAGGTAAAAGAGCCGCCCCCTGGTCCTACGGGAATCAAGGATGGCCCTCACCTCATACTCCTCGTGATCGTCCCTGAGAAGGGGGGGCGGAGGGCCAGCAATACGGGTCTCAGGATGGACGGGATGTAGGAGGGAAACATGGAATACTGGGTGTACTTTCATCTGCTGGGGTAGAGTAAGTCTCATCGCCACCCGATTGATGACTTTCTCGATGGGGAAAGGACCGACGTATCTTGGCAGCAGCTTTTTGGGTCCGTGTACGTTGAGGTTTTTTATCGATACCCATACCTCGTCCCCTACCCTGTATTTAGGTTCCGCTTGTCTATGGGCATCGGCGTACTGTTTGTGGTATTCTTTGGCCTTGGCGAGCTCGAACCGGGCCTCCTGCCATAAGTCGTGGAGAAGGGCGTGGTGCTCTTGTATAGAAGGAAGGTGGCAGGTTAAAGCTTTTTCCCATGGTTCTGATCGTGGGTGTCGCCCTTGTAGACATAAGAAAGGCGACATTCCTATGGACGCATGTTTGCTGTTGTTGTATGCGTATTCTACCATCCAGAGCGCCTCTGACCATTCTTGTTCTACAGACAACAGCAAGCATCGAAGGTATTGCTCCATGGTCTGGTTTGTTCGTTCTGCCTGTCCGTCTGTCTGTGGGTGATACGCCGTGGAAAGACGGGTTTCCATGCCCATGTTTTTGCACACCTCACCTGGATACGAATTGGGAGCCCCTGTCCGTGATCAGCACTGAGGGTACCCCATGCAACCGGATCACGTTGCGTGCGAAGATCAAGGCTAAGTCGAGTGCCGACGGCAGTTTCTTCAAAGGAACGAAGTGTGCCATTTTCGTTAGATGATCTACGATAGTGAGGATAGTGGTAAAGCCGGTTATAGTCTTGGGTAGCTCTACCACAAAGTCCATGGACACCGTATGCCAGGGGTAAGGAGGTACAGGAATGGGGTTCAAGAGCCCTACCAGGGGACTGGACTGGTTTTTCCCTTGAGCACAGACGGCACAACGGGCTATGTGAGAACGAACAGTTGTGTCCATGGAAGGCCACCAGAAGTGTCTGTGTAAGAGGTCCATGGTTTTATGGAAACCCGGATGGAGAGACAAGTGGTGGTCATGGCACATATACAGGGCCTGTTGCTGATGGTCTTCCAACGGGAGGTAGTACTGGTCTCCTTTGAACAAAAAACCATCCTTAACAGTGATCCCAGCCAGGTCCCCAATCCACTCCTCAGTTTTCCTTTGCTTCAGGTGTTCGTGCAGTTGGGTGAAGAAGGAAGAGGATAGGACCACCCCTTGAAAATGATGTTCAGGGAGGATGTATACGGGTTCGGTGTTCGATACGTTATCATCGGTTTCGTCCAATCTGGACAGGGCATCTGCCTTGGCGTTTTCCTTGCCGGGGCGATAGGTGATCAGGAATTCGTATTCGTTAAAAAACAGGGTCCACCTCAATTGTCTGGAAGTGAGGGCTCTGGCCGAGCGAAGGAACTGCAGATTCCTGTGGTCCGTGTAAATGGTAACTGGGTGTCGTGCGTCCTTGAGGTAATGGCGCCATTCCTCAAAGGCAGCCTTGATAGCAAGTAGTTCACGGTCTGACACGGTATAGTTGCGTTCTGCTGGCAGCAGTTTTCGGGAGTAAAAGGCCACAGGATGCAATAGACCTGTTACGGCGTTGCGTTGTGACAATACCCCTCCCAAGGCGTTTTGTGATGCATCTGCTTCCACTATAAAGGGTTGTTCCGGGTCAGGGTGCCGTAGGACGGGAGCGCTGGAAAATCGTCTCTTTAGGTCCAGAAACGCCTCCTCGGCTTCAGGATCCCAAGAGAACTTCACCCCTTTACGCAACAAGCGGGTGATGGGTGTGATGATGCTAGAGAACCCAGTGATGAAGCGCCTATAATAGTTGGCGAACCCCAGGAATCTCTGGACCTGTTTGATGGAACAGGGCGATGGCCATTGTAGCACTGCTTCGACTTTTCTGGTGTCCATTCTGACTCCGTCAGGGGTTAGGATGTGTCCCAGAAACTCGACCATGGTGGTGTGGAACGTGCTCTTCTCTTGTTTCACATAGAGTCTGTGCAGCTGTAGTTGCTGCAGGACAGCACGAACGTGATTGATGTGTTCAGGAACGCTGTTGGAGAAGATCAGAATGTCATCAATGTAGACGACACAGAAACGGTCAAGGTACTCCCTTAATACTTCATCTATGAAAAATTGGAAGGCCGCGGGAGCGTTGCACAGTCCGAAAGGCATGACTCGATACTCGAAGAGGCCGTATTTCGTCCGGAAAGCGGTCTTCCATTCGTCGCCCTCTCGGACCCTGACGAGATGGTAGGCTCCTCGTAGATCAAGTTTGGTGTAGATAGTAGCATCCTTCACTTGATCCAAGAGGTTGGAAATGAGTGGTAGAGGATACCGGTTTTTGATGGTTATGGTATTTATGGCTCTGTAGTCAATACATGTTCTTAGATCCCCCTCCTTCTTGACCACGAAAAAGAGAGAGGAAGAGACGGGTGATTTGGAGTGGCGTATAAACCCATTTTGCAGGAACTCATCCAGATAAGTGCGTAAATGGTGGTTTTCTTTTTCTGTGAGTGAGTAGATGCGGCTACATGGAAGTGTCGAACCAGGTATGAGGTCAATCCTGCAATCGAAGGGGCGGTGTGGTGGCAAGGTATTAGCCCCCTTCTTATCAAATACAGAAGCCAGGTCTGCATATGCCTCGGGTACGTCTTCTTGGGTGACCATTCCCATCCCCGTTAAGGGCACCGAACGGGCTTGTACTGCACGATCACCAGATCCGTTCTCCTGCGGATAGCAGGCGATGGCGCAATGTGAAGAGTTCAGGGTCATGATTCGGGTCTTCCAGTCGATGTGGGGGTTATGTGTCACCAACCAAGGAAGCCCCAGAATAAGCTTAAACTGAGGTGCGTCAATTACGGCAAAGGCAATGGTCTCTGTGTGTCCATTTGTACATGTCATTCTCATGGCTTCAGTCTGATACCGTATAAGCCCAGAGGTGAGGTCGGTGCCGTCCACAGCCTTCACACTTTCTGGTTTTTTCTTGGTCACAGTCGGTATACCCAGACCCTCCATGTAGCGGGTGTCGATGAAGTTCCCGGTGGCACCAGAGTCGATGAGGGCTGTGACCGTCCATGTCTGGCCTGTCAGTGATTGTAGTGTTACCGTCATTCCCATGTGTCGGATGTTGGCCAGGGATTCGGTGATGGGGGTCCGTATGGAGGGAGAACCCAGTAGACCAACCCCTTTGCCTACTGGGTTTCGCCGTTTCCCGCTCCGTCCCTGCGGGTCACTGAAAGAGCGTAGGGTTTATTGGTCTTTGTTTTGGCAGGTTTAACAGGGCATTCCTTAACGAAATGTCCGCTTTTGCCACAGTACAGACATAAGTTCTGTTTTCATCGTTTTTCTTTCTCTTCCCGGGTTAGGGGACTACGGACCCCGCCGATCTGCATTGGTTCGGGTGCATCATGGGCCTTCCCTGGTTCGTTCTTGTCTTTTTCCCGGAACGACATGAATCGAGACTCGGAGCCCTTGGTTTTCTCATTTTTTCGTTCCTGCAGTCTGAAATTCAACCTAATTGCTAGGTCGATGAAGGACCTGATATCCTCCGGGGGTTCGGGTTGTTGGGAGAGAAGGTCCTTGATCTCATCCCTCAATCCTCTGTAGAAAACAGACACCTGTTTTGACTCCGGCCATCTGGCTTCGATAACCAGCCTGTTAAACGTGGTAATGTAATGCAGTAGATCGGAAGAGCCTTGTTTCAAATTAAGAAGCTCGTTGTCTGCGGCCTGCACGAACGTGTGGCGGGCGAACATTCGCCATAGGGTTTCCTTAAAGACGGGAAGGCTGTATAGCAAGGGATCGTCGTTTTCGACCAACGTTATGGACCACTGGGCAGCGTCTCCTCCAAGATAGGACAATATAAACGCAACTTTGGAGGCGTCGTCTGGGAAGGCGGAAGCACGTGCCATGAAGTGCAGTTGGCATTGATTCAGGAAAATGCTGAACTTGGTGCTATCACCATAAAATCGCTCTGGGGGTGCTAGCTGGATAGGGTGAGGAGCTATGACCTGTATGGGCTGACTGGGTACTGACCCCCGGGATTGAACACAGGAGGACGTAACACACCCCCTGTCTGGCTCTGACAGCTGGGTCTGGGCCCCAAGCCCCGAGGACCCCACTGCAACCTGACCCTGTAGTGTCGTGATGTCTTGGCGCAGACTCAGGTTGTCTGCCTGTATATGGGCCAGCATAGCTGCTATGTCCTGCAGGGTAATGTCGGGGTTGCTCATGGCGTCCAGGCGAGATATTTAACGTGGGCTTCTAATTCTGTCAGGACCCCACAAGTCTTACCTATATACTCGTGGAGTTATCTCGCAGGGACGACGTGAGCAACCTCCACCGTCCCCCTCCTCACCTGATCAAAGGTAAATATACAGACCTAGGCAAGGATAGGACCAGGGAAGGTGCCTAATGGTGTTGGGAAATGACGTCGTCTGCGATGACCGGATAAGGTGTCTCACTAGACTGAGGACGCTCTCCTGGGCATCGCCAACTAGACAAGGAACAATTAACTGGTTAGTGCGTCTGCCCTCCTTCTAACCTGATCATACACACACAACAGCCGTACAAACGTGAAGTTCTCTCACCTGAAGGATGAGAGTCTTTCTGACCAAGTATGACAGGAAGCAGGTAAGTTCTTGAAGAGGTTGGCGTCTTTGCTCCCGACTTTAGTGCCAGGAAGGTGAAGGAACGTCCCGTACACCTGCGTGGCAGCTGGACTGTAACGGAGAGCAGGAAGAGTGCTCCTGCGTGGTGATACAGGAACAAAGAAAACCGTGACCACTCTTCCTTGTGAGTGTCACGGAAAGAAAACAAACAAGCGCTCCTGCGCCGAGAATGAGTAAGAATCAGCCGCGACCACGCTCCCCTGTGCGTGTCGCGGGTAATAAAGGCAAACAAGCGCTCCTGCGCTGGTACTGATCGAAGGGCAGTCCGGGGTGCTTTGAATGGTCTGATGGTAGGTTGACGCTTCAGCGCGTCACAGAAGGCGAAGGATCCGGGAGGAGCCGTCGGAGACCGTCAGAGGAGCAAGGAACTAGGCGGCAGGCTTCGGACAAGGTACGGTATTAGAAGCACTGACTGGAATGAGTGCCGTGGCTATATGCGGTCTCACCCGGAAGTGTTTCATGTTTGCTCAGGTGCACTTCCTGGTCTAAGCGCTAGACCGCTGACCTGTCTAGCAGTGTTGTGTGGCATACGTGCCGGAACCAACCTCACACATCCCGCTGCTCCCTTGGGGCGGAACCATGACATCCCTGAGCTGGTTTGAACTGTACTATGCAAGGAGGGCACCAAATGTGCCCCTCAAGCAGACTGAGTGGCGCTGGCAAGTGCTCCCACCCGGCCCCAGTACACTAAACCTTGTCTGGGAGGTAGTCACACCTCCCTGTGACAGGATACCTATTGTTCTGCCTTCCCCTGCTTGCGCTTGGCTCAGCAGCAGGAGGGCAGAATCGGGTCTCTGGTCGGCAGCAGCCATGTTGTGTTGTCCGGGTCTAGAAGACTGGTACCGGGAGCAGTGAGGGCCTCCCGGAGGAGCTTTACAGTGCATGGAATCATACCTCCTGATTCCAACATGTTTGATACCAAACATGACAGAGTTTGTTACAGTAAGTTTAGAGATGGTCATCGCGTAATGATGCATGACCACTCTATGTATCATAACGGCTGATGCACTTACAAAAATGGACTCCGAAGGTTGTAGGGGTATCCTGCTCATGCAGTGGCACCCTCACACTTAGGACCGAGCACCCTGCCTTCAGGACTGAAAGGCCTGCCTTAGGGGTGACTTATTGTTTTTAAGTGCAGTGACTCCAGATATAGGGAAACCTATATCTGTTGTAAGTGGTGCTAGCACCAGCTTACACAGGCTGCAATGGTAGGCCCGTAGTCACAATTTGAGTGGTCTTTCATGGGTGGCATAATACGTGCTGCAGTCCAGGGGAGACCCCTGTTGTACCTATGCCCTGGGTACCTCAGTACCATATATTAAGGACTGATAATGGTACACCAGTAGCCAATCTGGGATGTACCTAAGTACTCACCATAGCCAATTTAAGGGAGAAAGCACAGAGACTGGGGTCCTGGTTAGCAGGATCCCAGTCAGACTAGTCAGAAACAGCATAGCACCAGGCAAAAAGTGGGGGTAACCATAAAAGCAGATTCTACTTTCCTAAAATGTGACTTTTCAGATATCTCTTCTCATCGCTTGAAACATGCAATATTAAGACATAAACTAGATATAGAAGCTTATATCTTATTTCCTTTGAGCAGACCAGGACTCCATTTTCTGCCTGGTCATCAGCATGTCTACCTTTGACATAGGTACAGTCTGTTCTTATCTTTCCAAGAACCTGTAAAGGTGTCAAGCCATCCAGACAATGACATCGATAAGAACACCTAATGCGACATCAGTCTGGGACAAGCGTCTTGTTATCTTTATTTCAAGGTCAGCTAATGTAGTCTGAACTGCATATGTTTACTGTATTTGTTTATGTTAATGCTGCTAAGACTAGCATATTGGTGGATACAGGTTATGTCAGAAATTCCTCAGAAATTCCCCATATCAGATAAGACCACTGATCAACAGTATAAAAGGCTCATCAAATGGCCATTGGTTTGGAGAGGTCCTTCGCCCCAGATTATTGCATAAGATACTGCCAGAAGATCCTGACAGAGGCTGCCAGACTGCCATAGCATCCCGTCCTATGTGCGGAGCTGATACAGAGCCAAGTCAGAGAGGAGAGTAGCGGAGCCCAGCTGATGTTTATTTTCCTTTTAAGGGAACATTTTCTTTTGGCAACTGATAACTAGAGCTTTTTGCTGTAAACAGACATGCAGTGTGCTGATTCCTGCTAAGAACTCGATATTCAAGTTCATGCTCTCATAGTATAGTGCATAGAAGTAGGCTTTAGGGTGTTAGGTTGCCAGATAATATTTCCACAGTATATATATGTCACATCTGGCCTGGCTTTAGCAATGCTTTAGGTCCTACCCTTAGCAACACCATCATCAGTAGGGTCATTATGGTCATTATTAGGCTGTAGTGAATTGGGTAACAGTAAATCAAAAAATGCAAATAAAAATCAAATGACTGTTCATCTGGTCCCATGACTATGCCTTTTCAAAATTATTAATAGCATTAAAACTGCCATGCGCAATTTAGTATATCTGTGTCCTAAGAAAGCTGTTTAACAATATCCAGGTATTTTGAAATCAAATCTACTGAATATATTTCTTCAGATTTATGTAACGTTTAATAGAAATCAACAAATGTGGAAGATGTTTTTATGTGATATAATGTTCCTTTCTTAGTTATTAGTTGTGCTGGCAGTCAAAGTTTTTATTCTTTTTTAAATAATTTACATGTTTTTAGCTTCATTTCCACAGCCCAATATATTTGATCTTAGTGTTATATATACACATCTCTTGAAGTGCTTATGTTCTTGTAAATATAGTTTTCTTTGCTGAGAATACCTAATCAAGAATATATCAACATATGCTTTTATAAATGTGTTGGGATGCAGCTTTCTATGTACCCCATACAATATTAATTGATGCATCATGGTACTTATTAATTTAAAAATAAATCATTTGCGAAATCCCCGCATCAGATGTTTAATTGCTCGTCCTTAAACAATGACAGATACAATTTCCATACGGTATATGAAAGACTAATTAACATCAAACAAAACCAACAGAAGCATGATAAATACAAGAATGGGAGGTGGGGTATGTTAGAAATCCCAAGGGATTGTAATAGAATGTTTGTGCAAAAAAAGGAAAGTGTCTATTTTTAAGGGTAAGTATATTCTACGTATTAAATAAACCTATATTTGGTTAGCATTTTTCAATGATTTATTACCATTGGCAGGACATATTTAACTCTAAAATTCCTGTTCAGAATGGAATCAATATTTTATAGCAACGTCTGCCACAAATGTTGTTTTGATTAGCTTTATTTATTAATATTATGTTAATTCTCTGCGAAACAAAATCTCGGCCACATTGTTTTGGGCCATGTAAGTTAAGATTTAAAATGAGAATGTGTTATTGGTTATTTAATATGCCAATACCAATTTGCGCCTTTTTTTTCTTTCAGCAACACTATCTGTAAATCTCACTATTTATTATAGAGAATGACAATACCAGTACTACGCTCATTAAAAGTGAATTAAAAAAACATTGATAAACATTCTCTCTTAAGCTTAACTATGAGCAAAGCTATTTACTGTTTACAATTTTTAAGACGAGGTAACACATTTTTTTATATAATTGAATGTCCTTAGCAACCATCCTCTGATAACCAGAAAACTGATCCAGCGCGTTACTAGCAACAAGCATTCATACACAAAATACTCACTTGGGCCCATACATTCATACTACGCTAGCAATTTACGCTGGTGGGTCAGTTGTACTCTTTATCAAAATCCCTGCTACCAATTACTTTCTGATTGAAGAGTAATGACTTACCAATGGACCTTTTGCTAATTGGGAAGTTTAAAATGAGTGACATTCATTACAATTCATAATTCCTGAAATAATCACTGAGTCAGGAAGTTTTAAAATGTTTATCTAAAGATTTAGCAGAGTAAAATACAGAACCACATGATACTTAAATCGTTTATCAAGGATGAAGCATAATAATCAATTATCGATCAATGACAGTCCCTTAGAAAAGGAGAAGATAGAGACAGCAGCGCAACTAAGGTTTGCATTTATATTTACCTAAAAGTGCGAGAACCAAACCCCTTGGCCACAGAGTTGGAAAGATAGGACCCAGGAAGGATGAAGAGCAAAGACCTCCTCCAGGTTCAGGACCGGACTGGTGTCCTCTCTATCAACGACGCCTGCGTCGTTCCCCTCTCTGATACTTTGCTTCTCCTCGAATTCTCCCGTGTCTTCCTTCTAAGGTACACCGCCGCCCCCACCTCAGGACCTCTCTGGACAGCGGTTCAGTCTGCAATCGATCAGCTCGTCATGGATCTCGAACCTCGAACTCTACTCCGCTTGTGCGTTCTAATGCGCGCTCTCTCTCTGAGCTCCTCTGCATCTAATTAACTAATTCTATATCTATTATACCCTTCTACGCCCATGTACCTCCCTTAAATGTTGCAAAAATATGGGTCCACTACTTCTGATTGGACGGGGACAGGGGGTTGATCCTCACACCATATTGATTTATTTCAATTTCTTTAGGCCCATTGTTTTAAAATACCGCCCATCACAATTAATACATTTGCTTTATTTCCCACCCGTCTCACGACAAAGTTTATTACAATGTTTATATAAATTGTTTCTTTCGGTAGGGACATCGTGGGTACAATAATGTTGGCCATCAGGTCATGGCCTTGGACGACGTCCAGGTTGACTTCATCCTCTCTTCTGTGCAGCCTCGCAAGGCGCATGCGCAGAACAATTGTCTCTCGAGTTTTCAGTTCAACCAACCCGGGCCCATTTACGAACTAATAAGTCAAAGAAGAAAATATTAAAATCACAAATAAAGTGTTTCACTGTATACCCACTCTTTCTACTCTATTCCCATTTAATTATAAATTCTCTCCCGCATTAATAGCGTTAGGATATCACAGTTTAATTGCAACATGTAAGCAAGCTGTAGCACGTGAAAACATTTAAGCAGCCATTTTAATACACACTGCGCAGAAGCAAGGATTTCCCTCCAAGCAAAGAAAGACGTCACACCATGTGATATGGTTGAGACATGCGCAATAAGTTTTCCGCGCTTTAGCGGCCATTTTAGATTAGACAAGCGTTAATTGTTAGTTTAAACACATAGACAAGCTTCCTTCTCTTTGTATTTGTGTGTGCAGTGGTTAGTACAAACTTTACAAAGATTAATAAATTAATACTGTGAGAGGATTGCTTCCGAGCAAGTCTCATTTGTGAGTCCTTGCTCCATCAATCCCCTCTCTGATGGCGTTTCTGAGCCATCAAAATACTACCCACAACCAGATGGCAACTTTTAGCATAAAATTGTCTCAGCTTCATTTTTACACTTTCTATTTTTCACATCTCCTTTCAGTTTCTTGTATAATTCACTTTTTAAATCTTCTAGTTCAATTTCGTCAAACTTTCGCTTCTTTCCTTTTCCTGTCACATTATACGATTCCTTCTTTCTACAACATTTGCACCATATTATTATTGACAGTACTATTATTGCTATCCTTGCTAAGGGTACTAATATTTGACCTATAAGTCCTTTCCCTACATTAGCAAACCAGGTACCAATTGACGTAATACTATTGGTCAATCTTTCCCATACACTATCAACTTCCAGTGGTTTTAGTTCCTTCTCAAGTTTAGTTATATTCTGTATATATGTTCCAATTTCTGCACTTTTATCAGGTATGTAAGTGCAATAGTGTTTCGTCTTCAATAATTTACAGACTCCGCCCTCTTTTGCTAACAGTATATCAAGAGCAAGTCGATTTTGCATAACCATAGATCTAATCGCAACCATTTCCGCATTAATCATTAGAAATCCTCCAGTAGTGTCAGTTGATAAATGATCAACCACTGTAGATACTTTTACATATTTTCCTTGAGTTCAGAATTATTCCCACTGAAGGTATCAATGCACCGAATATATCACCTACAATTTCAGAAAAACTAGCTCTTTTACTACGTGTTAATTCACTATTATTTTCATTGCTCCCAGTGTTTCCTTCTACGTGGTATATTTTTGGAAATACTATCCCAAAATAACAACTTCCATACCACCGTGCAGGAAGCCTAAAGTAAGCCTTATTCCCACACACATAATATATTCCAGGAAAAATTGTATCCGTTCCTCCTTTTAGTCCCCAACCTCCAAGAATTAAGAAATTATATTCACATTCACTGGTACCGATGAAAACATTGTTATATTCAGTCTTTAACCTATGTAGACAAATTTTCCCTGTCTTTACAAAATCTAGAGCCATAGCAGCTTGAGCCTTGCCAGGTGTGTAACTACCCTCTTTCTCAGCCCATGGTGGCAGATGAGCCTTATGCTCAGAAGCTTTCTTTTGGAAATCTTGTCTTCTATTCTCCACTAAATTCAAAAATATCTTCTCTTCTTCATGTAATGAACATGTTAGATTTCTTCTATGTGCATCTGTTATGTCTATTGATTTCATTGTTAAGAAAAATTCTCCCATAAACTGTGCATCTTTACTACTAAGCACTGGATTCAAATTCTTTCGAATCGGAACCTCAGAAAATATCACATCTATATTTGAATAATAATACTGAAGTCGTCCTGTTCTATCAAATAAACTAGCTAATACACTAGATGATATGCCATAAGTTAATGGCAAGTGATGGTATGTTAACCCTTCTGCTACTGATTCAGGTAATTTCATACAGACATAACAATTACTAACCTCCATGGTATCTACATATTGAAACAATAATTTTGTGAAAACATTTAAACTAGTGTCGTTATCTGTTACTTCATGATGAAGTTCTGGTTCATCTTCTGCCTTTAGTTCTACTCTATTACCTTTCAAGTTATCTGTCCTTGCCTTCGTTTCGTTGTTAATCTTTTTATCCATTATCATAAGGTAAGGAATTGCTACGATCACAACTAACCATACTATAAGCACCACTACCAGATTACATATGCATATAGCACAGCATCTTTTACAACATTTCTGTTTTGGTCTCCCAGTAACTCTATCGTCATGCATTTTTGACAAGGAAGATTTCTCTTCTTATCGTAATTTCAAGTCTCTTTACTTTGTCAAGGTGGTTTTATTTCTTTCTCAAAAGTCAGTTCTGTACTTGTTCCTTCGTCACCACTTTCACTTGACTCTGAGCTCTCGTAGTCTTCAAGGATGATATAAGTCCAATCGGGACCTTTAAATTTGTTGTTCACAAGTTTCAGTCTTTTACTTTTCCGTCTTTCAATTCCACTTGTTTGTCCTGTTAGGCTTGTCACTTCATTTACTTGTTCTGGATCTTCACTTCTGGTTGTTATGTGGTATTTTACTCTTTTAATAACAGTAGGCCAACGATCACCTTTTCTGACCTTCTTTGTTGGCACTCTCTCTTCACTTCTTATTTCTTCTTCAGAAATTCTTTTGTTTTCCAGTTGTGGCAGAATTTCGTTTTCTTCTATTTCAGTTTCTTCTACTTGCTCTTTTTCAGGTCTTATTGCTTTCTCTTCAGCTGCTCCACTGTAAGTTTCCAGTAACTGACCTTGTTCAGGATTTACGTCTTCATGCTTGTGATCCTCGTGATCTTCTTCTTGAGTGTATTTCCCTAAATCTAACTGGTTCTGATCAGGGCTTATTGCACTTTGTACTTCTGCAGCCTGACCGCGTGTCGCGATCACTGTCCAGGCGCGAGGGCGCAGTTCATATAGGTCAATTCCCCCTTCCTATCCCAATGTGAGTAAGAACGGGCGTGGATGTGCAGCGCGTAGCAGACCACTAGGGGGCGAATGGAGCATGAGGAACTACATGAACCAGAAGCCGTCCTGATATCAAACCGGAAGTCGAATCCGGCGTTACCGCCCGATTTGCTCCTACAAAGCCCCTCCCTTTCTCCAGAACGGGGCTTGACAAACTTTCCAGCTATTGCCCGCAGAATCCCGTATGCGGATGGTGTTCCCGCCGGAGCACCGGTTCCTTGAACGCCGTTTGTAGAGAGCAATGGGAGAGTGGAATCTAGCCTCATTCTTCCACCCTCGCGCTGCGAGGGTATCTGGACGCATTACCCAGTTCTTCAGGCTACGATGGTAAAACCTCACTTCCGGACCGCAACTTCACAGCGCTTGGCCGCACTCGGATTATTTCAGGTTTTTAGGTGTACTGGGAAGGAACGCAGCGCAGGAGCGCTCTTCCTGATCCTCGTTTTCTGTTCTTTTGACCTTGGTTGGAATTGGTTCGCATTCCTATGCATTGACAGCCCCGGCGCTGTGAAGTAACAGCTGTTTGGGGATTGTTGCGAAGCAGGAGCTTCCCGCTTATCTGGGCCAGTACGATATTTATCAAGACTTTGGTAATACAGTGAAGAGACTTCCTGCTGGTACTAGCGAGGCTCTAGCCTTTGCCTTGCTCTGTGTGCACAGCTGTTTTGTGTGAGTAGATAGTTCGAGTCTTCACGTGTGTGTGTGCTGTGATAGGTCTCTTATATTCATTTACTCACTACCACACTTCTTGTTTTGTTTCCTATACTTAGTTACACCCCTTGGACCTCCGCATGCTTCTGTGCTGAACCCTGAAACAGAAGCAAGATTAGGAGGAACCACTTGATCTGCAGTGTTTTTTATTTTATCCACTTCCCTTTTCCCCGGGGTGCATTTGTGCATAGTAGTGTGGTTATCATTCTGTGTGGGGTTGCGCCCAGGGGAGTAGGGGGGCCTTTCTGCTCATCATCGTTCCCGCTGGCGATCTTCCGAGGTTAGTGGCCGCTTGATTACCCAGAGCTACTGACGTCGCGACACCGCGTTCTTCTAGACCTGTCTGTCCCTGCTCAAAATTTGTTGATTCGTTGTTGATTTGAGCCCAATTTCCTCTCCCTATCTGATCCTGCTCAGGTTCTCTTATTGTTTCTTCTTCCTCTTCCTGAGCTGCTTCTTCTTCACCTATCTGATCTTCTTCAATTTCTTTTAAATTTGCTTGACTTCTTGTTCTGTTATAAATTTCAGATATTTCCACCACCGGTATCCAGTCCTGACTTGTGCTCGGTTGTTCTTCTTCAGCTTCCCTCGAATCTCGGACCTGAGATTCTTCAGCTGGGCAACCTTCAGCTTCCTCAGTTATCGATGTTGTCTGAGGATTTTCTTCTTCAGGGTCTGGTACTCTTTTGGTGTGGCTTACATGAATCCAATTAGGATATCCTGCACATTTCACTGCTGTGTTCGTAACTAGTATGTCCTGACGAGGTTCTTCCCACCTGGGTGATAGACACGTTTCTCTGGTGTGATGCTTCACAACCACCCAGTCACCGGGATTCAGATCATACTCTTGTTCTGGCTGCCTGGAAACTGCGTCTTCCCCAACCTGGTGAGAGACAGAACGCACTAGGTCAGCCAATCCCTTGCAATAATCCAGAACCATATCATCAGTTATATTCAGCAGTTTATTTGTAGGAACATGTGCTTGTCTCATTGCTCTTCCCATGATTATTTCGTGTGGACTCAATCCGGTATTTCTATCAGGAATGCTTCTGAGTCCCATCAAAACAAGTGGCAATGCATCCGGCCAATCTAACGCTGTTGATGCACACATTTTTGCCAGTCTGGATTTTATTGTGCCATTCATTTGTTCAACCACTCCAGAAGCCTCTGGACGATATGCACAGTGCAATTTTTGCTCAATTTGGAATGCTTCACAGATTATTCTAATCACATCACTGTTGAAGTGCCTTCCTCTATCTGATTCCAAAGTTACTGGAACACCAAATCTAGGAATGAGTTCTCGTAGCAACAACTTTAATACTGTCATTCCTCCTGGTAGGGTAAGCCTCCACCCACTTTGAAAACAGACACACTATGACAAGTACATATTTCAGTCCTCTACATGGTGGTAGCTGAATGAAATCTAGCTGCAATCTCACAAATGGACCCTCTGCCTTTCCGATCTTCCCAAACCCAATTACTGTTTTTCTTCCTGGATTATGCATTTGGCAAGTTAGACATCTCTGGCAAAGACTCTCTGCTACCGCCCTAAACCTTGGATTGTACCAATTTTGTCTGAAGAGCCTAATCATTGCATCTCTCCCTACGTGTGTCTCCATGATACATTCTGGCCATTTGTGAAATCAAACAGTCGGGCATGACTGGTCTGCCATCGGCATAAATCCATACATCGTCGTCTGCCCTTTGAGAACATCCCGTTTTAATCCATGCATTTCTTTCACTCTCATCAGCAGCATCATCTTGTAGTCTTTTCACATCATTCCATGTTTCAGGAGGTGCATACAGCATAAGTTGGCAGCTGATTCCCATTCTTTCAACACTTTTATTAACTGACAACCTGTTTTTGGCACAGTGTTGCGCCACCAAATCTGCATATCTGTTACCGACTAACACCCAGTCATCTCCTGACTGGTGTGCGGCACATTTCACTACATCCAATTCTTTTGGTGATTGTATTGCTTCCAATAATTCTTTTACAAACTGTCCATTTTTAATGGGGGATCCTGAAGAAGTCATGAAATCCCTCTGCATCCATAATTGGCCAAAATCATGCACAACCCCGTAACCATATTGGCTATCTGTAAATATAGTTACTTTCTGGTTCTTCCCAATTTTGCAGGCTTTTATCAAGGAAATTAATTCAGCAACTTGTGCAGATTTTACTCCTGGTAAATAGGATGCTTCGACTATTCCAGTTAATTCACATACTGCATTTGCTGCAGTTAGTTTACCATCTTCATGCCTTTGGCACGAACCATCAACAAACAGCTCCCTGTCTGGTTCCCTGAGGGGTAGTTCTTGTACGTCAGGATGTGGTTTTGTGCACAATTCTGTGACTTGTAAACAATCATGTTCCTCTTCATCATCTAGTAACTTCCTCATGATATGGGTCTGGTAGTAAGGTAGCAGGATTTACTATTGTGCACCTTACAATAGTCACATTCTCAGCACCTGGTATTATTCTTTCATATTTAGTCAGCCGACTAGGAGTAAGATGCTGAGTTCGGGTTCTTGTCAATAGAATCACAACTGAATGTGGAACAAATACTTTGACATGATGTCCCATTACAATTGATTCACTTTGCTCAATGCTCAAACATGTAGCCGCTACTGCTTTTAAACAGCCTGGCAATGCGGCTGCCACTGGGTCCAATGTAGCAGAAAAATATGCTATAGGATGTCTGTCCAAACCATGTCTCTGGGTTAGGACTGAAAGTGCACAATTTTCTCTTTCATGACAGAATAATGCGAATTTTCTTTTATAATCAGGCATGCCTAGGGCAGGTGCTGCACACAAAGCATTTCTCAATTTTACAAAAGCTCCTACACTCTCGTCATCCCACTCAACTGGGTCCTTTGCCTTCTTTTTCGTCATTTGAATTAATGGCTTTGCTAGCAGAGAAAACCCTAGTATCCATTGACGACAATAACCCACTATTCCAAGAAACATTCTCACTTCTCGTTGGGAGACAGGCATTTGCATTTTCTTGATTAATTTTACTCTTTCAGAGGTTATCCTTCTTTTTCCCCTCTCAATTTGGTGTCCTAGATACTTAACTGGTGTTGTACAATACTGCAACTTTTCAGGTGAAACTTTATGCCCTTCTTCAGCTAAATGATTTAATAATGCAATGGAGTCAACCACACAGTCCTCTCTGGTGTTAGATGCCACCAGTAAATCATCTATATATTGTACTAGGACTGAGCTTCCTGGCATCACTAGTTTCTCTAGACACTTTTTCAATATCTGATTAAAGATGGAAGGACTTTCCGTGTACCCCTGAGGAACACGATTCCATACATAAACTTTGGTCTCAAATTTAAATGAAAAAAGATACTGACTATCTGGGTGCAATGGTATTGAAAAGAATGCTTGGCATAAATCAATCACGGTAAACCATCCTGCACTCCAAGGAATTTGGTATAGAATCACTGCAGGATTTGGCACTATGGGACAACAAGGTTCCACAATTTTATTTATCTTTCGCAAGTCTTGAACAATCCTATATTTTCCACTAGGTTTCTTTAAACCCATTATTGGTGAGTTACAAGGGCTACTCATTACTTCTTTTAGTATGCCTTGTTTTACCATTCTGCTAATTTCTTCAATGACTCCTGCTTTTACTTCTGCACTCATTTTGTACTGTCTAGTATTTGGGAAAATTGCACCTTCCTTTACAGTAATTTTAACTGGGTCTATTTTGGCCATAAGTCCTACTTCTTTTCCCGTGAAATCCCATACTATGGAATTTACTGTTGTTTTTAATTCTTCTGGCAACTCGTCTTTTGTTATCAATGAGAACATCTCATCTACTTCTGTACCTTGCTTTGCAATCATAAATTTATATACATGGTCTTCATCCGGTGTCTGAACTGCCACACCATCCGGCGTGCAGAAAATTGTACAGTTCATTTTACACAACAAATCCCGACCCAATAAATTTACTGGACTGGAATCACACACTACAAATTGATGCATTTCTCTAAAATTTCCAATTTTTACTTCCATTGGTTCGGTAAGAGGTGTTCTAATCTTTCGATTAGCTACCCTCACAACTTGGATAGCTTCTCCAGAGAGAGGAAGGTCTGGGATGTCTGCTGTTCTCACAGTAGACCTGGTAGCGCCAGTGTCCAAAAGGAAAGTAATATCATTACCTTTCACATTCCCTTCAACATATGGACCTGACTGATCTACCGGTAAGGATGCACCAAGTACGTACTCCTTCTCCCCTCTCCTAGGCACCGTCATTGACTATAGGGACAAAAGTCGTCCTGTAAAAGAAATTGTGAGGTTACATACTCATTCTTACCACTTCCTCCTTGATATCCGACATCTGTACCGTGCTTTGCTCTGCTTACATTACCCTGTATAGGTGCAGGTGGCAACTGACTCTGAGGATTTACACCCTGCTGTGAGTCATTCTGCGTCTGTGGATTTAAATTTTGATTTGGGCCATTATTATTCCGCATCTTTTTACATTCATCCTTCCAATGCCCCAATTTTCCGCACCCATGACATGGAAACTTCTTTTTAGCCGCTCATTCGTCCTCTCATTTTTCCTCCATTCCCAATGTCACCATTCGTTCCAGAATCTTTTCCCTGATTATCACTTGGATTATCCAAATTAATTCCCTGTCGCTCAGCCATTTTTACCTGAGCCCACATCACTTTCTCTTGCAGTTTCTTGTGCCTATCCTCAATGTCATCTCCACAATATTTCGCATATTTCAAAATCTCATCAATCGGTTTCCCTTGCCAACATAACATGTGCTGCTTAATCATCTGACAAATCTCTGGTTTTAATCCATAAACAAATCGGTAAACAAATTGACTCATGTTTTTATCTCCAATATCCTCAAATCCACTATACTGTTTGAATACCTGCAATAAACGTTCATAATAGGCATGTACCGATTCACTGGCTTCTTGGGTAGTTCTGTCTATTTTCACCCAATCTGTTTCTTTTGGTGGTAAGTTATTACCTGCTGATACTTTTTCATTACATCACTTGACGGGGCACCTGTCTTTGGATCTCTAGGATACTCTTCGCTTGGCCAATCAACTGTGATTTTACAATCTGTCCATAAATCGGCAGGTACCACTATGTCAAACAAACCATCCAAGTCCTTTAACAATACCTTTCACACTTTCACAAACCTCTCAACCTGCTTGTACCATTCTATTGGCTTTTCTCTCAACTTTGGAAAATCATTCGTAAATGACAAAATATCCTGTCTGCTCCATGGGACATGTACATAGCCTCCTCCTGGAACTTCTCGCATTGGGTACATTTGATCTGCTTTCCCTGTTTCCTTCATTAAATATTCAGAAGCGGTTCTACTATATCGTGCCTCTTCCTTTTTCTTTGTCCATCTAGCTTTCCATTTATCTAGGTCTCCCCATTTTTGTAAAACTGTCATTAATTCCTTTATTTGTAATTTTCGGCCAGAGGCATTCATGTTTTCTAAATCTTTGTCAGAAAAATCTGCTCTATAGGGTTTCTGTAACACCTTTGACTTCCCTATTCCAATTCCCATCTGTAAAGCCAAATCCGATAATTTTTCATGAAATATGTTTACATTTCTAGTGATGCTTCTGCATACAAATAATAGCTCTTCTTCATTGTAAGTATTCAGACTATCTACTCCTACATTTCCTGCTATCATTTCTTCTAACTCAACCTTTAATTTGTAAATATCCATGATCTTTGGAGGTGAGTTCTGTTTGTCTGATCCTTGCGCCCACCTTTCTAAGTCTTCTGGTGTAACTACTGTGGCACTTTTGGTTCCTGATGAGGTTACTATGTTTACATCTTTAGAACAACCAGGTGTTATTCTTCTAGGAGTACTATTTATAGACCCTCAAATAGGCAAATCCATTAAGGATACCATAGATTCACAATCACTAAATTGATCATCAATTATTACAGGATCTGGTTTTGGGATTTCTACAGATGTGGGTATTGCTAAGGGTTTCGGATAACTTACTTTGTCACCATATAAGGGAAACCACTGGACCAATTGTTACAGGTATGGTCAGCGAATCAGGATGGACACTCAATTGTGTTACTTTCTGTATTAATTCTGCTCTGTTTTTGTCTATTGCTTCCTTTTCTTTATCATGAAGTACCCTATTAACTGGGGGATTATGCAGTACTTGTGGTACCAATGGTGTCTTTAACAATGGTGCACTTGGGGTGCATCCACTTGTCCCTTCCTGATATGGTGGCGGGTTCTTTAATATTTCTTCCATAAATTCATCTTCTGAATCTCCAAATCTAGTCAAGTGTTTTGTCTTTTCTGTGCATTTATTCCCTGACGATTCTTCTGCCATTAATATTGGATATAAACCTTCTGTAAGCATCACTCTTCTCCACTGTTTCATCTGACCGTCCCTTGATTCATTTTGATATCTAGGGAAAAATCCCCTATAACCCCTATTACTCCTGGATCGGTCACGTTCGAATGCCTCGGTTTCCCACTCTTCTAAGGCTTCGTATTGAGTTAATCTTGGTCTGGGTTCTAAGTCATTCATCCTCAATCTTAAATTTTGAAGAATTCTCCCATTAAAAGTACCATTCTCGGGAAATGCTAATATTCCATTAATTTTGGTATATTCTATCCAATTTTCTAACCATACGCAAGTATGATAACCTCTCTCCATCATCATGAATGAAGCGGGCGTTTTAGCTGGTGGAATGATAATTCCTTCTCTAGTTTTGATTGTTTTATCCTTTTTAAAATAATTCTTAATCTTTTGTAGGACTGACATTTTCCTCTTCTCTCCGTACATTTTGGGTAAGTATCTATGTATCGAATTATATTCTGCCAACCCTAGGAATCTCCTGTCTGGACGAGTTCCTATTAAAGTTGGATCACGTTTTAACATACGATCTCCACTATCCACTAGTATTTCGATTTCTATGCTGACAACCAATTAAATTCCAGCTAACATTTGTCTCTGAACCAATCCTAGCGCGGCCTTTCAGTGACGTCTTTTCTGATTACCCCTCCTTTACAATCTGCGCTTCTCTGTCCCTCGCTGTTTCAACCAATCCCAGCGCGACACCTGTGACGTCAATACTACTCTTGACTAACGACCCCTCCTTTACAAGAGTCGTTCCACGCCCGCGGTTTCAACCAATCCCAGCGTGGCGTTTTGTGACGTCAGCTTCCTTTCCGGCAGCTGACCCTCCCTTTACAAAATCGTACGCAAAACTTTATTTTCTTTATACGTCTTATTAAATTTTAGCAACAACATAAAACATTCGCTATCGTGCCAGTTTCTCTAAAAGTGAAAAAGATAGTTTCGTTCACACTTAGTAAAACCTTTCTGTTTACTAAACATACACTACGAGTAAAACCCTTCCGTTTACTCTTCACGTAAGCTTCAGAAAATACCTGCTACTTCTTCAATGTTACCCTTTCTAGGTGATATAACATCAAATTTTCACCAGCATATTCCTTTTGCTATCACTCACACGCATAGAGTCCCTAACGAGTACTGATAGCCCTACTTAACTTTTCAGTACTATTTCTGCCTGGCAGATAACCTCACTGCAGTATGGCTTCCACTTACCATCCGCTATTCTTTCCCCGGGGATCTTCTAGACAACATAAAACAAACTTTAAACACACGGATGTTAGTTCATAAAAATAAAATTCTCATTACCCAATTAACAAAATGCAACCATCCTCTGATAACCAGAAAACTGATCCAGCGCGTTACTAGCAACAAGCATTCATACACAAAATACTCACTTGGGCCCATACATTCATACTACGCTAGCAATTTACGCTGGTGGGTCAGTTGTACTCTTTATCAAAATCCCTGCTACCAATTACTTTCTGATTGAAGAGTAATGACTTACCAATGGACCTTTTGCTAATTGGGAAGTTTAAAATGAGTGACATGCATTACAATTCATAATTCCTGAAATAATCACTGAGTCAGGAAGTTTTAAAATGTTTATCTAAAGATTTAGCAGAGTAAAATACAGAACCACATGATACTTAAATCGTATATCAAGGATGAAGCATAATAATCAATTATCGATCAATGACAGTCCCTTAGAAAAGGAGAAGATAGAGACAGCAGCGCAACTAAGGTTTGCATTTATATTTACCTAAAAGTGCGAGAACCAAACCCCTTGGCCAAGGAGTTGGAAAGATAGGACCCAGGAAGGATGAAGAGCAAAGACCTCCTCCAGGTTCAGGACAGGACTGGTGACCTCTCTATCAACGACGCCTGCGTCGTTCCCCTCTCTGATACTTCGCTTCTCCTCGAATTCTCCTGTGTCTTCCTTCTAAGGTACACCGCCGCCCCCACCTCAGGACCTCTCTGGACAGCGGTTCAGTCTGCAATCGATCAGCTCGTCATGGATCTCGAACCTTGAACTCTACTCCGCTTGTGCGTTCTAATGCGCGCTCTCTCTCTGAGCTCCTCTGCATCTCCTCTGCATCTAATTAACTAATTCTATACCTATTATACCCTTCTACGCCCATGTACCTCCCTTAAATGTTGCAAAAATATGGGTCCACTACTTCTGATTGGACGGGGACAGGGGGTTGATCCTCACACCATATTGATTTTTTCAATTTCTTTAGGCCCATTGTTTTAAAATACCGCCCATCACAATTAATACATTTGCTTTATTTCCCACCCGTCTCACGACAAAGTTTATTACAATGTTTATATAAATTGTTTCTTTCGGTAGGGACATCGTGGGTACAATAATGTTGGCCATCAGGTCATGGCCTTGGACGACGTCCAGGTTGACTTCATCCTCTCGTCTGTGAAGCCTCGCAAGGCGCATGCGCAGAACAATTGTCTCTCGAGTTTTCAGTTCAACCAACCCGGGCCCATTTACGAACTAATAAGTCAAAGAAGAAAATATTAAAATCACAAATAAAGTGTTTCACTGTATACCCACTCTTTCTACTCTATTCCCATTTAATTATAAATTCTCTCCCGCATTAATAGCGTTAGGATATCACAGTTTAATTGCAACATGTAAGCAAGCTGTAGCATGTGAAAACATTTAAGCAGCCATTTTAATACACACTGCGCAGAAGCAAGGATTTCCCTCCAAGCAAAGAAAGACGTCACACCATGTGATATGGTTGAGACATGCGCAATAAGTTTCCCGCGCTTTAGCGGCCATTTTAGATTAGACAAGCGTTAATTGTTAGTTTAAACACATAGACAAGCTTCCTTCTCTTTGTATTTGTGTGTGCAGTGGTTAGTACGAACTTTACAAAGATTAATAAATTAATACTGTGAGAGGATTGCTTCCGAGCAAGTCTCATTTGTTAGTCCTTGCTCCATCAACGAGGTAACACATTTTTTTAATATAATTGAATGTCCTTACACCTTGATATTATAATTTAGATCATTAATGGAAATCCCAGATCATGTAATTCTTTAATGAATTATCACTTATTTTGACACTATCAGACAATACAACGGACTCAAAGTTGACCAAAAGATAAGGGAAAGAAACGATTAAAAGTTTTAATATTATTGATACCCTTCATCATAATGAGAAACTATTACTGGGAAAGATTACAAAACTCTTAGATACATGGTCTCCGAAATTTATCACATGGTGGGGGAGGATTGAAACCATAAAAATGATGATCACACCCCTAGTGAATTACCTTATAAGTATGCTCCCACTCCTCCTGACAGATGACTTTCATCATAAATTAAATAATCTTCTCACAAAATTCTTATGGCGGGGCAAGAAGGACCGAATTAGTATTAAGAAACTAAGACTTGACAAATCCTTGGGTGGGGTGAACCTGGCTGATTTTAAGCTATATCAGTTGGCTTTCTTAGCAAAGCAAGGTTCCTACTGGATTTCCCCCCCTTCCCAGTATACTCCGGTGTGGTTGGATGTGGAAAGAGCTATTCTTGACAACCTCAATCCTTTGTCACTCCTCACATCTAATCTACTTCATCCAACTAGTTCTAAATCTATTTTTAAAAACACAAAATTGGCACTTATGCGGATTGATAAGGAACTTGAGATGAGTATCAAGGGTTCTAATATGGAATCCTTATGGTATAACCGTAGAATAATCTATAAAGGTAAATGTCTATCCTTTATCACTTGGATTAACAAAGGTATTTTTTTCTCTCATCAGTTGAACCATGCTTCGTATCCAGTTACTTTCTCGGACCTTCAATCCAGATATAACTTAGATAATATAGAATTTTATAATTTTTGAAGGTAAGAGCGGCAGTAACAAAAGCCAAACTGACTAGCACACTGCCGTCCTTACCAATGTTTGTGGCTAAAATTAACAAATTGGGACATCAGGTTTCCCATATCTATAAACTCCTTCGCTCTAAAACTTCTAACCTCAATAAGAATCTTATCATTTTTTGGGATTCGCATTCTTCTGACCCGCTACCCGAATCCTTGTGGCAACAGGTGTGGAGTTCAGTGGCAAGTAATAAAATATCTCCAGCACTTTCCCAAACTAAGTGTTGGCTCTTGCACAAAGCTTTCTGGACCCCAGCTAGACTACACTCCTTAGGCATTCGAGATGATCCAATGTGTTGGAACTGTAGCTTAGAAACTGGTGATTTAGCCCATCTTATTCTACACTGTAAATCTGTAAGGCCCTTTTGGGATAAGATTTTTGATTTCATATCTATAATTTTTAATTGTGAATTGAAGAGAGAACTCGCCACACTATCTATGGGTTTTTAATAGTTGATATGCGTTCGGATGCAGACAAAGCCCTCCTTGATCTTTTGCTCACGTCAGCTGTAAAAATGGTTCTTACTAACTGGAAAAACACACGTAAGACTTCATACAAGAAATGGTTAAATTGGATTATGCATCTTAGGGGCGCGGACAATATTGCTTTACAAAACTCGCCATGGAAACCATCGCCAAGATCGCTGTGGAACACCTTGGACAATTATTTTAACTCTCATAAACCTCCGTGAACTGATAAGCGTTGTTTGCATTTCATATCAAATATATTGTATTTTTGTCCGATTCTATTCTTTGGGTTCGTGTTATTTTTACACTTATATTGTATGCTTAATTTAACTATTGTGTCTACTGGGAGTATCCACCATTGGTCTTAGCATATGTTTCTCGCATGCTCATTTAGGACTTTTCTCGGTTGCATAGGGGTATAGGCATTTTATATTTTTCTTCTTCTTTTCTGTTTCTTTTCCTTTCTCTTCTCTCTCTTTTCTTTTCTTTCCTTTGACTGTATATGGTTTGGAGTATTATGTATATGTTACTCTAACCATGTTATGCTGATCATTTGTTTATTCGAAAAATTTAATAAAGCATTTGAAATAAAAAAAAAAGTTTTAATAAATGTAAAAACAATACAGCAGTAGTAGAGTTCTCATTGAGCACCACAGCTGAGAAAACAAATAATTGATGTTCCATAAAGATGGACTAACCAAGGCAACACTCCACACTGAATGCCTTCTCATTAATCCAACAGTTCAATTGAGGTTTATAATTTAGAAATTAACCCAGCAGGACACATTATATTAGCAACCCATTTTAAATAACACCAGCTTCAAACAAGAACAAGGAGAGAAATTTAAATTCTATTACTAAAGCACTGCTTCTCAATTATATGTAGCCTTACTGCTAAAGACTTAGCAAAATGAAGCATGCGGTTGGAATCCACTTTTTATCATTCCATTATGTATCCATTCACAATGTGTCCTCTTTTGCATTATTAGCACATTTTTTAAATAGTTCTAAAGAAAGAAAATGAATTATGCTGTACATTGCTTCCATTTTCTAAAGTTCTGGACAATAACACAAAAGCCATTCGTTTCTGCTCTGATGTGACTTTGATGAAACCTTGAGCTATAAAAAGCTCGAAATAAATTAGCTTATTTATTTTGCCCATCTCCATAAATTTTATATATAACCACACAAACTACAAAATTAGGCCACTTATGTTTATTTTTATTATTCTGATGTCATCTTGGACCTAACCTATGAACTCTTTGAATATACAAGTGTTTGAAACTCCTCAATTTTGGAAGACACATGCCTATGAACTCAGTTGGACCATAACTCTTTCTACCCCCGGAGATTACACAACATTTTCTATCCAGCTTCTCTTCACCATTTATTTACTGTGCATCCTCAAACACAGCACCTTCTCCCCACATCATCATCCTTAGCATCACTGATCTTCTGTTCTAGTTCAGTGACTATCCAGACCACGCTTATCCATGTTTCATCAATTTGTTATAATTTCTTCTCAGAATCTAGAATGAAGATTTTGAACACTCATTTTCTGCAGTACATGATCCACAATTCTGTCCAGGAAGGATTTTATAACAACTGGATTGCTGCTTTTTCTTGCCCTTTTCAAGTATGTATCAAAAGTGAAAGCAATTTCCTATAACATTGGTGGGGAAGAATTTTCATTCATTCATCGGCAACTTATTTCCATAAAATAAGACTTATTTAAAAGTAGAATTTGTTTAATAGAGAAATGTAGGCGATAGGTAGGCTGGCCATAACAGATGGATGCGTATCCCACTGTTATTCACATTAAATATTAACCCATACCAAGCTGGAAATATAGATCTTGGTTACGTAGCTATGTATGGAAGACTTATTAGCAGGTTGGAGCATACAGCACTCAGCTCCAGCAACCCAATACAAACTGATGCTTCTATGAGAGCCCACTACTCACATACAACTATTGCAGGCAGTGAAATTGAATGTAGTCTAGATATTTGCTAGTATCACTCATATTCCAACTTTCTTTTCTCAGAAAGCTTGAATCTACTATTCCTGTCATGGGCTTCAGATCAACAGTTCAGGCTCTTATTCTCTTACACATTGACAGCGGTGATGTTTTACTGGCTGCTTTGAAGCACTCATTGTGAAAGAGCTGGTTATATTCCCAATTTAGGCCCAGGTAGCGAAGCAGCTTATATTTAACATTGTCCTCACAAATAACCTTTTCAGTTGTGACCTTATGCACATATTTTTGTACACGACAATGTTGGATTAGTTCTCCAAAACTAAACTTGTTTACGCATTCAGCTTCGCACAACACTATCACAAAGCCCTGAACATCATGTACAAGGTCTTGTTTCGCACTATGTACAGATATCACCTTTATCTTCATCCACGGGGCGACAGGGATATCTACATAACCATAACATCACTAATCTATATGCACATCGCAAATCTGCTTTCTATTATAAAAGATGAGCATCCCGATAGATTAGGAGAGGAGGCACTTCCGCTGACACCGAAGGTCCTTGCATGCTGAGAAATCACCACGCAGCGGTCTGACATCTCGTGAGGGGGTCCAGTTCGTGACCAAGACGGGGTCCTTCACTCTATCCCATCAGGTAATGGGGTTGGATTGTCCCTTGGGGGGGATTCTTGGCTTTACACCTACAGACACTCTAGGTACACTTAGAGTAAGGTTTGCATCATGGGAGTGCGCGTGATCACTGCCTTGTGCTATATACCTGCATATATACATTGTTTTAGCACCATGGTAGAACGATATCTTCTATTTACACTTTTGGTGCTTGTAATCATGTTTATCTGCTTCTGTCTACTAATCATTGCAGCACACGTATTTTATGCAAGAATGACATTGGTTCAAAAAATATTATTGAAAACGTCCCACTGTGTATTCTCTGAGAATAAGCGAGCACGAGAGACTGAGCGAAAAGCTCTTTACTGTTTCCACGATCCCTGAGGGGTCAGGGTTGTCACGTTAAGTGGTTGCCAGAAACCATTCACTCCCTGATAGGTTAGGGGGGATTATGGTGGGACTGTGAGCTAGCTGGTCTATAGGCCAACATATCCTGTGGGGGTGTCCGGAATCAGTCTTGACACCAGGCCCCTAGTATATGTTGTCCTAACAATGCACAGATCCTATGGATTAGTAAGAACTGCATGACAAGCTAAGAGTTCAGACAATCTCATTCCTGTTTTGAGAGCATTGCTCTCGCTTCCCTCCTCAAAAGACAGAGCAACTTGCGTATATCCAGTGCGTACTTTGGAAATAAGAATAAGAATCCAAATACCAAGGCTGTCTATTCTTTATTTCACCTCACGACTCTTTCATCAACCAATATATAATAACCGTGCCCTAAATCACACTGTTGCAGGTTCTTTTTCATCCCTGCATTCTCCCTTTGCCACTGGTCTTCCATTGTTCTCTTCCTCCTTAGCAGATTTTTTCTCTCTGTACTGGATCAAGGTCTGATCACTTACAATGACTTCTGGTATCCAAAAAAGAGTGTGCCCCAACTGCAACCACTGGCTCAAATTAAGCACTATGTAGCCCACACAACACTATTGACGTCGAATGAAAGAGAAACGTCGCACCACAGGAGGCATACATTTGATTAGGGGCAGCATTTGTCTCAGGAAAGACTGGAAAACACAATTTTTTTTAATGTTATAATTCTTTATTAGCAATTTTAAAGTGAAATAACATCATAGGAACATCAGCATTGACCACACCAATACAATGGTCACATTAAATATTACAACAAAGAAATAATTGTGTGGTGCATGTCTCTTGAAGATTGAATAAAGTATTTAGAAAGAAGATAATAGGACGGGAAAAAAAAAAGAAAGGAACAGAAGGAAAGGAAAAAAGGGGGGTGGGGGGAATGTCTATTTCTGTATATCAATTGTTAAGTATGCTGCGTTGAAATGCGAACGAGGGAGGGGGAGGGGGAGGGGAGGGATTGTCGTATCGGCGATAACATAGTATAGGTGGCCATATCTAGACTGAACGCGCTGGGACCGTATCGGTTTCTAGGCATAGAGGGGGGGACAATACGCGGAACGCATAAGTTCGTAGGGAGGTGTGGTAAGGTGATGTAAGAAAAGGAAACTCAATTTTTCAGACATTATATTAATGAATCATTTTGTAGTCCCTTCTCTTGCCACCCTGTTCGATTGTTTTATGTTATGTCCTATACTTGTAACATGATCAGTGGTCTGCTGCCCATGTGCCTAGGTCTTATAATAGATAAGTAGTTTAAAGCAATTATGGCCATAATGGTATATTATTTGTGGGTGTGTGAGAGTCTATTACAGACATTTTGCAGAGAAATGTTGTTTATGTTTCATGCAAAATCCATTAAAATGTTTCTTTTATATAAAAAATATACCTCACAAATTTACATGTCACAGAGATTATTTGCAGTAATACACCTCACTATCCTTAGATATTAGATATAAACACATGTACAATTTGTACCAGTGTGCCTGTGCACTGTCAGTGCCCTGGCCCAAGAGGGCATGAAAGAGCCAGACTGTACTAAATTCAAAGCTGTTCTGAACAGGGGCCCCCAAAATATATTTGGCTTAGGGCCCCCAAAATACTTAAGATGTCTCTGCTTGCATTTCCATATGAACACTAGCATGGAATACTACCACTACTGAAAGGAAGGTTACCAAAAAGCGACATTAATCTCAGATTTAAAGCAGAAACAGTGTCCATAGCGTTCACTATCATATTCAGTCATAGCATAGCCTGTGAGTTAGCTGCCATATTGTTTCAATGAACAACCCAAGAAAGATGTGTTGTTATAGAGAGACACCCTTGAAATACTGATCTTCATACAACAAATATCTTACTGAGAAAGGGAAAACTTCATACTAAGCAGCAGTGTCTGTGGGACCAGAAAGACTGGTCAGATGGCCTTAGTGTCCCTGACATATACAGAGAATCAGCCCAGTATAGGCGTATGAAATCTAGGTAACACAATTTCCATATTGCTTTACACCTAATGATGTCCCAAAGACTCACAGGCATGAACCTTCTATCTATTTGCCACTCTGGGCTCAGGCTCTGTTGGACCCCCATAAATTTATGATGATTACACTGGGTGATAGTGAGCTGCAGGTATTATGGGCAAGATAGTGGAAGACTTCCTGCTAGATTTAACAAACGCCACTGCTATAGAGAGTTTTCAGAAAAGCCTAAAACTTTGTTGTGAATGGTGGCAGGACCTGGATACTTGCTGGTTTGGTGCTTTGCAAACTGAATTAGCACCTGGAGAAAAATATAATTCAATTTATTCTTTGAACTGTTGATATTGTAGAGCTTCAACACAAAGCCTCCATCTTTCACAAACTGTCGAGCACCGTGGACGCCCAGTTCTCGACTCCATATTTTTTTATGTCAGTCATCATTGTCATGAGGATTGTTTACATCACAAAAAAGACTCTTCCCTGGGGAGAAATTGGAGTAATTATCTTACAACTGACTTATCAAAAGTGTTAAATAATATTTATTCCACAAACAAAATTAACACTTATTGCAACTGAAATTCATAGATTAGTCTGTGCTTTATATCAAGCCCACAGAAAGCCATCTCTATATACGTGCAATTTGGAATTTCGTAGTGTTGGACCTGGCCCTCTCTACAGGGTCACCCCCAAACATTTTGCCTTCCTCCTCCCACTTTTTGCTGAAATCATTTTTGCTGGCCTTAGGACTCTGTGTACTTTACCACTATTAACCAGTGCTAAAGTGCCAGTTCTCTCTCCCTAAAACATGGTAAGATTGGCATATACCTGTTTGGCATACTTAATTTACTTACAAGTCCCTTGTAGAGTGGTATACCATATACCCAGGGTCTGTAAATTGAATTTTACCAGTGGGAATGCAACACTCATTGTGCCACCCACTTAGGTAGCACCCTAAAATATTTCCAAGGCCTGCCATTGCAGCCTAAAAGCAGTGTTGCACTACCATGTCAATTTGGCATTTAAACCCTCTTGCCAAGCCGTAAACTCCCCTTTTATTATATAAGTCAGCGCTAAGGTAGACCCTAAGTAGCCCATAGGGTAGAGTGCTGTGTAGTTAAAATGTTGGACATGTACATTTAAGTTTTACATGTACTGGTAGTGAAAAAGTCCCAAAATCATATTTTGCTACTGTGAGGCCTACTCCTTTAATAGGATAACATTGGGGATTCATCATTACCTTTAACAAGCTGTAATTCGTAGTTGATAGGACGTAGATATGTCATGTTTGGTACCTACGGAATTGTAATGATAAACCCTCTCCAATGCTAAAGTCGGATTTTGCATTAACATTTTGAGAATGCCACTTTTAGAAAGTTGGCATTTTCCTGCCCTTTGTGCCTGCAGCCTGTTTTGGGTCACATGACTGGGTGTAGATGACAGATAGATGTTGTGAATTCCTCGCAAACAGTCACACAATAGAGGAATTAGGTGTGCTTCAATGAGTCATCAACTGGCAGGATGTGGAGATGAGCACAGCCCCACTTACACCTGAATAGGCTGTGTCCTGTCGCCACACAAAAGGTCCAATGACCCTCTATTGTCACTGCAGCCAGCTTGGAGCCAGGGCAGGGGAGGCAGGAGATTCCAAGCACTTCAAAGAACTTTTCCAGAAACTTCTCCCACCTTCAAGAAGAAGAGCACCAGGGTATAAAAATAGAACCTTCAGACCCACTCTTCAGTTCACTACTGGACCTGCAGAAGGATGCTCGGAGGACATCCTGCTGCTGTAACCTGCTGTGCATTCTGCCAGAAGGCTGCTGTATCAGAATGGACTGTTTAGCTTCCTGGAGCCTGCCTTCAACCCTCAGAGGCCAGCCCTGCTTTTGACCCCTACATCTTCACCTGCGCCCAGGAATGACGGAAATGACTTCAAGAGCTAGTTTGCAGGTCTCCTGTTCAGAACCACAGGGACATAAAAGGCTCTCACCCTCTTGAATCCGTACCTGGACCCAGCCTGTGTGAACCCTGAACCCCCAAGAGGTGTCCCACCAGTCCTGGATCCTTGGTTGTGGTGATATAGGTGCCCAGATGGCCAATTTCCAACTGAGGACTTCGACACAATTTGCCCAAAAAGTGCTCTGAGAACCAAGAGAAGTCCGAGACCAACCTGCTTGCCTATCCGCCCGAGGTGCATCACTGGCCAGATTGACTTTGTGGCTTCTCCCGCTGCGTTCTTCTCCGCAGCAGCAAATCCGTTTCAGTGGTCCGCCAAAGGGGTAACCGACCTTGTCGAACTGTCATCAGCTACAGCCCTCTGCCTCGTCCCGCTGGAGATTTTCGATTTCCATTTTGGGGACTAAGACCGAATGTAAAAATCTTCACTGCGGCTTCACTCCATGCCGATCTGACGACAACGCTCCCTCCTCATACACTCTTGCAACCTTGCCCTGCTGAACTTCTACCTTCTCAGAAATTTTTCTTCAAGAATTTTTCAAACTCCAAAGGTAAGCGCTGACCAGGCCCTATCCACTTTTTGTATCCGAACCACACTCCATCACGGTCGGCCTCATCTTTCGACTTTGACCCGGTCTCGTGCAACCAGATGTCTGCAGTTTGCACTTTGATCTTTACAAGCTAGATTTATTTTTCTAACTTTAAAATTCATACCTTTGGTTGCACTGATTGGATTTTTGTCATTTTTGTGGCAAATAATTTATTAGGATTTCCTCTATTTTTCTCAATTGGTTTGGAGTTTTTCTTGTTTTTGTGTTTTTACTTTATTACTGTTTGTTTGCTGCATAAATACTTTGCACATTGCCTTTAAGTTAAGCCTGAAGGAGTTTTGTGCTAAGCTATCCAGGGTTAAGCACAGGTTAATTTAGCGACTCTTTATGGTTCACTCTACAAAAGATTGTGGCTGTTGCTTGACTAGGGCTCAACAACCCAAATTCTTACATGCATCATTAAAGTAATCTAAATACATGAGATCCTAATGAGGAGGTGTAATGGGCTGTATACTGAATAGGAAGTATGGCAGATTCTTCTTCTTTGGATGTGTGGAAACATCCAAACACCTGGTGATGAAGTGTGTCTACCTTTTATTACAAACATGTACACTGCAATGTTTGGTAAACTACTAAATATAAAAAAAACTATGTCTCTGTAGAACAGATGAAGGCACTGGATCTAAAGACATATCACTATAGGAAAATTGTTTTACCCTGAACAATGGAAACTCATCTAGAGTCCTGAAAAAGCAGTTTTAAACTGCAAAACATGTGTTGTCTAGATGTGTTTGTTTAAAAGTCTTCAGGAACAACAAACACATCATTGTATACCATGATGCAGATTAATAAATTAACAAGCTTCTTAGATTGAATTTTACATTGAAAATTGACAATATACATATGAGTTAGGAGAACTGGCACTACACACCTATGAATTTCAATTGAAATACGCATTAATTTGTTTGTGAATAAGTACTACTTTGAACTTTTGATAAGACAAGTGCTCCATTTTCTCCCCAAGGAAAAATCTTTTGGTGATGTAAGTTTAAAGTATATACCAGTTAGATTTCTGATATTCTTTGATTTGAGAAGTAAAAGGGTTCAGGGCTTTATATGTCATAAAAATGAAATTATTCAGTATTATCTGAAATGTTTGTCAATGCCTGCTCAATATATATGCTTGAAGCAGATACAAGGCACTTTTGAAACACTTTACAAAGCTCTGGTGAGTGAGAGATATCAGTATACATAACATTGGTTAACATATAAAACTGTTCACCAACTGGGTGTACTTTCATTCTCACCCATTTACATATTTTCATTGAAAGTTTAAAAAACATTGACGTCCATTGGACCGCACCCAGCGCCAGGGATCCTGGCTCTCGCACCTTCCACCGCTACGACGCCAGCACCCTCCTTGCCCTCAACCCTGGACACCATGCCACCTGCCACCTAGCATCACCGAAGACCAATGGACCCTTCGCCTGCCGGAATTGCAACCACGTATTTACCCACGACAACACACCAGCTTCTCTGACCACCCAGCCGACCAACAGTGCACCCTACTGGAACAACTGCATCCTCCTCAACGTGCGATCCCTCCACAAACGCCAAGGAAATCTGGGACCTCCTTGACGCCACCTCTCCCGACATCTCTTTCTTCACGGAGACCTAGACCAACCCCTGCTCTGGACCAGACATCGCCATCCCCGATGGCTACGAAATCACCTGCAAAGACCGCCCTGGAGGAGGCATCGCCATCGCCCACAAGAAGAACCTCTGACTAACCACACACTCTAACGACCCAATGACGACCATGGAACACCTCTACTTCCAGATCCAAAACAACCCTAACTCCACCCTCCACGGCACCCTCGTCTACAGGCCCCCCGGCCCCCAACCGCCCTTCACCGACGCTATCGTAGACCTCATCGCACCCCAAGCTTTCGCATCCACCGAATGCATCCTACTCTGAGACCTCAACTCCCACATAGACAACCTCAGTGACCAGAACACTGCCTCCCTACTGGAGAACCTCGCCAACATAAGGACTCAAGCAGCTAGTCACCGCACCGACCCACACAGCCGGACACACACTCGACCCCATTTTCTCCACCAGCGGAAACATCAGCTACAGCAACACAACCAAACTCTCCTGGACCGACCACCACTGCGTGCATCTCGCCTTCGCCACGCCCAGCGAACACCACTGCCCTCATTGCCCCCCGTTGCAGCTTGGGCAAGGCCACCCAAGAACTTCTCATCGACTCCCTCAGCACAACCACTCCCCCAACTCCAACTGACACCAACACCTCAGCACGCAACCTCCACCAATGGCTCTCCGACTACGTCAACACTTTGGCACCCCTCAAGAAGAGACCAGGCAAGTAACAGTGAAAGAAAGCCAGCTGATTCACTCCCACCCTCCACGAATCCAGATGTACCTGCCGACGACTCAAGAAGAGATGAAGGAGGAACCAAACCCCAGAAACCCACGCAACCTTCGAATTCGCCATCAACGCACACCACCTCCTCCTCAAAACGACAAAGAAAATGGTCTTCCAAGACATAATCAACACCAACGCACACAGCAGCAAAGAACTCTTTGCCATCGTCAAGGAGTTTGCCAGGCCCAATTGCAAGACCACAGATGTCCCACCCTCCCAAGACCTGTGCATCAAAATTGGCACCTTCTTCCACCACAATATCAGGCATATCTATGACAGCTTCGACGCCCTAGACCCTGCCCCTACACCCACCACCACTCGCAATCATGCTGCACACCGATAGACCATGCTCAGCTGGACCCGCTCACAACAGAAGACACACTCAAGACCATGAAGAGCCTCCAAGGAGGAGCCCCATCAGATCCTTGCCCGTACAACATATTCCACAGACCAGCCGCCGCCATCGCCCCCCAGCACACGATCAACTGCTCCATCGAAACTGTCACCTTTCCTGATGACTGGAAACATGCTGAGATGATCCCCTGCTGAAGAAGCCATCCTCAGACCCGATAGACCTCAACAACTTCAGACCCATCTCCCTCCTCCCCTTCGTAGCCAAGGTCATCGAGAAGGCCATCAATGCCCAACTCTATGAGTTCATTGATGTGAACCATGTCCTGGACACCTCCCAATCTGACTCCTGAATCAACCACAGCACTGAGACATCACACCTAGCCACCCCCGACGACATTGCTCCCTCCTCGACGGGGGCGAGACCGCATCCCTCATTCTACTGGACCTCTCGGCCACCATCAACACCGTCTCCCACCGCACCCTAATCACAAGACTCCACAACGCCGGCATCAGCAACAAGCCACTGGACTGAATCCACTCCTTCCTCACTGGACGGACACAGCGAGTCCTCTCAAAACCTACAGAAATCAACTGCAGAGTGCCCCAGGGTTCCTCCCTGAGCCCCACCCTCTTCAACGTCTACATGCCCCCCTTGCAGACATCATCAGAAGCCACAGACTGAACATCGTCTCCTATGCCGACCACACCCAGCTGATCCTCTCCCTCACCAACGAACCCTCAACCGCCAAAACCAACTTCCACAGCAGAATGAAGGCTGTCGCCACCTGGATGAAAGACAGCTGCCTCAAGCTCAACTCGGTCAAGACCGAAGTACTCACCCTGGGCCCCACCCCTTTAGCCTGGGATGTCTCCTGGTCATCCCCCTACAGACCACACACGCAACCTTGGCATCATACTGGACTCATCGCTCACAATGAACCGCCAAATTGACACAGTTTCCTCAACCTGCTTCTACACACTCCGACTGCTTAAAAACACCTTCAGATTGATCCCCACAGAATCCAGAAAGACTGTCACCCACTCACTCATCACCAGCAGACTTGACTACAGCAACGCACTCTACGCCGGCGTCACCTAGAAACAGCTCAAGAAACTACAGATCATTCAAAACGCCACTGCTTGACTGGTCTCGACATCCCCCGCGGCAGCCACCTCATGCAACACCTCCAACAACTCCACTGGCTCCTGGTCAACAAGAGAATCACCATCAAGCTCCTCACATATTCCTTCAAAGCTCTCCACAGCATAGGACCAGCCTACCTGAACCACTGCCTCGTATTCCACGTACCCACCAAACTACTCCGTTCCACCCAACGCGCCCTAGACTCTGTCTCCAGGATCCACAAGACCATAACCGAAGGTAGTTCATTCTCCTATCTCGCCGCCAAGACCTGGAAAACCCTGCCCCTCCACCTCAGGCAATCCACGTTGCTGACCCAATTCAAGAAGGACTTAACAATATGGCTCTTCCAATGATCCTCCACACCCAGAGGGACCAGCAGCCGCCCTCCCCCACGCCTTGAGACCCTCACGGGCGAGTAGTCGCGATTTATGGACCATGCAAATTAGTTCAATTTTGATCAAGCTTATGTACATATATATTTTGGGGATATACTAAACATTTGTAATGGATTTGCCCTCTTGCTGGGCCAATACTGCGCATCCTTGTGAGCACAAAAGACCTTGTTTAGACTATGTGGAACTGGACAAATAGGCTTGCTTTTGCAGTAGGCAGCTAGACGATGGACAATTTCTACAATGATTGGCTCATGGTTGCATATTGCTAACTCTGTGTAGCGGGGCCTCCCCAATTATCTTTTACAAAGACTCCAAATTATTTAGAACCTAGCTGCATGCATTTTATGTGGAGCTTCTTGATTCTGTAACGTTTCCTCGCTCCTGTATTCTCTCCACTGGCTCCCTGTTTAAGGGCATATCCTATTCAAAACAAATTGCAAGGTACAGAGGTCCTTGCATGAAGCCTCATCCAGGTTTACCCAGAATCGGGAGGAAAAGATATCTTCCCTCTAGATCCCTCTGTTCATCCTCTGCTATTCAAGTTATCAACCTAAAATTCTTAAGGAGTAGAAGGGAAAGTCAGAGAGTCAGTGGGCCGGATTCAAAAAGCTCCTTCGCACTAGAGGCCTCGCAGTACTTGCGGGGGCCGCACTCGTGGCAGGACCTCCGTACTGTAGTTACCCATTGCAGGGGTCCCGCCACGAGTGCACCCCCTTTGCCACAACTGTGGGGCCTATGCCATGAGTGCAGAGGCCCTTTTGTGAATCAGCCCCTCAGTTTGTGGCTCTAGACTGTGGAACTCCCTACTCTCATACCTATGAGCAACCTATGAGCAACACCTTGCAACACAGATTCAGATGTCAAATCATAACGTGGTTGTTCTCCAAAGCATTTTAATTACTATGGTTTTCATATGTGTCAGTATAGCACCAGAGACCTTCGGGTGTATGAGCGCGCTATATAAGACCTGTAACTTAACATGGCAGGAGACTGTAAATTGTCAGTATTGTATTAGGCTCCTCACTTGAACTCTTCAGAAAAAGTAAAATAACTGTCTTTGTGAGGATTTACTGCTGCCTTACTAGAGAGTTTTGGGAAAGTCTTCAAAGCATTTAATAATCTTTCGTGAGATGAAGGCATTTAAGTTTTTTTTGCCTCTGGTGGAATTGCAAGCTGACAGCTACTCCACTGCTGGGTTTTTCCCAGAGCAGAACTCAGAGATATTACATATGTTCAAGCCTTGCTAAGTCATTACTTCCTCATTCTAGAAGTGTCCTGTTTCTGAGTATCTGGGCCAGTGAATGAGGAAGTGTATCTAGTTTTCCCAAGGCTTGTTGCATAATAATATGCTCTAGTTCAAACTCTGCTTTCTAAGGCTGCTTTCTTTCAATCTGTCATTGGTGGTCGTTCGTCCACTACAGGTCATCAGATACTTGGGTTTAAAGTTATTCACAGATTTGTTCTAGAACATAGTACGGTATTGCATCAAGAATCACTATCTTACTTGCAAAAGAAACAGTGGTATTGTTGGCGCACAAAACTATCCTAAAATCCAATCCATAGGCCATGCCAACTACCAGGAGTAGTGTGATCCCAGTAAGAACCTTGGTGCTCCCTGACTGAAGCCTTCACTGTCAGTCTGTTGCTTAAATTCGGTAGCATGTGAGGTGCATTCTTGTAAGAATGACAGACAAGGATTGTTGTTTCAAAGCTTTATGTAAACAATCAATAAGCAGTTTACATAGAACATGCCATAAGTAAATTCAGTAGCAAAGCATACAAATCAAAGAACTTAGTACAGTTCTAAGTGAAATCCGGCATAGATTAACCTTCTAAAGGTGGGGGAAAGGGGTCTCCTCCTCATAGAAATCTACACATCTTTTACAGGACTTTAGACAAAGACATTCATACATTCTACATGAGTACATGGTTCTACACCAATAGAGAATGTGCAAGAACAAGGATTTTACATTTGAAGTTTCTCTCAAGGTAGTATTACATTGGGTCTGCAGACGTTCTCACAGTTTATTCAACAATTCAGTTGGGACATTGCATAGCTATAACCTGGGACAGTTGAAATGTCCTTGGTTAGTACAGAAGGAGAAAGATCTCTGGCAACTGTTTGTGCCACCCACCCAAGCAGCCCTGAAACGGGGTATCAGACCTGCAGTAACTGCCATATCAACCTGGCCAGTGCACCCACTTGCCAGGCCCTAAGCTTCCCTTTTCTTACATGTAAGTCACCCCTAAGGTAGGCCCAAGGTACCCTGTTGGCAGGGTGATGTTTATGTTAAAGGTAGGACATGTACTGGTGTGCGTGACATGGGAGGAGATTTCCTTGCACCTGAATTGGCCTGGTCTGCCTTGGACAATGCTGTCTCCCCCTCCTGCCAGGAAGCTGGGCCAGAGAGGACAGAACTGGTTTTTGCGGAGTACAGACAGTCTCTGCCACAAGAGAACAAAGGAATTTTGAGTATAAATATCGGGGCTCAAACCCCAGAACTTTAGAACTCGCTGGAATCAAGGAACCTGCCAAGAAGAAGAGCTGGAAGAGCTGCCAGGAGGAATACTGCCCCTTTGCTGTGTTGTTGCTTTGTAGGGTTGGCCTGCAGTTGTTGCTTCTGCCTTGGGAAGTGAAAGGACTGGACTGGACTGAACTTTCTCTAACTGGTTGCTGAGTATCTCCAAGGGCTTGTAACCGAGCTTGCCTCCTGTTCACGAAGTCTCAGGGACAGCAAAGACTTCACTCACCTATGTGCACCATCTCTGGAACCATGGGTTTCAGTTGCCACAGAGGGGGAAAAGCAGCCGACTCTGTCACCAACTGCGTCGCTGGCTCCATGTCCTGAAGGCACCGCAGAGGGCACCGCCACATCTCGAACTGCAAGCCTGGTCTCACCATCGACGACGACCAACGCCGTCGCCACCGATCCGCTGCTTGCACCGTGACCTGTGTGTACCGCACTCCGCACCATCTCGCTTCACCTCGCCGCCCTGGTCTCACCAGTGCCGTCGCTGCTCTTCAACCGGCTCTGTCGCCTGCACCGCGATCTGTCAGCACCACATCGAACACCGACCCGCTTCGCACTGCAGCCCTGGTCTCACCGACGCCGCTAGATGACCGTCACTGAGCTGCTGCCTGCACCGTGACCTAGGGACATTGCATGGTGCACCGCTACGCTTCGCAACCGCGACGGTTGGCACATCCAGCCACATCGGCAGCTATGAAAAAGGTACTGTTTACGAGTCGGTCAACCCTACCGCTGACCCGCTCCGACTCGGTCAGCAGGAACTGTTGGATTCTGTCGTTTTCAGTATCGCGGTAGCACCGGACGGAGCTACCGACTTCAAGGAACTGCATTTTTTAAAGCTATTCTTGCAAAGTGCATATTTTTAAGTACTGTATGCTGGATTTTTGTCGTTTTGCTCTTGTTTTGGATATATAAAAATATTGGATATTTTTCTAAACTGGTGTGGTGTCCTTTTGTAGTGTTTTCACTATATTACTGTTGGTTATGTGCAAATGCTTTACACACTGCCTCTGAGATAAGCCTGACTGCTCGTGCCAAGCTACCAAGGGGGTGAGCAGGAGTTATTTTATTTTACCCTGACTAGGAAGAAGGGTCCCTACTTGGACAAAGGTACCTACCTCCGACAACTAGAGACCCCCATTTCTAACAGTAAGCCCAATTTATGATGCATTTAATATGCAGGAAAATCAGCTCTCTCAACCTCCCCTCGATGATTTTTAAATCATCAGTTCAATTCTTTATTACAGAGCATCATTCATTAATTTGGGGTTGTTGTTGGATTCTCCCAGGCCCTTCAAAGTGACATAAAGTTCTCTTTGCATTTCTTCAACCTTCATATTTCTCTTTTTTCCCCTTATTGCTGATAACGTCTTACACCCACAGTCCATACCATTTTGCGATGAAATTCCCTTGCAAAACTTCAAGGAAACAAGCATACATGCAATGTCAAGCAATATAAGCAAACGAGGGGTTAAAAGTTGGTTTCAGAATTCCTCCACCTATACCATCAAGCTATTCTCCTATCTTAGCAAATCCCTTTCCAATGGATCTGAATATAGATACTAACCCTTTCCAGGCACCGGACTCTTTCAGTTCAATTAGTTCATGAGTTATATTTGTGATTTTAGTAATATAGCTATCAAGCTGCTTATCTATGCATGGCACATAGGCACAGCATTCTCGAGTGTGAATGACTTTACAAACTCTGCTCACCTTTGCAAGGAGCAAATCCAGCGCGAGGCAATTTTGCATAATCACAGCTTTCATTTCAAGCATCTCTTTATTTATCACTGTCAAAGCACCTGCTGTGTCAGTGACAAGACGGTCAAGTAAAGTGGATAATTTTCTAATCTTTAACATTGTTAGATGCCACTCCTATAGATGGTATGAGCGCCCCAAAGGTGTCACTAAGGATCTGTTTAAAGCTACATTTTCCCGATTTTATATATTGTTCAAGAGGAAAGTCTAACTCATTAGTATGATAAATACTGGGGAAACCTAATGCTGCATAACAACTACTTGTCCAGTTATGTGTTAGCTGGAAATAAGCTGACTTACCACATACATACTCAATACCTTTAATACTTACATCTAAATTAGAGAATTTTTCCCTTTAAGTAAATAGTTATATTTGCATTCGCTCCATCGTACTTTCTCAAAACTTATGTTTCCCTCGGGCTGCCGTGTAGTGCCTAAAGATCCCTTCTTGGTAACCCCAATATTTAATCTAGGAGGTGGTTCCTTTAGCGTCTGTTCACCTTTCCCAATGATATATTTAGCACAGTCTTTCCTTCTCCTCTGTCCTTGTCTATCGTTATCCTCTCATTCAATTCATCTATGAATACCCTCCACTCTTGGTTAATTTTGCAGGTTACATCATGCATGCTCTGGTTAGTAGTACTCATGTTAGTCATTGGGGTAAAGAATTTCATCATATACTCACACTGATCCCTTGATTTAAACCTTTGGTAAGAGCAAGAGACATATTTAGTAGCCCACAAATACAGATTTTGGTGCTTCTTCTAATAGATCATCATCTAATGGTTCATCAAAATCAGAAACAAACAGTTTGATGGAATCTGATGATAGAAAAGATTTAAGAAAACTTACCAAGAAAAGTAATAGGACAGAGATAAGTGGAAATATGCTCCTCCCTTGGCTGCAGAGGCTGGAAGATAAGAACAAACAAAACAGTCTCCCCCCTCCATGACCATCACATACTCAGCTAACATCTGATAATATACATTGTAACTATACACACTTCCATGCTGAGGAAACCTTACTTTTAGGTGGGGAAGGCCTAAATACAGGTTCAAAAGTAGAGTTGATTGATATATGAGGTATATCTCCTGCCAACAAATAGACAACTAACAGCCATCCAAACATGGAAACAGAAATGGCAACTGCCAAGCTTGGAAGAAAAATTTTGCAGCGCTGCTGCACCATGTTAATCTAAATCAGATCATGGAATCTTAAGTACAGCGGTTAGTCCTCAAGGTATAATCCTATTGTCCCTAACCTGTCTCGAAAGTTACTGAGATTTTTATTCTGCAAAGACTGGAATCCTAAAGGAGCTATTGACCTTTAGCCGTTACCCTGACTCTATATCCATCCTTCCAACTGCTGTCAATAATCAACGTGACTAGGCTCCCGTTGTGGTGTCTTTTCCTCTCAGGGAGGCTTGGCAATTCCAGTCAGGCAGTCATCAGAGTCAAACTTGACTTTGGTAAGGTATGTCCAGTCTGGACCTGAATATTTCCGATTGATCTTTCTCTCTCATTTGGGTCACTTTGTACAGGTCGAGTCAAGGCTTTCATCCACAGTTTGAATCTGGTCAACCTGTTCTTGTTCATCCTACCTCTTTCTTGTGAGGTTTTCTGTGGCAGGTTAGTTTCAGCCTTCCATGAATATCCACTGTCCCAGTGGATGTGAATTCTCAAGCCAGTGGTCGGTATCACAGTGGTTGCTGGGGCAACAGCACTCTCATCATCCTTTTGCTCTAAGCGATGCTCATCGGATTGTGACTGTGGACCCTCAGTCTTGTCTTCCTCTTCTCCCAAAGCATTAGGCACCTCAAACCTAGGGCAACTCAAGGAATTAGTGGCTCCGGTTCTTTCTCTTCGTGCCTTGCCCTCTTGGTATGGGAGGCATGAATCCTGTTTGGCAGACCAGCACACTTGATTGGAGTGTCAGTGACCAGGATCACCTGGTAGGAACCCCTCCAGTGCTCCTCCAAACAGGATTTGCAGACTTGTTTCTTGATGTGGGTCCAGTCGTCAGGGTTCGTGTCATGCCCTGCAGACCCTGGGTTGGCTGAAGTAGTGGCATCAACCTGATGAGAGATAGAAAGCATCACATCAGACAATCCCTTGCAGTACTCGAGGACCAGGTCATCTTTGATATTTGCAAGAGCAACTGCAGGAACAGAAGTAATTTGCATAGATCTCCCCATCAGCACTTCATAAGGTGACAATCCAGTTCTTTTACAAGGGGTACTTTGAATGCTCATCAGTACCAAAGGAAGGGCGTCAGCCTATTTGAGAGATGTAGCGGCACAGGCTTTACCCAGTTTAGCTTTGATCATCCCGTTCAGTCTTTCAACAATACCCGATGCCTCGGGTCTGCAGCTACAATGGAATCTCTGGCCAATCACTAAAGTACACAGTAAATGCATTATCTCACTTTTAAAGTGAGTTCCTTGATCCGATTCAAGATGAACTGGCATCCCAAATTGTGGTATCAACTCCCACAGTACTAGTTTGGCGACCATTAGAATGTCACATCTCCTGGTGGCTATGGCCCGACCCATTGTGAGAACAGACATACGATGACGAGGATATACCTCAATTGGTTAAATCAGTGCATCTTCAATTTGGAGACAGACTTCCCAACGTGACTCATTGCCACAGCAACTCTCTTGCCCACATTTTACTTTTAGCAGACAATGCAGTGCTGACAGAAACTCTCTGCATGATCTAAAATGGGGATTGCACCAGTATGAGCCCACATGAATCGGACCGTTCATGTGTCATACCATCACGGGCAGGAGGCAATCAGAGACAACTGGCTTTCCCTCTCCGGATACCCAAATGTCGCTGGCATCCATTACACATCTCATCATTTCTCATTTTGCCTACTCCTACTCGGGGGCAGTATGTTGTAGTTCCCTCAACTCATTAAAAATATACACTGTATTCAGTAATATGTTGGATGTACTCTCTCCTCCTGTATTACATGGTTCATCCAAATGGAAGATTCTGGATTCGAGAGCGCAATATTCTGCAATTTTGTCTGCATAACTATTGCCTCTGGTGACAAAATTGTTACCGCTCTTGTGTGCAGCGTCCTTCACCACAGCAATTTCCTTTGGCATTTGCAGAGCGTCCAACATATTCAAAACACATAGCCCATTTCAGATGGGGGTTCCAGCTGATGTAAAAAATCCTTCATACAACAACAACTGGCCAAAACTGAGCGCAACTCTAAACCCAAACTGTCCGTCTGTAAAAAATAGTGACTCGCAAGCCTTCTGAAGTACAGCAGGCTCGAGTAAGGGCAATCAGTTCAACCACTTGTGCAGATGTTACATGGCACACATAAGCCGCTTCTAGAACTCCGCTCAATGTACATACTGCATAAGCGGCTCTTAACATGCTGGGTCAGTCCCTAAGACAGGATCCATCAACAAAAATGGTATGGTCAGATTCAGGAAGAGGAACATCCAGTATGTCAAGTCTCGATTTTGCGCACAGCTCGATAACACTGACACAGTCATGGTCAAATTTACCTTCATTATTTCCCACTGGGGCTTACAACTGGGAAGTGGGGTTTAGTGTGTTACATTTCCGAATGAAACATTTTCTGATGCCAAACGAATTCTCTCACAGTAGGTTAGGCGGCTATTTGTTAAATGTTGGGTTCTGGCACATGTCATGAGAATCTCTATAGAATGGGTTACCATTAAAATTAAAGTGTAACCCATCACTATCCCCTCAGGTTGCTGGATGCTGAAGCTGCGCTTTGATGCAACTAGGCAATGCTGATGCCACCGGGTCAAGAGTAGCTGAGAAGTGACTGATGGGACGCTAAGTCTCCCCATGGGCTTGTGTTAGTACAGAGAGTGCTCACCCATCAAATTCTTGGCAAAGGAGCACAAATTATTTCATATAGTCTGGCATTCCAAGAGAGAGTGTGCTACACAGCAGATTTTTGAGCTCCTTGAAGGCTGCCATGCTTTTGTGATCCTTTGGTATTGGATCATTTACACCAGTGTGCGTCAGCCTTATTAAAGGCTTTGCCACAAAGAAAGGTTTGGAATGGGCAGTAGCCAACCATGCCCAAAAACATGCCCACCTCTCTCTGGGTGATTGGGAACTTCATCTTAAGGACTGCATCTATGTGCTCATGGGACACTCTCCTTACCAGGGGCGGTTCCTGTATGAGGGCGTTGGGGGTGGAGCCCCACTAGTCTTGGAGGAAGGAGAAGGAGGAGAGTGGAAGACTGGTCTGAGGCACTCATACTGCCCAGCCTGTAAGTAGCAGTGCACCACAGCAGCAAACACACACTACAATGTGCATGTGAGGTGGACGACTTCAACATCGCCCAAATCCCGCATGCACAATGTGTATTTGTGAGGCAGAGGTGAGGGCAGGCAGGCGCTGCCTAAAGTAGCAGTATTTCCAGGGCTTTGGTTGAGAAATCAGCTCGCCCGGATCTGCTACGTAGGTGCCTCCTCTTCTGACTGGCTGACCCTTGATTCTGTCAGCCTATGAGAATAGGAGGCGGGATTATGGTGGGGTAAAGTATTTCATGTGTCCCTAAATTCTTAACCATTGCTGAAGCCTTTTGCCTCCTGGTCACCCTTCAGCCTCTGCAGCCCTCTGTCTTCTCACTCGGGCCGGCCCATCGACTTCTGACTCACCTGTGACGTGTGCCTGTGCTGGGTCCATATTTTTCTTCTTCCTTCACCAGCTGCAGCTGAGAGACACCTTTCGGAGCAACGCCATTGCACCTGTTAGCAGAAAGCGTGAGTACTAGTATCCTTTGCCTCCTCTGTCAAGCTGCCTTAGAGGCCTGAGTCTCTGCCCGGCGTCATCTGCTTTCAGGGTTTGCCATCACTCCTTATTCCCCCCTCCGGCCTCTAACATCTCTCTTTGGAACACTTATCTGCTCTTATTTCACAACTCTCCACTCCACATCACAGCCATACTTATTCACACTGCTAGATGAGGCCTAGTGTTGTGTGGCCCCTTGGCCAGCGCTACGCCCTCAGCTGGAAGCTGCTTTTGACAACAGTGAGCCACAAACTGTAATTGACAAATACCTGCCTGCACATTGGAAGAGGTAAGTAGTCTGGGTGTTAAATGTGTCAAGTAAATGGCTGCGTTTTTCACTCTCGTCTACAATAGCTCCCATCAGATAAGCAATTCAAAAGGCCTGTACACGTCTGCTAAGATTCACACTTGCATTCTTGCATTGCACTCTGACACGCACGTATTTAAAGACACATTGTCTTTAAATATATGCGTGTCAGAGTGCAATGCAAGCGTGAATCTTAGCAGTCGTGTACAGGCCTTTTGAATTGCTTATCTGATGGAAGCTATTAGTAGAGGAGAGTGAAAAATGCTTATCTTTTGACATTTTAAATAATGTATGTTAAAGGAAAAGCAAAAAATGTGCTTATGACAGAATGGAGCAGTAAAAAGCAAATTTTCACACCAATTTGTTTGAAAAAAAAGTTCACAAGGAGAAGCAAACGGAATCCACCTAGGATAGTTATTTATGGCCCTCCACTTTCAGAGTTCACCATCATCATGTACAGAGGAGAAAATGTTAACAATTAAGGTAACAATGAGAGGCAAACAGATATCAATTTAGATGCTGATTTGTACAAAGTGAAACCATAAAAACTGGATTAATTGTGGCTACCCCACTCCAAAGTGTGTGATCTTAGGCAAATAGTTTATTTTACTGATCTTCATTTTTCTTCACTATCGCACATGAAAGCAGCTTCAAATACTTCATTTAGAATGCAAGCTATACATAAACATATTGTGTTTTATTTACTAGACTATAAGGTTGCTCTATTAGAATCTGGGCCACATACAGGGTTCAGATGCCTACTATCTTGCCTCTTAGTTAACCAAAGGCACTGTCACCCCCGAACCGGTCTCCTAAATGACCGGTTCGCTTCACTTGCTCGCAATAATTAATTTATTGCTCTTACGTCTCACCATTTCCAAATTCCACCAGCCGCCACTGCTCCTTACTCCCTTATCTATCTGATGTCCCAAGGTCATGACTTCTCTCTGACAGTATTGTAATTTCTCATGTGAGACCTTATGCCCATTCTCTGCCAAATGGTTAAGCAAAGCAATTATGTCCTGCTTGCAAGCTTCCTTGAACATCAAGTTGATCAGAGATCGTCATGTATTGGATTAATGTTGAACTACAGGGTAACTACAGAGTCTCTAGTTACGTTTTGCGTATCTGGTTGAAATAGGATGGACTTTTAGTGTACCCTTGTGGGGCACGCCCCCACATAAGGGTCATCTCATGGAACTGTAACATGAAAAGAAACTGTCTCTCTTCATGTAATGGGACCGAGAAGAAGGCTTGACAAAGGTCAATGACAGTGAAACACTCATACTTTGGGAGGATTTGGAACAAAACATGTCAGGGTTCGGTACAACAGGATAGCAAGGAATGACAATTTGGTTAATCTTTCAGAGGTCTTGTATGAATCTCCACTTTTTGTTTGCCTTTTGTAAGACCATGATTGGGGAGTTGTAAGGACGCACTATAAATTCCTTAAATATGCCATGTTCTATATTGCTCTCATTTACAGGGGTGATCCCTGAAATAGCTTCTGGGGTCATTTTATAGGGTCGAGTCTGCAGAAAACCAGCATTGTGTCAGAGGGTGATATTAAGGGGATTGGCATCTTTAATGAACCCAATCTCTCTTCCAGTAAAGTCCCTGACTTCCTCCTTAATTATCTTTCTGAAATCTACTGGCAAGTCCTCTTTGGTGATGACCAGATATAACCTGAGAACAGGTTCCTGAGACTACAACTTAAACTCTCGATCGACTGCCTGCATTTCAATTCTGACCCCATCCTGCGTACAATAGATGGCACAGTTGAGTTTACAGAGAAGATCTCATCCTAACAGTGTTAGGGGGCTAAAGTCACGAATCACAAACTGATGCTTCTCTCTGATGTCTCCTATTTTTACTGGAACGGGGGCAGTGATTTGATTGGTGCACTGTTGGTTTGTAATGCCTTCAACTTGGACTTATTTTCCTGAGAGGGGTAGGTTAGGGTCCTCAACTGTTCTAACCATTGAACGAGTGGCTCCTGTGTCTATTAGTAAAGCTACAGGATGCCCATTAATTTCTCCGTTCACGTACGGTCCCTGTGATCCATTTCCAGGACTGTACCAGGTATGGACTCCGCCTTCCACCCTCAGGCACTGTCGTTGGCCCTGACTGTAATCTATGGAGGTCTCAAACATCTTGGGGACTGGGCCTCTTTGTGTCATCATCGGGTTCTGGGGTACTCTGTGGCTTTGTTGGAGATGGGGAATACCGCCCTGCATCGTCATTGGGTTAAAAGAATTTGGCAATAATACAGTTTAAGGGACCTTCGGAACTACCATAGGGGGTCTAGGTACCAAGGAAATCTCTCCATGGGCTGCTGGGCTCACCCCATGAACCTCTGGCACAATCTGGTTTGGATTATAATGGCACTCCCCTTCCAATGCCCCACCCTGTTATAAATGTGACATTGGGTAACTTTCTTTGGAGCACTTATACTGGTCCCTGCCACATTACCTTGGCCTCTCCCCATCCCTGGAACGTTCCCACTGTACTTCAAGGAAATTCCCTGTATCACTGTTCCGAAACTGGGGTCTAACTCGGTTTCTTGGAATAGAACTTTAAATCCCTTAACCCCTCCAGTGTGAGCTAACTGTGGTTGGGCTAATCATATTCTTCTCCTGGAGCCCCTTTCAATTTGCTTCAAGCATAACCCTGCAATATTTTGCATGCTGATCTTATCAACCGTTTTGCTCTGCCAGCAAAGGCCTCCTTGTGTGATTTGATTGCTAAGCTCTGGTTTTAGCCCATACACAAAAGACGCAAGGAACCCTCCAATGTTGTCTCCCAGTGTGTCATTAATCCGGCTGTGCTCCCTATAAACCTTCATAAATATTTCATAGTAAGCGTATAGTGACTCTTTTGGCTCTTGAGAGATTCTGAAAATCTTCAGCCAATTCATCTTCTTTTGGGGAACCTTTCTCTTTAGGTGCTTTATGACCTCCTCGAATTTGGTTTTAATGATTCATGAAGGTGCATTTGTCCCTGCCACCCGAGGTGGTTCTTGGGTTGGCTAATCAACCATCCTTTTATATTCCGCTCACAGGTATTTTGGGCCAGCCACCTCAAGTAATATATCCAAGTCTTCCCACAAAACTTTGGATGTGGTCACAATCTATTCCATCTGAGTATACCACTTGACAGGATTTTCTCTAAGCTTTGGAAGGGTGTTTGTGAAATGAAAGAGCTCTAAAGGTGACCAGGGGAAGTGTACGTAAGCTCCTACCTCCACTTCCTGCAAGGGATATTCCTTTGCCACTCCTCCTTCTTCATCTTCCCTTGACCCTTCTCTATTCAACTTCACCTTAACCTTTTCTTTCTTGGGCCACAGCTCTCTAATTTTTTCTCAGTATCACTCCATTCCCTAATGTTTTCGATCAATTCTCTCACGTGTTCTTAACCACCTCAATTTTAATATTCTTAGCTCCTTCTCGCCCATTGCCATCCTTGCAATCTTTCGCAGCTTTTTCCTCTGAGTTATATCTATTCCACATTCATCCTCCACCCTTTCCATCCTTTCATGAGCCTCTCTTGCCGTCACTTTACTCAAATAAAGCAGTTTATTCTCACCACAGTTTTCAAGATAATCCATCCTCACATTCCCCTTGACAATTTCCTCAAACTCAGTTTTCAGCTTGGCAAGGTTTATTTGTTGTGAGGTCTGCCCTGACACTGGCAAATTACCTGATAAATCTGTGCAAATAGTTTGACCTCCTATCCCACCACTGACTGTATACCCTATTTGTAGGGGTACTAATGGCATCCCTCCAGGCCTCTGTGCTGTATCCTGGGGTATACTTGGGATAGGTAGACTCAGGATGGTACCGACAAGTGCTTCGACTGTGGGAATGATTACGGCACTTGACAAGGGTAAGGTGCCTAGGAGTGCGCATGCAGGGATCTGAGCAGAGGATGAGATGGTAGTTTTTGTATATTTCAAGGGTGCCCACCCCTAACTACTGTAGAAGATTCGTCCGTTATGATTTCAGTCACTGGACTTGGTTCAGCGGCTGTCACGTTGTAAAAGGGGTGGTATTACACTGAGAAGTTTGTATATAAAGGCATCCTCCTCCTCACTATTCATGTCTGTTTCCTTGATTTCTCCTTTTCCTACTTTCTAGCAAGGTGTAGGCTCCAACAGTATCAATTACTTCCTCTCTCCATCTTCTCTGCCTCTCTTCATCCTGCACGCTTCTCTATAAATGATTCCTACTACGGATTTTGATTACAATTTCTTCCTTTTCTTTTCACTTGCCATTAGCTCCCAAAGATTTAAGGCTTTAAACTGTGAGGGCCTAGGCAGTGGTTTTAAATTGCACATTCTTCTCAAATTCTCGATTCGAGGTATGTGGAAAGTACCACTCAATGGGAATCGGATTTCCCCATCTTTGGAAGTATACTCCTGCTATAAGCTAAGCCCCATGCACCTGTGTAACCCTTTCTTTGATGCAATTACCCTAGCTGGAGAACCTTCAGGAGGAACCTTTTCCTCCTTGTTTATGCCCTTCTCTTTCTTTGATAAGGGATTACCCATTCTTGCAATATCTCACTCACTCCTCACTTTGATCTCTTGCTCTGTCCACTCTCACAAGCTCATGATCTGTCCATCAATACCAGCACGTCTCTGTCAAAGACCATCCTATCACAGCTCGGCTATGGCATCTGCCAGCCAATCCCTGCGAGGCGCCTTAGTGACGCAATGCTCCAATGCCCCCCGAGCTTTTTCTGAACCGATCTACAATTCTTTCCCTATTTTCTTGCTTTAACTACACAGAAGTTTCTACAACAATGAGAATGCTACCTACTGTCATACAAAGTGAAACTCTACACCAGCGAAAACCACTCAGTTCACTAAGGAGTCAATTTCCACGAGGTCGGTTAGTACACTTGTCCAAGAAGGTTATTTGTCTATCTTGGTGAAACTGATGGAGCCTCACAGCACACCTCACCTAGCAGGAAAGTTCAACTATTCAATGTTCTAAATTGAGGTATCTCTCTTTAACTCTATACCATATGCGTGTCACAGATCCAAAATGTATCCATTTAAAAAATCCAAGAATATCATCAGAATCAGAATAATAATTGTTCCCACAGTCTAGCGATCAAAGCCACATAAGAACTATTTTCAAAACCCATCCACTGCATTCTACCACAATATGCCTAGTACAATTCTCAACATGTACTGTTCCACAACTACTTTTCCTCCATTTAGTGTACGATCCCTATTGATACTCACGTCGTTGTTTTCTCATTAGCCACCTCATCTTCTCTGGCACCAGGATCGGGTTGGGAACTGTCTGAACCTTGAAGGTGTAGTATTCGGATCTACAGCCAATTAGGTTGTCAATTGTGTGTCGGCTCCAATTGGGACCATCACTTCTGCTACCAGCTCTATCCATGCACAAAATAAACCTAAAACCAAATTCATAGGGCGCGCCAATGACTACGACCGGGAGCAGGGTGATCCTGATACGGACCTTGGTGCTCCTCGACTGGAGCCGCCACTGTCAGTCAATTGAGTAAGCCCAGTAGCAAGGGAGGTGCATTCTTTTAAGAATGACAGACAAGGATTGTTGTTTCAAAGCTTTACATTAAGAATTGATAGGCAGTTTACACCGAACATGCCATAAGCAAATTCAGTTGCAAAGCATACAAATCATAACCACAAAGAACTTAGTACAGTTCTAAGTGAAATACGGCATAGATTTACCTTCTAAAGGCAGGTTAAAGTGGTTTCCTCATTATAGAAATCTACACGTCCTTTTATAGGACTTTAGACAAAGACATTCGTATATTCTAGATGAGTACATGATTCTTAGGATATGGGTTGGCTAATAGGGAACGAGCAAAAAGAAATATTTTACTACAATTCTCTCAAGGTATTACATTGGGTCTGCAGACATTCTCACAGTTTATTCAAAACTTCAATTGATATATTATATAGCAATAGCCTAGGACAGTTAAATTGCCCTTGGTTAGGTACAGAAGGAAAAAGATCTCTGGGAACATTTCTCAGTTTATTAGTATGAGAATTGTTGTTCTTTATTTAGAGTGAAAAGAACATTATCAGTTAACTTTAGATCATTTTGTGATGTCAGTGAAAGATGGAGGACACTGTAAACACAACCGAGGTTAGCGTAGTTCAAAATTATGATGCGTTAAATATGCAGAAAGCACAGCTCTCACGGTATCTTGAGTGACTTGCTTGTAGTTAGGCGGATTGTGCTAAGTGTCCTTTTTTCAATATTGGGGCGTGTATTGGAAAAACACCAAAAGTTGAAAAAGTGGTGAGTTTGTTTTGTAGAATGTTATGAAAGAAAATACTCAATTTTCTATTTAGGGGAGCGACAATGAAATTTGTACTAATAAAGTAAATCTAGACACAGTGAGTGAACATTCTTCAGTAAATCGAATGCAGTATTATGTTGGTAAACTATTAAAAGATTTTATATGAGATAAAAAATTAAGGTAGATGCCAATTGCCGCAGGAAAAAAAAACAATTGAACACACCTTTTGCACAGCAGTGAATTCTATTATGCATTTTAGCCACTCAAGATCCGGCGCAGATCTAATTTATTTTCCAGTCAGAAAAATGTTTCTGAAGCAGATATCAGTGGTTACTTCGACTGTTTACATCAGGAGTTTACATCCTGATAACTTTATTGAGAGTACCTTTACATCCCATGGGGAGATTGTAAGTATTACCTAGTCCCCATAATATAAAATGTGTAATTGATTTCATTTTAACATCAACACTCTAACCATTCCTGAAAACTAAAAACTCCTTACTACCCCTATACGCTACCCATCCCTGACCCCTAAAAATCCCTTACTACCCATATACACTTCCTTTCCCTGAACGTGAAATACTTTGCTACCCATATACACTACACTTCTCTAAACCCCAGGAACTCCTTACTACCTCTATACACTAGCCAACCTGAGCCCTAAAATCTCCTTACCACTCATCCCTGATCCCTGAAAACTCCTTACTAACCCTATACACTACCCATCCCTGAAACCTAAAAACCCATTACTACTCCTAAAAACTTTTAAACTATAAAACAGTATACCCATATATTAAATAATACTTTTTGATTTTAAATTACATTTACGTTTACTTTTAAATACTTTATATTTAAAATTACCTTAATTACTTAAATTAAATTGACATTAAAAATGATATTACACATACCCTCAACTGTGTGTGTGTGTATGTATGTATGTATATATATACACACACACACACATATATATATATATTCAGTGAAAAAAACAAACGTTAGGGATGTTAAAGATAGGTGAAAATATATGTTAAGAAATACCATCTTAAACTTAAAAACCCAAATTCATCAGTTATGTTTAACTAAGTAACTTGTGCACTTGCCATGCACTGTGATGTAATTAATTATGTCTTTTCAGAAGTCATCAGTGATGTTATCAATGATATCATAGAACATGTCATGAATGATGTAACATGTGAGATCATAAGCAGTGTGTGGCAAGTCCTCAAGTTAAAGTTACTTCAGTTAACTAAAAATTGTGATTTTCAGTGTTTTTTGTAAAGTTAAAAATGCATTTTCACCTAACTATAGCGTCACTTCAACCTTTTTTTATCAGTGTATTTCCAAGATTTTTTAACGTTAAGTAAGATTATATTATCATACCTAACCATCCCAACCGCCCGCAGCACACGGGCCTTGGTCATGCGATGCGTGAGGTTGGGCACCCAACCTCCTCCACACATGGCCTTCAGCCGTGCATGGCAAGGGGTTGGATGCAAGCTGCCATCCCCTTATTGCTGGTCAACACCTCACAATCATGCAACACCAATGGACAGCCACCCAACTTTATTCACGATGTGCACTGCAAAATAAAACTTCTTTTAGATTTCAACACAGGGTGGCTCCCTCTAGATCAACCCCCCCCACCCCACACACACAAGGGCCATGGGGTCAGGGTACTCCTTCCCTTCCCCCTTATATGTTGTTTCATTTCCAAGTCCCGGAGTTCTATAATGGCGGCAACAACATTTCTCTTCTTGTTGGGGCCATGTTGTGGCCAACCAATCACAGCACTTAGTCTTGTGGGATTGGTCTTAGTCCTGTGGGACCAGCAAATCAGAAGGCTTAATTTGTCAATTTTTCCCTCGTTTATCCCTTTGAAGTACCTCAGTACTCTCTCCAGAATAACAGGAGCCCTGCGGCGATGCAGATTGTTTTTGTGTGTATACTTTGACCCCAGGGGCGTCCCTCTAGTACTCCCCCACAAGGGCCGGGTTACACCAACCCTGCCCTCTTGTATGTTGTTTGATTTTAATATTCAGGACAAGTTAAGCGAGTTCCTGAATCCTAAAATGGCAGCCACAACATTTATATAATGGGATTGCACCATTTTTTGAGAACATCAAATGTTGGACAATATTCATAGATGATATTTTCTTCATATTGTAAAGCAATGAAGATCTTTTTTTAAGAACAAACTTTATTGATGTTTTTCTTGCCAACATTATGCTCAAAAAGCAATATCGTATGTATATAAAGTGAGATACAGTATTGGCATGCATGAGCAATATTGTACATTTTATGTTGAACCTCTGAAATAAAACAAAAAGAAAAGTAAGAAGAAGAGAAGGAGAAAGAAACAAATAAAGATATAACAAAAAACCAGCTGTGATAAAGGAAGTAGGAGTATTGTCCTTACAAAATGTCCAGGTCTCCACCCCCTGTTCGGAGAATACAATCCCATCATCAGTTTGGTGGAACTGTGTATAAAACCATTTTAGCCGTGGGGCAGAACCTCTATGTCTAATGGTTTGGGCTGCGATGACTGTCAAAACAATTCCTCTGTAATCTGCCCAGCGTTGCCATATGCGTGTGTGTTTTTGAGGGCAGCCACGAGCTTTAAAGACCGGCTTCTCCAACCCCATGCAGAAATCTAATCCTCGCTTCTACACCAAGATCTCCTTTTTTGATAAGCAAATTTTATTTATTTTATTGTAAAAAGCAAAACAAAGAAGCAAACCAAGCACACAGTGCATGCATGAAAATCAGCAGGACTTGCTCAAATGTTACATCACAATACATGAATGAGTAAGTATATTATAATAAAACCCCAACCTCTCTCAGATCTTTCCATGTTTATGCAGGCAACCCTGTGGTTAGGACATTGTTTCCTCTAATTTAGCACAACAGTTTATTGATGCCTTCCACTCAGCCAGAGGTAGGGGCTGAGTTGATCTCCAGTGTCATGCAATGTCACGCTTGGCTATGGTGGTACCAATACCTACTAAGGTGTGTTCACCTCTAGGGCCATCCACGTCCTCCAGACTGCCTAACAGAGCAATGCAGGGGGGGCAATCAATCGGGCATCCCGGTATTCTGGAGAGAGGAGAGAAAATCTTAGACTAGTAACGTCCTATGCTGGGGCATTCCTAAGCCATATGAAATAAGCCACTACAGTCTTCAATAGCACATCATGGGCAGGCCGGCAGGTGCAGGAAGAGCACCCATTCTCCACAGGCATCGGGGAGTGAGATAGGACATATGCAAGCACTACAGCAGTATAAGGTGCAAGCAGGACGGATGACCAATTCCCTATGGACATTCTGGCGTGTCTCCCTCCCAGCCCTCGCACTTCTCTTTCAAAGCAACAAAGTGGTCTGGTGTGTTGATTACCAGGAACCTGCATAGGGTTGATATGGTGTCTCTGCCTTGGAGAATATGGATAACTTTGGATTCCAGTGGATAGTATTCCGTCAGATTGATCAGGGCTGACTGGTAAACTGTCAGGGCAGAGCACAAATGCAAATACTTATAAAATTGTGGTTTATGAAGAGCAAAGTCCATCTGAAGTTCCAGAAATGTCTTAATATGTGAGCCATTCCAGACGTCACCCAGCTTGGAGATACCGATAAGGTTCCACCAGTCAAAGCCCTTCAGCCAGGCCGTCTGCAGAAGCCACCTGCCCTGCCACAGTTGGGTCTCCTGCATGCGCTTCTGTTCCCACTTAATCCATGGGAGGGCCGACTTTCAGTACAAGAGAGGCACTAACATGACCTCAGGGAGTGACCCTAGGAGAGGATCTCCATATAATAAACCTTCAATATGCTGCTAACCAATCAAGGATACTTCCAATCAAAATGCTGGCTCATCATGTCCCTCAAACAGCCAGTCATTGATCACTTAAATTTTGGAGGCCCAGTAGTAAAGACGCAGGTCAGCCATGCCTATCTCACCATCATTTGTGAATTGTATGTAATTGTAGAAAGTTATCTTGGGGGTTTTGTGCTCCCAAAGAAAGGCTTGTATCTTTACCAAGCAGGCCTTAAACCAAGTGTGCGGGATAAGAAGGGGGACATTTTGCAGTACATCATTTAAAATAAGTCTACCAGACCCATTACATTCAGAGGTAGACTTGCCCATTTATTCATGTCTCATCAAGCCCAGGTCGGTACAGGAGTGAGATTGAGATTTCAGGTCAGACCCGGCTCCAGAGCGATGTAGACCCCAGATATTAGAAGCTGAGGCAACGGACAAAAAGGCAGGACTGACTATCAACCATCTCTTTATCATCTCTGGGGGGGGGGACCAAGAGTAACTTAGCTGTAGACCTGATGCATCCCTTTGAAGATGGAACATCTAGATAAGTCAAGGACCAGTGATGTGTAGTCAGCACATAAACAATAGGATGTCATCAGTGTACAGAGCAACCTGATCCTCAATGCTGTCATTCCAGTGAAACACCCAGACCTATGCATTGTACCGGATTCAGACCTCCAAGGGCTCAATCACCAAGGCAAATAACAATGGCGAGAGAGGGCAGCCTTGCCTGGTTCCACAGCCAATGGGAAACATTGATGAGAGGATGCCATTCCCTCTCACCTGTGCTCAGGGTTGAGCATGGAGCATGTGGATGAAAGAGAGAAAGCATGAAATATGAATGACCAGCCTAGAGAATGTAGATTCTCCAAGTTTGTGTAGAGAGAATCTGGATTTCATTAAAGACGCGGAGGCTAGCATAATGCATATTACTTTTATTGCCACCTCCTTGCAGCACTTCAAAGTATTACATCACTAAAACATGTAAACTCTAGAACTTAGAATGTCCAACAATATATAAACCACATCACAGCAGCCATCTTCCTCTTTTAAGCTGCTCCGGATGCAAACATCAACTCTTCTTTCTGAACAAAAATTTCTTCACTTCCTGCTTCACTGAACATCTGAAAAACACAAAATTCCATAAATAATACAATCTCCCATAAAACATTATCTCCTTACTATTTTAAATTACCTCAAACATTATCCCTCCCACCCTCCGGATAATGCTAGCCTCCGCGTCTTTAATGAAATCCAGATTCTCTCAACACAAGCTTGGAGAATCTACATTTCATGACAAGACCGGAGTCTATCATTATGTATGTTCAAAGCTGTGTAAAAATCACAGACGAAACATGACCCAAAGGTTTTAAATAAAACTTTGCAAAAACATCCGCATTTGTCCAATCTGCTGCATGCAGAATTTCCTCCAAGCGACCACCAGACAAAAAAACTTTACTCGCCATCGCACCCCTCACTGAATGCGCACCATACTCCTGCAAATCCACACCAGCTTCAAACATACAAAATCTCACCCATCTAGCAATAGTAGCCATAGTAACTGGCCTAAAGGGTTTCACATAAGAAATCAACAACTGATCATCACCATGCTTCCTGAATTCACTCATTCTTCCCTCGTATTATCTCAAGCATCTTACCACACACAATTTAGGATGCTCACCATATCTAGGATAATAAATAGAGGAAGACATACTGTTGCGGGGATTCTGCACATATACAGAGCTATGCACAGGAAAATAGGACCTCGGTGTAGAGTGGTGTACCGACCATGCACCTTAGTACCCACAATCCGAATCCGACTAGCTTTAGCGTCTCATTCGTTCTCCGTACTACAGCGAAGCTACCAATGATTAGACATCCCAGAACACGGACTCTCTCAGGAATCGCGGGAGCAAGAACACTCTTTCATAACTCACTCATACTTGTCCACAACGTGCGTAATAAGAGACACAGTATAGTTTAAAATGTTTATTTCAACTAACGTGCTCTAAGATAAAGTACACGTGCCAGTACTATCAGCATAATGCATAACGATAAAATAATAAGCATGGTTACAATTCCATAGAATACAAACGGGGACAGCATTTTATAAAGACAGTGGATATAGGGCTAAATAGCCTTACCACCCTCCCCGTGCTAATAACTAGTTTATTATAAAAATAGAAGACCTCTGGGCTTTGTCAGGCGGACCCCCATACCTCAATATCTAGATGCAAGGTTTACATCATCAGACAAGCACAGCTCTTCTCCCTGGAAAGGTTTTTCTCCAAGTGCCACCAACAGGGAGATCACAATATTAAAAGCACACGAATTTCTCCAATGCAGCTGTACTTCGTGTTATGTCTAAGTGCGAGGGGCTGACCAGATCAGCAATAACAAGGGACGTTGTTTTTCAACCTTGTACATGGTGTGCAGACGAAACCCACAGGGAACATGAGAAAAGGTGAAAGGCAAAAAGGCAGACAATTCTAATATAGCCGGGCACAAGCAGAGTCTGGAAAAACAAAGTCACAGAGTAACGTGTGCAAAAAAGGCATCATGGCAGCCAGGCCTAAGCTAACTTAGCAATGTAGACAATGAGGCCACAAACCACACTACAATACATTTTGTCCTCTTTGTTATTGTAAAAATCACCCCATCTGGATTAAAACACCTGTTACTAATATCTAAAGCTCTCACATCAGAAACCCTCCTAAAAGAAATGAGACACAAAAGACTTGCCAGCTTCCCAGATAACTGTTTCAAACTCAAATACCTATTAGCTGGCCAACCTTCAAACAAACTTAAAATCTTGTTAACATCCCATAAACCACTATATCTTGGTTTAGGAGGCCTTTTCAACTTAACACCTTTCATTACTCTACATACCAATGGTTCTCTACCAATAGAACAACCTCCTACCAATTTATGACCTGCAGTCACTGCTGACCTATAGCAATTTATTGTTCTGTAACCCAAACCTTTTTCATACAAAGAAGATAAAACATTTGCCAATTCTATGGCAGATGCCTCCACGGGATCCAAACCCCTTTCCATGCACCAACCAAACCATTTCCTCCATGCTCCCAGATACCTTTTCCTTGTTCCAGGTGCCCATGACTCTCTGAGCAACTCCTGAGCTTGCTCCGAAAGATCTCCGAACTGCTCTCCTCTCCATACAAGAAGGCTCAAAGCCCCTTCTGTAACCAAAGGATGAAAAACTCCTTCCTCCCCCAAAAGCACGTCCACTGAATCGGGAATCAACAACGGTTCCTCTATTGCCAACTCCAAAAGACCTGGAAATCAAGTCTGACCAGCCCAAAACGGCGTCACCAACACCAGCTGACACCTCTGCCTCCTCACCACCAATAACACTCTCTGAATCAAAGCGAACGGGGGAAAAGCATACCCTCGAATCTTCCTCCAATCTTGCTGGAATGCATCCACCTCCTCTGCCAAAGGATCCGGCCTCCAACTGTAATAACGTTTCAGCTGGAAAGTCAGCCTTGACGCAAACAGATCCACTTCTGGTGGACCCCAAATATGTAATATTCTCTTGAAAATCCGAACATTCAGCTTCCAATCGCTGTAATCTCTGAGATACCTCGAATTCCAGTCTGCTATTACATTGCATTGACCTGGTAAATACTCTGCCTGCAAACCTATTTTCTCTTCCAAACAAAAACTCCAAATCTCCTTCGCCAACTGAGTCAGATTCCTCAACCTGCTTCCACCTAAGCGGTTTATGTACCGAACCGCAGAAACGTTGTCCATTTTCAACAAAACATTGTAACTCCTCAATTTTCTTCCAAAACTCTTTAAGGCATAAAGACCCGCCTTCATTTCCAAAACATTTATGTGCTCCAACCTCTCCTCCAAGGACCATCTCCCACCTGTTTCTTGATTCTCCAGACATGCACCCCAGCCAAGAAGGCTTGCATCCGTCTCCAACACAAAATCTGGGCATATCCCAAATATCGCTCGGCTATTCCAAGCTTCCAGATTCTCTAACCACCAAACCAACTCCTCCCGAGCCTCTGCAGAAATAACGACCTGATCTCCATACCACAATCCTTTCCTGAGTGCTTCTGCCCTCATTCTCTGCAAAGCTCTGTAATGAAGAGGCCCTGGAAAAACTGCCTGAATAGAAGAGGAAAACAAGCCAATCACTCTTGTCAAAGACCTCAGAATGAATCTTTCCCTTCTCAACAATCCTTTCACTTCCGATTTTATTTTCTTCACCTTCTTTTCTGGCAAACTTAAAGTTTTCTCCACAGTGTTCACTATGAAACCTAAAAACTCCAAACACTGACTTGGGACTAAAACAGATTTCTCCCTGTTTACTACAAATCCCAAACCTTCTAAGAGCTCTACAGTCATGACTAACTGACTCTTTAATTCCTCCTGACTCTGAGACATTATTAAAAAATCGTCCAGATACATAATCATTCTCACACCTCTCTCTCTGAGAAACTTCGCCACAGGCCTCAACACATTTGTGAAACACCATGGTGCTGATGCCAGACCAAAAGGAAGCGAAGTAAACTGGTACAGTTGACCGATCCATCTGAACTGAAGATATTTGCGACTTTCTTCTGCTATCGGAATAGTGAAGTACGCATCCTTCAGATCCAGCTTCACTAACCAATCCTCTGCCTACAGGATATCCCTCAAAAGATGGATACCCTGCATCTTGAAATGCTGGTAAACCACATAATGATTTAACCCTCTTAAGTTTATAACCGGCCTACATCCTTTCCCACCAAACAAATTGTTCTTACAAAACCTCTGTCTTCTTCTGAAACCACTTCTATTGCCCCTTTCTGCAACATCTCCAAAACCTCTACTCCTACAATTTCCTGCAACTCTTCCTTGAAAACCAATTGTCTTGGTTCCTTCATTTGTATTGGCATTTCCACCAACTCTATCATATAACCCTTTACAGTATGGATAACCCAACTGTCCTTCGTTATCTTTTCCCAATTTTCCACAAAAAACCTCAACCTTCCCCCTACCTTGTCTGGGGAAGAACCAAAAACTGTCTTCATACTTACCTTGAGATCCTTGAACAAACTGCGCTCGACCCCTTGCTTGTCGCATCCTGCCTGCTGTTCTTCTTCTTTGGGGATAAAATCCAGTTGCAGACTGGAAACCCCTGAAAGAGGCTCGTCCATTTGACTGATATTGTGCCCTTGAAAAGGATCGGCCAGGGAAACGGGCCCTTGGCCCGGCCCTATCAAAAACACCCCTACCAAAAACTCCTCTTAGGGATGATTGGGCCTTATCCAGACTGGTGAAGGTAGAGACATACTTCCCAACTCCCTTCACCATTCCTTCTCCAAAAAGGTAACCTTTTGGATCCTCTGCTGGTTCCTTCTTTGAAAAGTCCCCCAACTTAGGACTAATCCTCATCAGGACCGCCTTGCGCCTTTCTGATGTCAAGGCTGCGTTAGCATTACCTAACAAAGATATAGCCCTTTGAGACCCACCTCTCAATAGCTCATTATCCACATTTACTTTCTTCATCTTAACCTCTTCTGCCATGTCAAGAATCCTTGCCAATGGCCCCAAAACATCCAATAGTCTATCCTGACATTGTTTGAGCGCTTTCTCAAGCCCCTTCCGTGGATCATGCCCCATTTTAAAATGAAAACTCATTAAATCTGGGTCAAGTTCCGGAGTCAAACATCATTTTCCCTCAACAACTGGAAGCAAACATTCTGCTTTCATGACCGCCCTGGCTTCTTTCTCTAAAGGCCTTCTAATCCATAGTTTTATAAACTCCGCAACATGAGGCAAAGGCCACCAATCTGCGCTCCTAGGATGTCTTATCATATCCTCTCCTTGAGGATCCTTTACTATTCCCTTTTCTTTTCTCTCCGTATCCACCTTATCCTTATCCATGTCCCATCCATCATCATAGTAATCATCCAAAACTAATTCATCTTCATTCTCCTCACTTTCATTACCTCTGTCCTCATCTTGAGACTCATCCATTTCTCTTGTGCCGCTTTGGACACCTTCATTTGTGCCGCGAAGGACACCTTTTCCTTTTGTGGCGCTAGGCTCACCATTCCCTTCCTTCATAAATGTAACTCCTACCTCTATATTTTTTAATTTCCTTGCTCTCTTTCCATAAACTCTACTTCCAGATGATTCATCTTCATCTAAAGCCCAAAATTCATCGTCTGAACACTCTTCTGCTTTCCTTTTCCTCTTCATTACACTCTTAAAAACTTCATTGAGCTTTTAATGTCTTCCTGAACTAATTTCCTCCAATCCGCTTCTCCTGCTCCTGAAGCTTGAGCAACTTCATTATTCTCCATGACTCTCTTATCATACACCACAAAAAACTTAGGGGCATATTAGCAAGACCGGCGATAAAATTATCGCCGTTTTAGCGGCAGGAAACTGCCGCTAAAACGGCGATAATGGGCTTGATAATATGCGTTATAGAATTCAATAGAAGCCCATGTTAGATGTGCAGGACATCTAACCTGGGCTTCTATTGAATTCTATAACGCATATTAGCAAGCCCATTATCGCCGTTTTAGCGGCAGTTTCCTGCCGCTAAAACGGCGATAATTTTATCGCCGGTCTTACTAATATGCCCCTCAATTTCTTCAAATTTCTTTTCCCTTTTCACTTTAACGTAATCCCTGACCTTTAAATGCCCTTTTAATGCAAATACTCCCACTCGTTATAATTTAATCCTTCTTCCGACTCTGAACAGCTGTTCTGACTGAAAAACCGTCAGAGCTCGAGCGCGCATCAACCGATGCATACACAGTGCATCGGTTAGCGCACTAGACTTCTTTAAAGATGGCCGCGATGCGTCCCCACGCACGTACGCGTGATGACGCACCTCGGCCCTCCTTCTCCACTATGCTCCGAGCCTCCCCAGCTAACACGCCTCGGTCATTTCTTTTGAAACTCGCAGCGAGCCGCAAATCAATCGCGAGCTCGCTTTGAAACATGAAAAAACGGTAAAATCTTTCTCTTTCTCTCTTTTTAAAAAAAAAAAATGCTAACATTTATCAAACCCTCATAATAAGCACCACAACTATCCCTATTGCTAAAATAACATAATTAACCCGTAAATTGGGTCAGAAAGTAATTCAAACATATCAAACAATTTAATAATATGCTTACCCATTAAAAATTTTCACTCATACTTACTTAAATATCAAAAACATTATAATCTTTTACTACATTAAAACTAATAACCTCTAAACATATACTTCAAACCAAAAGACACAAGCATACTTATCTTGCAAGGAGCAGCAAATAAAAGAGGAAGATGGCTGCTATGATGTGGTTTATATATTGTTGGACATTCTAAGTTCTAGAGTTTACATGTTTTAGTGATGTAATACTTTGAAGTGCTGCAAGGATGTGGCAATAAAAGTAATATGCATAATGATAGCCTCCGGTCTTGTCATGAAATCAAATGCTTTTTCAGTCTATAAGCGCAGAAGAGTATTTGAGTTTGAGATGGTGCGCAGGGGTAATATGCACCCAGAGAAAGCAGTGACGGGTGCTTCAGTGGGATATGAAGCCACACTGGTTGTATGTGCAGAGGAGGTGATCACCTGCAGAAGGCTGTTGCCTAGAATTTTAGCACATATTTTGATCTCAATATTTATCAGCGAGAGCAGGCGATAGGAGGAACAATTGTCTGTGGATGCTCTGTTTTGTGAAGAGTTACAACAGCAGCTGAGGCTAACTCCATGTGATGAGCAAATGATCTGCCTCTATGGCTTCTTGGTAGAGGTCTAAGATGTGGGGGAGAGTGTGGATTTAAACTTGAAGTAGTATTCAGCCAGGAAGCCATCTGGGCCCAGTGTCTCGCCAGACTGCATACCTTTGATGCCTTCCTCAATTTGAGGTTGATCAAGCGACTCCCTGTCCATCGCACTGAGAAAGGCAAAGGGGAGTTCAGCGATCAGAGAGTGAGTGGATTCATGCTGGGCTCATTGGCACCAAGTGTACAGAGCACAGTAATAGGAAGCAAACGTGAGTGCGAACTCTATGGAGGTGTGAAATGTCTCTCTCGAAGGACCTTGAATCACAAGGATCAGTCTAGTGATTGTATCTCAGGTCACCCATCAGTAAAGCAGCTACCCAGCGTTATCACCCCATTCATAGACACACCTTGTAAAGGTAATACAGCATTTTTTTGAATCCTCAAGATAATGTTGATGGAGTGAGGCCCCATCTACCTCCAGTTGGCAATGAGTGCGGTCCAGGGAGCCAGTGTTGATCTCAAAGTATGCTGTCAGCTCCTGAAGTAAGTACTGGGAGCACTGTGGGTCGACCAGGCATTCAGCTGCCACATGGGCACATTGTCCCCCTTTGAGGACCTCAGACATATGGTGACTGGGGAGTGATAGAAAATCCAGAGAGGAAGAGTATCTGCCACCCTTCCTAGTGTGTCTGCTGGCAGCAGGAGGAAGTCATCAAGCCTAGACATGCAGTTGTGGGCTGCAGAGATATGGGTATAATCAATTTCCTTGGAGTGCCATGTTCTCCAAATACCTCAAAGGCCTAGGGAGGTTGCTCAGTCTGCTAGTGGGGAGGCTCCCTGAGGTGTCACAGCCTGGGCCCCAGTGGAATCCATGCAGCAGTCCATCACTGGATTAAAATCCCCTCCTATGATGGATTACCCCTGGGGGGGGGGGTAGAGATTGAGAACCACAGCTTGTAGGTCTTTGAAGGAGGTTTTAACTGTGTGGAGAGATGTAGACAGTAGACACGGAGGACATTATATTGAACACCTTCCAGAAGACACCCACCCATCACTTACTGCCCAGAGACGTTGTGGTGACATGGGCAACAGAAAGTGGGAAGTTTTAATGGAGAAGAAAAGCAGTACCACACAAGCCCTTAGTATGCCAGGTGTGTAACACTCCATCATAGCCACATTGGGCCAGGATTTGGCATCATGTGCCAAGAAGATGCATCTCTTGGAGAAACAGGACTGCCGGGGAGTGGTGATTCACAAAGCGAAAGACAGCCCCCCTTTTTGATATGGTCATTACAGCCATAGACATTGACATTCCAGGTCATAATCGTGAAGACAGTCATTGGAAGCACAGTATGAATATGTGTCCGTGCATTCTGAGGGATGCATTACACATCTCTAGACCATTCCACCATCCAAATGGGCTGCAGAAAGTAGGGTGTCATGTATGTGATTTGTCGCGAGAAGGCACTGTGTGATGTACAGAAACAAAAAGGTTGAACAGGTTTAAGAACTGACAAACCTCAAATCCCCCAACTGCCCCTCTCCAAACTTCCAACCCAAAAGCATCTGTGACCCAAACCAACCCTACAAACAGAGGTGTGAAACAAATGGCACAGGAACTGTACATACCTGACCTCTCATCTCTGAAAGATACTATGCTGCTGGAGAAGAATGGTTAGATTAACAAAACTACAGCATAAAGAAACATGGAACAACTAAGGTTCGTGGAAGGCGGGGGTACCAAACAGCACCCAAGAGCATGATCAGTATTTATACTGGCCAGGTCAGAGGCAGACCAACAGCGACAGCAGACAGCCAGTTGTCGTGAAAGGCTGTCAATACCCTCTCCTCCCCTCCGGGCCTTGTCATCCTTTGCCCCAGTGGAATCCACTGAGTCGAGGCTGGGCGCCGTCATCTCTTGGCAAGCTTCAAGGCTGCGCGACGGGAGCCGGAGACGGGAGCCGGAGCCTGAGAGCTGAGACAGCGTGAACGTCAATTGCAGCAGCGGCAGTGAAGTGGTGAAGTGGCGGCGAGGCGGTGAGGTGGGGAGGCTTAGCTAAAATCTCGCTTAACTACCCCCTGCCAGGGACCTGCTATTCACCGTGCTACTCCCCCCCCCTCCACGGCCCCTCCCCGCAGCAAGAGCCACAAGAGCCGCAGCCACGCTATCGGGCTGCACCACCGAAGCCATTAGAGACGGGCAGCTCACTGCGGCTCACCAGGGGGCAAAGATCACGAACTGGATCACAGTTTGGGGCATTTAAAACCCCCGCCACCCCGCGGCAACGTCCTCCCCCCTCGTACTTCACCTGCAGGCCCTGCTTGGCATTCTAGCCCCGCCTGTTTCCCTCACAGGAGTTTGCTGCCGCAGCTCCCAGAAAACCCCAGAGAACTCCCAGAAACTGCACCAGCTGCCTCTCGGCTCCCCCTTATTGGCCCCCACTCGGACAACAGCTACAGCAGCAGCAGTGTCGGGCAAGTGATGCCAGCAGGGGGGGGCTAGTTAGAGGGAATCAGAGGGAACCAGAGGAGGAGGGGTCCAGATAAGAGCCCCACGGGTAGGTCTGTGGAGCTGAAGCGGCCTGTGACAGGCAGGCGGAACCCCTCGAGGAGTCAAGGAGGAGTCGGCTTAAAGCCAGCGCAGCAACAGTGGATAAAGGGAGGAGCACTCATAAGCTTGTCATTAGCTTGTCAGGAGCTTGATGTTCCATAGGGCAACAACAATAAACAATAAACAACAATCAGCCAATAAATAATAGCACACAACAACAAATAACAAACAATAACTACAAATAACAAACAAGAACCTTATCCAAAGCAACGATAACGGAAGTAGACCTGGATAAATTAAGGACAATCAAGTAAAGCACAACCCAAGGCAATCCAAGGCGCAACTCAAGTAACTCAAGTATCTCCCAACCTTCACTCAAGGAAATATAACGAGTGGAGCACAAGGAGCATAAGGCATTAAGTTACCACCACCAAAGGAACTCACAAAAGGCGTCCCCAAATAGCAGCTGCGCAAGGTGGGATACCAGAGGAGGAGACAGCACTCCAAGCTCCTCAAACAAACTAGCAACAACCAAAGGACAAACAACAAATACCACCTAGGTGTCCAAATAAGAACTAAAGCACGTAAGAAAGGCAAACACCCAAAGTAACCAAAGCTCTAACCAGAGCACTAACCAAAGGGGACAGAAATCGATCAGCAACCGGTCAATCCGGTACCTGCCCACCCGGTCAGCTATGAGGTCGGGCAGAGTAAGAAGGTCTATCATAAAGCCAATACCAAAACGGAATAAAAGGGAGGCTGTATTAATAGATCGCAGAAATATGGCAGCTACAAATAACTGCATCATCGAAACTAATGACATCAAGGACAGTAAAAGCATCAGTAAAGAAACTAGTTTGTTCGATTGCAAGCACAGAAACTAGCAACGACAGCAGCCACAAAAGAACCCAAAAACGCAAATCAATCAAATGTTGCAATAAAAAGGGACAAAAGAGATAAAACAGAAGAGCGCATAAATATAGAGGGGCCTTCCACAGAAAGAACTTAAACTCCTACCAGCCAAAAATCTATACTAAATTCAAATTTTTAAAAGATCCTACTAAAGCAATCTACACAAAAAATGAGGACATCGAGGGCTTGCAATCCCCTCTGCAACTTGGGAGAATAGAACATCCCTTAACTCAATCACTGGGAACCACAAAAGTCACAGTTGCGGATATACACATGGATAAAAGGCATAGAGCTCTCAGCACAAGCTGGCCGAGAAGCCCACGGGGGAATGTATCTCAGGGAGGACAAACCGCTGGGGGGGCTGCGGAGGCCAGCAGCTCGAAAGATAGTCCACTAACAAGCCAACAGGACCAGGATACTACGCCCAGTGGCATCAAGAACGTGAGGGATACAGAATCCGCAAGCACCCCAGTACATCAGGGATCCAACGACTCGAGGGACCTAAGGGACCCATCAGCTCCCGAGCGGAAACCACAGAATGGACAAAATGGCAGGATTACAACAACTCTACCAAAAAACAGCTCTCCATCAAGGCCAATGAGCTTTCAAGTTGGCCCCCGACAGCTTCAACTCAGCAGAAGGAAATCAACCAAGTCGACTCCCCCCCGCACTTGCCACACGAAGCCTCGCGCATCACAGACAGCGACATGACCTTCCTTGCGTCACAAGAATGGGAGGATCTAGTGGCTTCATATAACTTAAAACCCATCACAAACTGCCCACCGGAGGTACCGACCAGTGTGCACAGAGAAAGGAGCAACGCCCCATCAGACACATTCTGGGCAACCTTACTAAACACTATTCAGCTATCAGCAACAGCACTGCAATACCAATCCGACAAACTAGATATGCAGCTAACTGTTCTTCATACACTAGCGGAATTTACCTCTGGGATAGAGAGAAAACTTGCAGATCTTAATGGCCTCATCAAAAGGGGGCAAGAAACAGCCCAAGCGACTCAAATCCGAAAAAACGACTGCATCTGCACCCCAATAATTGATAAATTATCAACGCTACCGATAATGCTAGGAAGCCTTCTGGCTGACCTGAAATTAAACGCGATATCGCAAATTACAACTAAAGCTAACGCAGGAAGCACCACCCAGAACGAACAATCAATTGAAACCGATAACATGCAGGCCAGACATCAAAAAGTAGGAAATACATCTCCCAACCCAAAACAAACCCCAGAAAATTCCATCTTATTTAACTCAACCGAAGAAAGCGCCAGCACAGAGGCATTCAAGAATGCAAGAGCACGTCATAAACAAAAAAGGAAGGGCAGGAACAGGAAAATATTCGCAGTGAGTCACACCGAGGAGAATCAGCCAGAGGCAACTCCTGGGGAAAAAGAGAAAACAAGGAACTCTCCGATTCCTACCCCGGCCAAGAAGACACCGCATTTAAACAAGAGACCGAAAGCCATAAGGAATCCAAAGATGTCGGAACCTCTAAAGCCAACAAAACTACTTGAGATAACATCCGAACAGACGAGGCTGAAGGAAAGTAGCACAGCAACGCGCATGCAACAAAGCGAAAGAACCGAGCCGGAAAGTGTCACACAGAGTAGTTTAATGAGACCGGCAGAAAATCCGCCAAAGGAAGACATACAAAGTAGGATCAAGCCGGCTAAAGAGCAAGCACCAGAGGAATCCCACGGAGCCAGCATCGCTATCCACGACATTACAAATGACAACCAATTCTCACACAGGTCTAAACATCATGAAGTCATCTCACTCCAGGACCCCCCTGCCATCGCATCAAAAGAGACAGACATTCTATTCGTCCCAGAATATAAATCCAGAGGAAGAGTGTACACCCTAAATAGGGGAAACATATTGAGACTCCTCCACTCTATCAAAGGTCTGGATAACATTAGCACAACAGACTTGCTCGCAGTCGAATTTCAATCAACATCGAATCAACAGTCCCCAGAAGCAACAAAGACAACATGGAAATCAAACGAGATAGTTTCTTCCAAAATTAGGTCAGCTAACAAATTTTCTCAGTGGGGAATAAGGCTAGAACCAGGAAAAAGACTAGCCTATCCCACTCCCCTCTTAAAAGAATGCAACAAAGAACCATCGCATATTGTCACATCAATTCTGAAAGGAGCACGCAGCCATTCCCCAGGATCCCACCGGAGTCTCTTAAATACCGAAAGCCTAATAACACATTCATCTGCACCTAGCTGGGCAAAAATACTGCGAACAATAACAGCGGGTATACAGTGACAAGGGGTACTCGATCCAACCCCAACACCTGTCGACCCAACAAAAACTAGAATATGCATCTGGATCATTAACGGTCTGGCGAACAAAATGGAGGATCCTGATACACTAAATTACATAAAGTCATTTGACCTGGTACTATTACAAGAAACCTGGGAAGAGCACGAGATAGCTGTACAAGGATACACGTCACAAATCGTCCTAGCTATCAACCTTTGGCCATCGTTCAGGTGGCCTGATGACATTTGCTTCAATACTTACTATAGGAACAACAGTAGAGATTAAGGCTAAAATTGCAGCTCCAAGCGCCATTCAGGCAACAGCCATAACAACTAAAATCAATAAGGTAGACCGGCCACTTATTACAATCAACACATGCATACACCCGAAGCATAGGCATAAAGCGGCTAAAGAATTGGTTAACGAACTGGCAAGAATCATAGAAGAGTGGGATGCGGAGAACATAATCTTAGCAGGCGATTTCAATCTCTTCGGATCAGCCTCAGAAGATGAGCTAGCACAGGAACTAAACACAGCGTGGGGAATACCAAACCAAGCCCAACACTTCCAACTAGACAAACAAGATGTTCAATCCAATAACTTAAAGATCTGGAACAACTAAACCTGAGGGCGTTGAACGGCCGATTCAAAGAGGATAACCCGCCAGCACCAACTTACCACTCAGCATTCACTTCCTCTTATTTAGATTTAACCTTGGCAACTCTCCCCCTGTTTGACATCATAGACTCATTTAGAATGGGCGAAAATGGACAAAGTGACCATCTACCGCAAGAAGTGACGTTAAGCGTAACCAGAGGGAACCACATGGAAGCAAGGAAAAGTGCTGGTACCGAATACACCTCGGATTTCAGGTGTAAGGTGTAAGCCCGATAAAATCGAAGAGCTATCCATTAATGCGAAGATACTTATCCATCGTGAAAACAATCTGATAGAGAATCCAATAGAGGCTTGGGAGGTTTTCACAAAGGATCTCGGGACAAGGTTTGCCACGAAGACGAGGACCCTCACGGGGAAACCACTGGGCCCTTTACCAGGGAAGGCAACCTCACCCGAGATAAAAAACCTCAAACGGAAAATAAATCAAGCTTTAAGACAGCTTTGCAAACGACCACAAACCCTAGCCCTGCAAAGCGAGTTACGGCAACTGAAGACAAAGTTCAAAAAGATGATCTAGGAAAAGAAAAGACAAGCGAACAAAGACCTCTGGGTAAAGATTTTGCATGACTCAAAACTCAAAAACAGTGCCAGGTTCTGGCGGACAATCAATAGCCTTCAACGGCCGGCGCATCAAGGAATAAATTCACACATAACTGAATCCGACTGGGCACACCATCTGTACAACCACTTTAATGACAATTATCAAGAGGGGAATTCTGCTTTAGAAAAACTGGACTACCGAGAGGAACAGGAGAGATTACAACACAGACAGTATTAGACAAAGGAATAGCGAGGGCACCAAGCACGACAAGAACCCGAGCAAACAAAATGTCCTTGGGTGGAATGCACAACGGTCTCTAAACCATCATCAAACAGCAAAGAATTTAGTAATGAAATAACAGCAGCTCGGATCAAGTTACAAATATCTAAAGGGAAGCTGGAAGGAGCCCCAGGTCCAAATGGAATACCGCCAATATTGTATAAGTACAATGCAGAATTCTGGAGCAAAACACTGGTACCAATCTTCAAGAGCATTCAGGAAACAGGAACAAGCCCGGCATCCTGGAAAGGATCGATAATCAGCCCAATTTACAAGCAGGGCGATAGGAGTATCCCCAACAATCATCGTCTCGTCGCCCTACTGGATATAGAGGCAAAGTATTATGCGGGGCTAGTCCTAGAGGAATTATCATCCTGGGCATCGTCAAAACGCATCATCCCCGCAAATCAAACAGGGTTCTGCAGAGGACAGGGCACCATGACTAACATCATGGCACTAACCCTGCTGATAGACGTGGCCAAAGCAGCAAAGAGCTCGCTATTTTGATGTTTTATAGATTATAGCGCATTTGACCACGTAGATTGCGCTAAACTATGGCAGAAGCTGGAAAAGTGGGGGATACCTAAGCCTCTCCTAAATCAGTTGATCCTATTACACACTGACACCTGGGTCAAGATCAAGCTGGGAGATGGGACGCACCTCTCAAGGCGAATCAACACCGCCAAAGGCCTAAAAGAAGGGTGTGTTCTAGCCCCCATGCTGTTCAACCTCTTTTTAGCAGACCCTCCAGGGGAATTGGACAATAGTACATCGCACGCCCCACGCTTGGGAAATATCTCGCTGTGCAATCTTCTATACGCGGACGACTTGGTTATAATAAGCTGGACCCCATTCGGCCTTCAACACCTGCTGGACACCACTAACAAATTCTCGCAATGCAACGCATTACACATTAATTTAAAGAAAACAAAAATTATGACAGCGAATTACAACAAGACCAAGAAAATCACGTGGTACCTGGATGGGAGCAGCCTAGACCGGGTAACCAACTACAAGTATCTCGGAGTTCTACTCGACAGCAGAGGCTCGTAGAAACCCCAACTGGAGGCCTTGCGAAGGAAGGGCACCACGAGCTACCTCGCAATGAAGCCCCTGAAGAAAGTCCTACCAGACCGAACATTAGATCCCCTATTACAGGTGATTCGAGCACGTTTGCAGCCATTTGGGAGTGAACCAACGCAAGGGAAAGATGCAATAGTTTTAGACAAAATAATTGGTAGCTCATATAGAGCAATCTTTCAGCTACCAAACTATGTGTCACCCGCCAAAATACGCCTGGAATTCGGTCTTCAGAAGCAAACAGTAGAAAGAAGGGATGCTTATATAAAAAGCTGGCACAAGATCAGAGGTGCTGAGCAGGGATCTCTAAATGTGCATCTATGGTTTGAGCTGTCACATTGAGAGAAATCACCCACCAGAGAGTACCTGGTCGAATCACTGGAAAGGCTTGAATTGACCAACCTCTGGGAATCCTCCATAGATCACAAGAGCTTCAAAAAGGTTGTAACTAAAGTAACAAAAATGATATCCACAATAGAAGACAAGGAAACTTTGGCCAAGCAGGCTCACGGATGGACAGTACTTAATGACTATACAGCTCTTACGCCACAAGCTTATCTAAAAACGGGAGTTAAACAAAAGATAAAAGATTTTTTTTTAAAGTTGCGCTTTGGTATTATACCAATTCTCCCTCACCTGCCACCTTGGAAAAGGAGACCAGATGAACAGTCCTGCCGTCTTTGTGGATCAGGAAAAGAGGACCTAATACATATTATCTGCATCTGCCCAAGCTTGATGGACATAAGACGTGCCTTATTTCGACCAACATTGAATCAGAAGGGCATCAGGACCTGCAGGCAGGCTGTAAAATTATGTTTTATTCCAGAAGAGATCCAGCCAAACTGCCGATTTACAAAGTATTTCGATATAGTGGCTGAAAGACTCAAGCCTAAGCCACAAGCGACAGCAGAATAGAAGGCAGCTGGACTACTTTTACTGAGCACTTTAACAGTCAACCTACATACGCCCTCTTTCGTCCAACCCATGTTTGCATTTTGAAGCACAAGCACTTTATCCATGCTCTTACAAACGTCAAAAGGCTTGAAAAGGCATTCTGAAGCATTGGCACTTTGTCCATACTTTATCCACCTCAAAAGGACTGAATAGACAATAAAAGCGAGACTCGATACGACCTCTACCTAAAGCATAACAGTTTGAAAGACTGTATTTTAAATGTTAAAGCATAAATTGAGACAATGTTGTTTTTAAAATTATTTTTTTATGTACTTTTAATGCCTCAATGTTTTTTTCTGATTTTTTTTTTTTTAAATTGTGAGTTTTAATTAACTGTACAATAAATTACTTACTATCTCTTGGCATGCTGTCTCCTACAAGTCACCGGGCGGGTGGTCTGCACAAAGTACCGGGTAGTAGGCAAGGGAGGGCGCCGAAGGAATCAGAACAGAAGCATATAGGTGCTCTTGACTTCTGTTTAATGGAATGACTGCCTTTGCTTCTGTACCTGGTGAGTATAGTCTGGAAAGATGAAGATGCAGGTTGATTTAAAGGGAAGAGGCTCTCATTCTGCGCTACTTTAGGAATCACATCTTTGTCTTTGTAATTAGGAATCTTGGCAATGAGGGCCCTATGAGACGCCCCAGGGGGAGGCTGCTGCATTAAGGCCTTGTGAGCCCTCTCCAGGACAAAACAGGAGGAAAGCTGCTCCGTTGGGATGCAGGACATGATCCAGAGCTCCAAGAACTTCACCCGGGAGGCTCCCTCCACCCGTTCTGGGAAGCCAACAATTGCAGTCTGTCCCGTCCTATCAGGGGAAGAAGAGGCTGAAGGGGAGCATTCTGGACATCTTAGGAGCATCAGTTGATCTTGGTCTGTGCTTGCGAGGATGACGGGCAGTCTCCCCCCATGGCAGGGGCTATGTCTAGGGCTCCACGCGCAGAACCTCAGGTGTCACAGACGACTGGCTCGGTTGATGAGCGTGCGCCGTGAGGCAGCATAAGCAGTCAGACAGGCTGATACGAGGTACACAGTGTACAAGGCACAGCTAGGGGTCTCCACAATCAACCAAGTCCCAGCAGTCCAGATCACTGATAAAGGAGACGCAGTTGGCTCCACAACAGATGTGGCCCCGTCGGACAGTTCAGTGAGGCACAGGAAGATCTAAGGCTCAACAATTTCCACATGGAGCCACGGCACCAAGACATGGCCTAGGCAAACCAGGGCACTCTTGGATGATCATGCAGGCTCCAAATACTGAGCTCGGAACACCTTCCACCAGGTTAAGCCTCTGTGTAGAGGAGAGATCAGGTCATCGCCCTGTGTTGCCATCCGGGCCCTTAACCAGGAAGCTCCTCTCCGTGGAGGGAGAAAAGAGGCCATGGGTGTCCCCCAAGTGCAAAGTGACAAAGGCAGGCCTCAGACCTCCCTCTGAGGGCAGAGAAGGTGGAGTCAGTGGCTGCTGTCAGCCATTTGGCAATCACAGCCGTGACCTGGATCCTTCTGCATGTCATCTCCAACCTGGATCAACTGCAGGATGTCGCAGGGCCAGCAGCCTCTAGTGTCACAACTCCATATAGTCAGTTTTAAAGCCTTCAGTAGTTGCTTCCCCAGCCAAGGAACCACCAGGACAGCAAAGGAATCAGATAAATGGGGGCAGGGAGAGAGTATGGCAACTCTCAGACCAGACTGGCCCAACAACTCACCAGGACTGTCACAGTAACTACTTTTAGGGCAAGAGGAGGGGCACATCAGCACTCAGCGCAGGCCTCCCCACACAGGCCTCTAATGGAGTCCCAAGCTGCCCATCGCTCGTACCAGAGTCCCTGGTGTACGGCGGGTCAGCACTTAAGACTTCCGCCCCTCTTTCACGAGGCAGACCACGCCCGGGGGGTGCCGCCCCGACAGGAGGCGCAGGCCCACCAGGCTGAGAGGGTACCCGGATGTCTATGACAGCGGAGGCACCGCCCAACCAGCTGCTGCCATCTTAGAGTCGTTCTTCGGAAGGCCAGCTAGTGGAGCACACCCTATGCTTCCAGGCACTGGCAAGCTCAGGTACAGGGCATACAGACCTCTAAGTCGTCGGCTGCCAAAGGATGAGGGTCACCAGCAGAGGGATGGCGAGGTTGGGTCCTGAAACTGCTTAGAAAGTGTCCGCCATCTTGACCATCCACGCCAGGCCCTGATGAAGATCTCCTAATTGAATTTCTTTGATGGCTTAAGTCTAATAATCAGAATTTGAAGTTTATAGCAAATATATTTAAAGAAAAAGTAGAACTTATTGACGTCTGGTTTTGGACACACGTGGATATAAACAAGTGGATCTATATAAGAGGCCAACTGCAAGAAATATCCTCCTTCATTTTTAAGAGTTTACCCGAATTGCCAAAAAGATTCTGTACTATTTGTACAGTTCCTCAGAATTAAGAGTAATTGTTCCACTATGAAGTATTATCTAACAAAAATACAGAAGATCTAAATTGAAGATTAAGCCAAAGAGGCTATCCTAAATGCCTGATAAAAAATCATATAAAAGGGACAAATACTATGATAGAGGGGCCCTATTTAAAAAGGAAGAAAAATAAAATGTTATATGTCACCAGTCATTCAAATTTCAATAATAAAGTGAGAAGGATTATTAACTCAAACTAAGTTATACTAAATACCAATGAAGAAGATACGCTAGTAATTAAACCCCTGTTTGCCTTTAGAAGGAATGCTAATTTAAGGGATAAATTGATTTATGCTCACATGAAGAACAACCCAAGGAGGATCCAAACATCTATAGAAGGAAGCACCACAATAACAGGTAACCATCGAGTGGTTCTTGCCATGCCTGTGAGGTGGCTATCACTACTGAATAGTGGGAACATCAACAGAGATAAGATCCTATTGAGATACAAGACTAATTGCAGAAGTAGCAATGTAGTATATCTGTTAATATGACAATGTGATGGAGGCTACGGAGGAGAGATTGGAAGAGAATTCAGAACCAGATTTGGAGAACACACATCATCTATACAGACTAACAAAATACAAGGCCCCATTCTGCAGCGTTGAATCGAACATTGACATAAGGAAGGGGATCTGAAATGTCTGAGCCTAGAAAAAATACCAAATGAAACAAAATATCACAGAATTAAAGAAACACATGAAAATAAACTTTTGGGATTTTTACTCTCACGAGAGGTCTTGATAAACAAACAACTTAGGAACTACTTTAATTTGGAAACATCAAACATACTGGGTCATAGCAGTGGAGGTCTAAGTTGGAGCTAAATCAGAACTTAACATGGAATTTACATACTTGGACCTCATTTTAATATATATAACTATTAAATCACAACTTTATGATGAAAATACAGACACATGCTGCTGATAACCCCTGGAGTTACATTTTGGGGTGAGTGTCAAAGAGTGGATGCCAATAAGAAGAAAGCATTTTCCATCTGGTTAAGTTTCACAGTATTGTGCTGATAACTATTTGTATTGTATTGTAATTGTATTTATATAGTGCTTACTACCCCTTACAAGGCGTCGAAACGCTTTTTCGGCGGGTAGCGCGCTACTCCGGAACCCATAAAGGATTAGTGGTGAATTAGTATAGTGAAATATGAAAGTAATTTGAGTGGTGGATATGTTAGTCAGTTATTTGGATTGAGAAGGATAGTGGAGGGATAGAAGAGGGAAACAAAGGTTTGCATTTATATGGCACTTGCTACCCCTGATAAGGTGTTGAAGTGCTTTTTCGGAAAGTAGCATGCTACTCCAGAACCCACAAAGGATTAGTGGTGAATTAGTATAGTGAAAATATGAAAGTAATTTGAGCGGTGGATATATTAGTCCTTTATTTGGATTGAGAAGGATAGTGGAAGGATGGAAGAGGGAAAAGGTTTGCATTTATATAGCGCTTGCTACCTCTGATGAGGCGTTGTATAAAAGATTGTGGCCAAGGCAGTAGAAGAAAGTATTTTTATGGACAATGGCTCTATGCCTATATTAGTGGAGTATATTGTGATGTGAATAAAAAATATAATCTAATATGTGATTTTCATAGGATTTTTGTCAACAATAAATCAATAAAATTTTGGTGCTATAAATATCTATTAATAGTACCAGCTAGGCCAAAGAGGGAAATGTTTTTTTCCTATAAAATATATACACATTTATAACACCCGCATTTACATCAGTTGTCTCCAATATTATGTTGACATGGAAATAGGCACCCACGCCGAGCATGCTCATTTAGGGTAATTAATATGGGACTATTTAAACGTGGATGTGAACAATAGAGGGAGGTCTAACTTTTGTTTTTTTAGAAGACCGATATGGATATATATATGTGTAAAAAAGGAAGCAAAGAACTCTTGGTAGTTCCCAAGTTTAGGTGGAGTGCATCTTCTATACAGAGCACCCTACAACACCAGCGACACACTGAATCTGCTCACCTCAAATGTCTGTTTTTCTAGCATAGGAATAGCACAGTGCCATCCATGCCGAGATAGAAAGGGACAAAGTCTTTTGCTATTTCTCCAGCAAAGTCTTTAAGCATATGATTGGCTAGTGCCATCCATGCAGAGCTCTAAAAGGGCAAAAGCCTTTTACCACTCCAGGATCAGTATTACAGCTTTGGATTGGTAAAATGCCATCCAAGCCAACCTGGAATGAATAAAAACAACCCGTGAGACGTGTTTTACTGTCATTACAGCTCTTCAGAGAGGTTCAGATTTGTTCAGACACGTGGGAGCACCCAGTATAAATCAAAACAATACCCTCTCAGGCTTAGAGCATCGTATTGATTATACAAAAAAAGAAGCAGAGAACTCTGGGTAATTCCCAAGTTTAGGTGGAGAACTGCTCCTATACAGAGCACCCTATAACACCAGTGATACTCTAAATCTGATCACCTCAAATGTCTGTTTTTCTAGCAAACTTTTTAAGCATAGGATTAGCACAGTGCCATCCACAACGAGCTAGAAAGGGACAAAGTATTTTTTCATTTCTACAGCAAAGTATTTAAGCATAGGATTATCTAGTGCCATCCATGCTGAACTGTAAAATGACAAAAGCCTTTTACCACTCAAGGCACAGTATTACAGCTTTGTATTGGTAAAACAACATCACAGCCAACATGGAATGAATAAAAGCAACCCCTGACATGTGCTACATATATACATACAAGTATGTATATATACATACATATATAGTCACTGAAAACAACACAGGTTAATGGGACATTTCAGTTAGGTTTTAAACTAACCAAACCCCTGAAATTCACCACCTATAGTTATCTCAAGTAACTATAACTCGTGCCCTAAGGTAATTATAACCCCGCCCCCCACCCTTGAGGCTCTCGGAAGGGGCTGCCCTATTTCAAACTATTGGCCCTGGAGGATGGGATCCTTAGAGCCTCAGAGAGACTCGGGGAGGAGGGCTGTGTGCCCCCCATGCCCAAAAAGTATTTGTGCACCCCCGGACCCTAGGTGACCGGGGGCAGGGGGGTATAAATATATCAAAGCACTTTTTTTTTTTTATTAAAGATTTTTACCACAGATTGGTGGATCCACATCAAATGTGCAGTAACATTTAAATAAAAATAAAAAAATTGGGCCTCAGGTCTATGTGGGCCGGCGTATCCCTACCCTGACCACTTGTATCTATTTTTTTTAACCTTTTTCCAGGACTTGGGACAGAGTCCAGAGTACAAAGATGGGTGCCGACAATTCGTTGATTGGTGGCAGCCAATCCGATCTCATTTTGAGATCTGTTGGGTCAACAGATCTTCTGCAGTGAAAAATATACAAAGTTTTTGAGGCTTAATTTCTCAAAAACTCCTCAACGGATTTTAGAAGAAAGTGTACTACATTTCTTGTGCATTTTTCCGGCTGTTACTGATCTCAGACGGAAACTGTTATGTCCTGCCATGAGGGCTCTTCAGATTAGATCCTGCCACCCCGCAGTGATGGCGCTCCTAAATGGGCACAACATCCAGCTTTCCTGCTGGGTTACAAAGTTTCTACTCCAAGTTAAAAGGTTGCTTCTACTGCAAACAGCAATCCCCTGCGTAACATGATCCTTTGCACTATATTGCACTTTAGAGACTGTCCCTTGCTGTCACTGTTCCAAAAGTAGCTAATTCTAGCACGGCACTCTTATTTAAATGGTGAACTGTGAATCTTTGTGAATACAACTCTTTGCACTACATTGCACTTTAGTGTTCGGCCATCGCAGTTACTACTTCAAACTGCGATCCCCTGCATAACAATCTTTTGCTCAATATTGTACTTTAGAGACTGTCCCTTGCTGTCACTGCTCCAAAAGCAGCTAAATCCTAGCACGGGACTCTTAATTAAATGGCGAACTGTGAAACGAGACTCTTAGCACTACATTGCACTTTAGCATTTGGCCATCGCTGTTACTATCTAGAAGTCTCCTAATTTAAGCATTAGTTTTTATTCACACAGGGCCATATGCATCAACACATTTTCCCATAGACACAGATTGGGCAAAACCCTTTGATGCATCTGGCCCACAGTTTTTATGCGTATTGCTCATTTCAATTAACAGATTGCTGTTGCTTTTAACTCATGTTAACATGTAAATCTTAACTTTTGTCGTGTACATTTGCGATGATTCTTATTAATCTGCAATAAAGAATTTACTTTCTTACTTGCTGAACGGATTTACACCAAATAATAAAAAGCACGCTTTCTGGACCAAGATCTAGCTTTTTGCTAAATTTGGTGTAAATCCATTCAGAGTGAAGCTGTTTATAAATTTCCAATGAACAAATGAATGTGGAAAACCTGTTTTGGGGCCCACTCCTTTTTCTCGGCTTAATGGGTCACACCAAGAAGGAGCTGAGGTGGAATAACATTTTTTTAGTAATGTTTGGTGATGATTAATTAAACGGCACCAAAGTTATTAGGAAAAAAATGCTTTTCTTATGGAAACACAATTCTAGATATATATATATATAATATATATATATATATATATATATAATATATATAACCTAGCTAACTATATCTAACCATTGGCGACTGCCACTGGGTAAAGATATATATATATATATATATATATATATATATATATATATATATATATATATTATCTACTGGCGGTCGCCAGTAGATAGTTATAGTTACAACCTATTATCCATAGGAAATCCGCGACATTCTATTTGAAATAACTCTCTTGCCGGTTGACGTATCTTCGCAAAATTTTCAAACTTTGTGGGGCGCTCCGGTCCGCTCCTACCCTGAAAGTCTCGGGGATTCGTCAAGCGGGGCCGAGAAAAAGGGGGGTCCCAAAACGTGTTTTCCCAATGCAATTTTCCATAGGAAACTTTAGACACGGCTACAGCCCGAATTGCTGAACGGAATTACACCAAATTTGGCAAAGAGGTAGTTCTTGGTTCAGAAAGAACCCTTTTGTTAAATGGTGTAAATCCGTTCAGTAGTTGCTGAGAAAATCAAAAGTAAAAGTACATATATATCTATGGGCACGGAGGATTCGCGCACCCTGAGCGCACCCTGCGCGCACCGTCCCGATCACGAGCTGCATGCTAATTGGCTGTCAGCTGGCTGTCAACATTCCATTCAGGAAATGTTGGCAGCCATTTTGTCCCTCGGTAGAACCGAGGGACTGAAACAAGTGCGCAAAGCGCACAAAGGGGGCAGGGTAGAAACACCCTGACTCCCTAGGTTTGCTCAGGGGGTCCCACAAGGACCCCTGGGCAAAAAAAAAAAAAATTTTTTAAAAATCGGCAGGATGCGCTCAGGGTGCGCGAATCCTGCCGGAACATCGAAGCGCGGTCTCCCGCGCTTCGGTAGTATTTTGCCCCGGGTGGCCCAAGTCCCGGGGGCATGGTGGGGGGTTTAATTTTATGTGTGGGGGCCTCAAAGGGCCCCCAAGCCCCGGGGACCACCACCCCCCGGGGCTTTCTTTTAAAATGGTGCGGTAGGGCTCTGAGCCCTCCCGCAGCCCCGGGGACCACCACCTCCCCGGGGCTTTAAAAAAAATTAAACAACCTGTGTCGGGGGCTCCAGCCCCCACACGCCCCGGGGACCGTCACCTCCCGGGGCACTAACAAATTAAAATGGGGGTCCGTTTTGGACCCCGAAGCCCCGGGGACCACCACCTCCCGGGGCTGTGCTGATGTAGGGAGGGGGGCCGCGCGGCCCCCCTCCTGGAGCCCTTGATGGCCCTGGGGACCGCGGCTCCCGTCCTGCCATAGCAAACTGCTTTGGATATTGGAAGAGAGAGCAGGGAAACCTGCTCTCTCTTCCAATATCCAAAGCCGATTGCTTTTCCACATGGGGAGCAGCATGTCAGCTGCTCCCATGTGGAACAGCAATGCCGGCTCCCAAGGGACGTGGGGAGCCGGCGGGACTGTGGGGGATTGGGGACCCCCCACAGTCCCCAACGGAGAGGGCCAGCCCCGGGGGATGGGGTCCCCGGGCAAGTAGTGGCCCAGGAGGGGGCCACGCGGCCCCCTCCCCAAAAAAGAAAAAAAAAAAAAATGGAAAGGCCGGCCCTGGGGATGGGGTCCCCGGGGCCTTAAATGGCCTGAGGAGGGGGCCACGCAGCCCCCTCCCAAGAAAATAAAAAAGGCCATGCCCCGGGGGATGGGGTCCCCGGGGCCAATACAGGCCCAGGGAAGGGGGCCACGCGGCCCCTTCCCGTTTAAAAAAAAAAAAAAATTTAAAAAGGGGTAAGGCCCTGGGGATGGGGTCCCCAGGGCCCAAAAACAGGAAAAAGATAGGGGGCTACACAGCCCCCCTTCAGGGGCCAAAAAAAAAAAAAAAAACGGTCGGGCCCGCAGGCCCCGCCCCCTTCCTTCACCACTCTGCAAACGCGCCCCCTGGCGCGTTTGCAGAGGAGGAACGAATTCCCCTTGAATACTGGGGGTCCCTGGGTTCCAACTAGCCCAACAGGTACATCCAGAAAGCGCCACAGAGCTGCGTTGCAGAGAGGTGTAAAAAGGGGTGTGGCCTCTCTACACATCTCTGCAACGCAGCCCCTGGCGCATATTGGAGGTTCCTGGTGGGCTAGTTGGCCCCTAGGGACCCTCAGGATTCAAGGGGACTTAATACCCCAACTTAAAACGCGCCACGGGGCGCGTTTGCACAGATGTCACCTCAGGCCCCGCCCCTCCCTTCACCATTGTGCAAATATTCTTCTAAAATCATCCGAAATACGAATTCCGATTTACTCACCTGTTATCAGGAGAGACCTCAGTGCTGTATCTTTCAGCCCAGTACTGGTCCTGAAAAGTAATTTTAACCGTACTTACCAGTAACTTGAATTTCCTTCCATAGGCTAACATTGACTGGTTTCACTTGGAAATTCTTCTAAGTGTGGAGTTTTGGAACTTTAAAATATTCCTCTAAAATCAGCCGAAATACGAATTCCGATTTACTCACCTGTTATCAGGAGAGACCTCAGTGCTGCATCTTTCAGCCCAGTACTGGTCCTGAAAAGTAATTTTAACCGTACTTACCGGTAACTTGAATTTCCTTCATAGGCTAACATTGACTGGTTTCACTTGGAAATTCTTCTAAGTGTGGAGTTTTGGAACTTTAAAATATTCCTCTAAAATCAGCCGAAATACGAATTCCGATTTACTCACCTATTATCAGGAGAGACCTCAGTGCTGCATCTTTCAGCCCAGTACTGATCCTCAAAAGTAATTTTAACCGTACTTACCAGTAACTTGAATTTCCTTCCATAGGATATCATTGCCTGCTTTTTGCTGAAAAAGTTTCTAAGTGTTGATTTTTGAAACATACAAATATTCCTCTAAAATCAGCCGAAATACGAATTCCGATTTACTCACCTGTTATAAGGAGAGACCTCAGTGCTGTATCTTTCAGCCCAGTACTGGTCCTGAAAAGTAATTTTAACCGTACTTACCAGTAACTTGAATTTCCTTCCATAGGCTAACATTGACTGGTTTCACTTGGAAATTCTTCTAAGTGTGGAGTTTTGGAACTTTAAAATATTCCTCTAAAATCAGCCGAAATACGAATTCCGATTTACTCACCTGTTATCAGGAGAGACCTCAGTGCTGCATCTTTCAGCCCAGTACTAATCCTGAAAAGTAATTTTAACCGTACTTACCAGTAACTTGAATTTCCTTCCATAGGATATTATTGCCTGCTTTTTGCTGAAAAAGTTTCTAAGTGTTGATTTTTGAAACATACAAATATTCCTCTAAAATCAGCCGAAATACGAATTCTGATTTACTCACCTGTTATCAGGAGAGACCTCAGTGCTGCATCTTTCAGCCCAGTACTGGTCCTGAAAAGTAATTTTAACCGTACTTACCGGTAACTTGAATTACCTTCATAGGCTAACATTGACTGGTTTCACTTGGAAATTCTTCTAAGTGTGGAGTTTTTGAACTTTATAATATTCCTCTAAAATCAACCAAAGTACGAATACCAATTTACTCACCTGTTATCAGGAGAGACCTCAGTGCTGCATCTTTCAGCCCAGCACTGACCCTGAAAAGTAATTTTAACCGTACTTACCAGTAACTTATATTTTCTTCCATAGGAATCCATTGTCTGGTTTTCAGCAAAAAAGTTTCAAAGTGTTGATTTTTACAAACTACAAATATTCCTTAAAAATCACCTGTATGACTCAAACGCATTCTTTCAACTGTTTACAGGAGATGCACCAGTGCTGGATCCAGGATCCAACACTGAGTAAGAAAAAGTAACGATAACAGTTTTTACCTGCTAAGTGAATTTCCTTCCATAGGATAACATTGGTGATTCTATGAGAAAAAGTTTCTAAGTGTCAACTTTTAAAATACAATAATATTCCTTAAAAATCACGACTGTAACCAAAACGCTTTTACTCAACTGTTTACAGGAGATGTACCAGGACTGAATCTAGGATCCAGTCCTGTGGTTAGAAAAGTAATCCATAAAGTAACTAATTGCATTTAACTAGAAATTCACATTGAGCTGAATGTTGCATTGTGTTTGAAAATGTGTTGCCCATTGCAACAACTGTAACTACTGTACTTAAAAGTCTATTGCCTATGTGCAAAGTATTTAAACTAAAGTAATTCATTCTGAGAAAGTATTTTTTGTAATGTAATGTATAATGTAATTACAATGTAATTTAAAAAATAAAATATGTAAAAAAAATTGTTTCTAAAAATGTAGTAAATCAGTATGAAAAAAGTTAATATAACAATTAATACATTTAAAAATTGTCATTTACAAAACCTTTGAAATTCACTGAAAAAACCGTAGGTATCAGGCACGTTATAGTTAGAAATTAGCATTTAAAAAACCTTTGAAATTCACTGAAAAAACCATAGGTTTCAGACACGTTATAGTTACAAATTAGCATTTAAAAAACTTTTGAAATTCACTGAAAAAACCATAGGTTTCAGACACGTTATAGTTACAAATTAGCATTTAAAAAACCTTTGAAATTCACTGAAAAAACCATAGGTTTTAGGGACAGTTATAGTTACTTGGACATTGCACTCGTACAAAACCCGTGAAATTCCCCCGTTATAGTTAGTTCGGCTAACTATAACTCGCGCCCCCGCAATGCACTGCTGATGACGTCACATATTACATCACTCATGACATGGTCAGTGACATCACTGATGACATCACTGATGACATCTCAAATGACATCACTGATGACATCATCAAGTGACTGTGTGTTTCTGTAAAGTTTAAATATTTTTAATATATATAGGAAAAGACGTATTGAAGAATGAGTGGGTGTGTAAGTGTCTGTATGGATGATTTAGTAGGTGCGTGACTGACTCTATAAGTGAGTGATTTAACGTATCTTACTGAATGCATGGGTTAGTGACTAAACTGGGTGAATGTCTGTATCCGTCTGTCTGTTGCTGTGTAAGTGGCTGCATGTGTTTGTGAATAGCTAAATGAGTGTCTATATGAGTTATTGAATGCTTGTCTGAGTATCTGTATGGGTGCCTGAGTGTTTGTGTGGGTGGGGTGTGTGTGACTGTGCATAGATGTGTGAGTGGGTGATTCACTGGGTGGATGGTTTCAAGAGTGCATCTGTGATAGACTGTATGGGTGGGTAAGTGTGTGTAAGAGTGTGTTAGTGAGTGAATGTATGTCCCAGTGGTACATGTGTGAGTAACTACATATGTGAAAGGCAGTATATATGTGTGTTGGAGTATATAAATAGCTATAAGCAAGAGTGAGTGATTGTGATAGTGGCTGTATGGATGAGTGTGTGCTTGTATCAGTGATTGTATAAGAGCGTAACAATGTGCTACTATTTGTATGAGTAAGTGAGCTGGTGTGTGTATAACTGTATAGGTGAGTAAATGGCAGTGTGTTTAATTATTTGCATGACTGACTAGGTGTCTGAGTATCTCTATGGATGAGTGGCGTTGTTTGAGTGTCTATATAGGAGTAAGAGTGCATATGATAGTCCTGTACTGAGTGACCGTAAGTATGAGTGACTGTACGGGTGAGTGAGTGGATGTGTGTGTGTAGACCTAAGAATCAGTGAGTGGGTATGTAGTTATTGGTGTTGGAGTGTCTATGGTTTTGCGAATGGCAGTCTGTAATTTAGAGTGGGTGTATCAAAGATTATATTAGGGTGTGAGGAGGTGCATCAGATTATCACGTATATATATAATTACCTTGGTGCAGGGGGATTGCAGCTATGCCTGTTATGTATAATAAAAATAACCTAGTACTTATAAAGTGCAAACTAATCACCCATAAGGGTGTCAAGGTGCTGGGGGCCGTCGGCATGTATTACCCATGTAGATGCATTCCAAATTGATAGTGTTTTTTACTTTACTGCTGGCAACCCTGCCTAATGCGCTGATGTGATCACTGCTGACAGTCTTGGATGGACTATCACACCACTGACAGTAGCTCAGGAAAATTTTCATTGAACATAAGTAGCTCTTATTACAGAAAAGGTTGGAGACCGCTGATCTAGTCTGAATTCAGGTGACATTTTCTAAGTTACAAATCCATCAGATTCTAAGTCTTTATAAAGTGCATTAAATAAGACCTTCAAAACCGAACTTCCCTAGCACAGTACTGAATAAGACCAGACAGCATCCTCAAACTCTTGCAGACAGCGGCCAAGGACATATTTGTTCTGTCACTCATATCATTTAAAGCAATTACTTCTCTGATGTTGTCAGTATCATAACTGGTTTAATAAAGCCCCTCTTTGACTGATCATAGTGTTTCGTTAGTACTGGCTCTAGGCTTGCTGAATCAATTCTGAACAAGATCTTTAATCAACAATGGGATAGGAGTCTCATCTAAAATTTACACAAAAACAACAAATATCCAAAATTGCCACTGTATCTCTAGATTCAAGTTTTAGCTGATCCAATCGCAACCAATAATGTGGTTAAGGCTTTGCAAGAGTTAGTTTTATTTTAATTTGTAATGAAAAAGTAAATAAAATCAGAGCGGGGGATGTTTACAATTGAACTGACCCGAAAAGTTATACAAACTCTCTTCTCTCCCGTAATGTGGATGGCTTTACTATATTCACGTCGATCCTAAATACAGATTGAACAAACTTCTGACTCGGCTCATCAAATAAATAACTTACTAAATTAACAGACAAGGGTCTTTCCTCCTCGTTACAACAATATTTGGAGACAAATGACCTGCTTGATGACTGCCAGGTAGTCTTTAAAATCAGGATGGAAACATAGTCAGTGCTGGTTCCAATAGTGGATGATCTATGTAAGATTGCTAATGGCAGCAGCACTAGTGTGCTGTTATTAGATATTTCTTTCATAATGGACACCTTCAACCATGCAGTCTATGTTAAAAGATGACAACAGTGTGGCATCTCAACAACTGCACTAGAATGTTTAATTTATATCGATACCCTCTTGCCCATCTGCTGCCTGATTTCAACTCCGAGTTCATATACACAGACGCTAATCAAACGCCTTCCAATCTGTAAGGACACTCTACCATGGACACCTTTGATGTACCACAGGTACTAAAAGTTATCCGCAGGTGGGAGGGGGAAAATTTGTAGAAGGTAAGTCTATCCAAAAAGAAAATATTACTCTTTTGAGAGCGGCCTAATTCTTTAGGCCCAGCACTTAATCTTGTGGATGTTGTTTATAAATTTAGGAATGCTGTTCAATTTTAATCTCTTATTTGACCAACGGACATCTATCATCTCCAAATTGCTCTGTTACCAGAAGCTGATATTAATGCATTTATATCGCCTTATATTTACCTTGACAATGAGGTGTACTTGGGCTTAGAGAAAATGAATGTTCAGCACCTGCTGAGTATTCACAATTTAGCAGCTAGAGACCCTTTAAACATTAAGAAATATGATCATGTCTCAGTTAGTGTTAAGCAACTTCAGTGGCTAGAGGAGCAGAAAAGAATTTGCTTTAAAACTACATGCATCATACATAGTATGCTCTATGTAATAGGACCCCCCCCCAAAGAAAATGACTAAACAATTTACAAAGTATACCCTGGTTTGTCAACTAAGATCTGGTTCCAATTTGTTTTCCAGAGTCCCAAGATTTAAGTACAAACATAGGGCTTTATAAGCCCTAGGTGCTTTAACCTGAAACAAACTTCTCAGAGACCTCTATTAACAATCTGATCTCTCATGTTTAAGAACAGTCTAAAAACCTGGGTGTTCACATTTTAACTCTGTACAGGTTATCATATGCATTTGGTGCTATGCCATAGTGAGAAGAGACTATTTAATGTGCATGCACTTTACAGGTATGTGATTAATAATTCATATGATACTGGAAACAATGGTCCTAGACCTATTATTTTAAACAATTAAATTAATTCAGACAATAGTCATTTACTCAAGTCTTTTAGAGCATGCGAAACATCAGCTCACGGTAAACAAAGTTCCATAGACATTTAAATTATGATGTTCACCAACCACTAGGTTACAAAGCCAGCATGTATTTATTTAATCATAAATTCAATACTAAACGAAGTTCTACTGTATATTAAAAGAATGAAAGAAAAGGTTGCTCAAAAAAAGGAGAGAACGTGCTGAAAGGGGGTGCTCAATTTGAAGAAGGAAATTAAGGTAAGGAAGAGGAAGAGTTCCCAAGGTAATCGTTAAACAATAATTTGAAAAATTCAAGACGGATTGATAACAAATTATCAATCTATGTAAGCCTAGCCAGAGATACTCAATAGTACAAAAATTCTCTATTCAAAAATTTCTTTCAATATTCATGCGATGTATCGTTATTTGCACGTTGGAATAATGGGGCTTGTGGTCCAGGCCTAGAGGGGGATGTGGGCGTTGACGTAATCTTCAAGGATGCTTCAGTCTTAATTCGGGCGATTCTCTTGAATCGCCCGAATGCGGAGCCGCCACGGACAAATAAGTTGCTGACCTAACTATCCTACGCCGATTAAATCGGTCTACACTGCCCTACTTAATACGGATTAAGACTGAAGCATCCTTGAAGATTATGGACTAACAGGAGCCAATAAACCTCCCCCCCCCACCCACACCGCACAATCCAGCGGGTGGCCATCACGGGAACCAGCTCACCGTGATCAGGTTGCCTACCCCTGTCCCGAAGAAGACCCGCAGGCCGAGGCCTAAAATTTCCCTCTGTGCCCCAAGTTGGGTCAAAACGTCGACGCCCACATCCCCCTCTAGGCCTGGACCACAAGCCCCATTATTCCAACGTGCAAATAACGATACATCGCTTGAATATTGAAAGAAATATGTTGAATAGAGAATCTTTGTACTATTGAGTATCTCTGGCTAGGCTTACATAGATTGATAATTTGTTATCAATCCGTCTTGAATTTTTCAAATTATTGTTTAACGATTACCTTGGGAACTCTTCCCCATCCTTACCTTAATTTCCTTCTTCAAATTGAGCACCCCCTTTCAGCACGTTATCTCCCTTTTTTGAGCAACCTTTTCTTTCATTCTTTTAATATACAGTAGAACTTCGTTTAGTATTGAATTTATGATTAAATAAATACATGCTGGCTTTGTAACCTAGTGGTTGGTGCACATCATAATTTAAATGTCTATGGAACTTTGTTTACCGTGAGCTGATGTTTCGCATGCTCTAAAAGACTTGAGTAAATGACTATTGTCTGAATTAATTTAATTGTTTAAAATAATAGGTCTAGGACCATTGTTTCCAGTATCAATCTATACCCAGGTCCTACAGACCACTTTTGGGTTACCCCATTGTTATAATGGCCTAATAATTCATATGGGCACTCATTTTTGCAAATTCATTTGAGACATTCTAAATAGTTATTAACAACTTGCTACTGCAGTCTATTATCAATTATATCCTCCTCAAGTGGTTATTGTTTTGAGTCTATTTACTAATTAGACTCTTTAATTCCGGTCAGTCAGCTAAAAATAAAAACCTCCCTATTTTATCTGTATATTTGATTTAGTCAATTTTTGCGTTTCCAATGAATGTGCATATTTTAATTCTTCATGTTTAAAACTCTATTTTGACAGATTTTATTTTTAAGCAGCATGACCGAATAATGAATCTCTGAAATTTGCTATTAATGTCTAACATAATATAAAGAAGGCACTCTGTGGAACTATCATGTTGATAATTTTGCAGATTTTTCTGTATCAAGCAGAAAGAATTAAACAACAACTTTTCTATGAGACACCAGAGTCTAACAAAGCCAAAAATACAGACTAACTGTCAAATTTTAATTATCTGGGCATTACAATTGATACTAAAATGACCTGGTACCCACATTTGCATAAAAGCAAGACCGTTTTACTTCAGAACTCTCTGCCAATATTTAAAAAAACATGAGAGCAGTATTTCTATGGCAGTATCCCCTGCGCTTGAGGTATACAAATACAGGGCACAATCAGCATCCCTTTATGGCGCGGAACTATGGGGGCCTTTCTGTAGGACTACCTTTATGGGGGAAGAAAACAGGTTTTTTTGAGATGCTGTTACGTCTCCCCGTGCGCACACCTGTAATCCCTATTGTCACGGATCTGAATGTTAAGCGTGTTGATCATCAGGCAATACTGCGGCCCTTGCTGTTTTGGGTGCGATTGTGGTCAACAGCGGAATTAGCATGCTATAAAGAAGGGTTAGAAGAGATTTTAAGTTCTGACCAAGGCGCTAATCTTAAGTGGGTTAAGCATGTGCGTTCATAGTTCTGCAAACTTGGGTTAAAACATTTTTGGGAAGCACCTACCCAGTTGTTACCAGCTTCTAAAAAATTACTGAAAAATATGTTCTGGTCTCGCATACAAAATAGTGTGTCCCATAGCCCAAACATGGGTAGATTAACGGCCCAGTTTCTTCTTATGAAACCAACTCCGGTCTTTGAACAATTTTTGGACGAGCTGCAGCCGCAACTGGCAAAATCCTTAAATATGAAATTTCGCTATGGTGTTTTACAAATGAATTCAAACACAGCGAAATGGGGTCAAAAGACGAAGGAGAATAATGAGGATCTATGTGTATTATGCCAAACTAAAGTACAAGAGAACGACTTACACTTACTATTCTTTTGTCCTGCATATGCCATGCCTAGGCAAAAATGGATTAAACCGATCTGTCACAACTTGGGGATCAGGTCTTGCCATGAGGCAGAAAGAATATTAAAATCCGACACATCACAGAAAATAGTTTTTAGTATTAGCAGATATTTGTTTGCCGTGGAAATATTAAGAGGGAAAAAAGGTCTGAAATGTTAATACTTTTATATTTCTATGTTGCACATTATGCACTTGCACTTTATAATTGTTCAGACCCTAGGTAGAACTTATTGATGTGTATATTATGTCCCACCTATGATAGCCGGCAAGCATTTTTGAAGTACGTGCATTTTCTGTTGTGTTTAGCTTTTTATGAAAGATGATTATTTTTAATATATGAACTTTTTTAGTATTGCTTCCTTTTTAATCGAATTAGGATTTTATATTCTCCTCAATGTTCCAATCAAATTGGACTGTAAGCATACGCATCTTCATTGTTGAAAAGATTCATATGAGAGATAGTTTTATTTGGCAGATATATATTCGTCGACTATTTTGTTTTTCTTGAACCCAAACTGGATTTTATATTTCCCTCAATGTTTTAATTATATTGGACTGTAAGCTTAGCGTTTTTATTACATATTAGACAGACTATTTGCCGGTTCATATGGCGATCATTTAGTCTTGTTTCTTTATTTTTAATTAAAAGCGGTACTATTTGGAATGAGTTGCATTTCAGCATTGTTTTATAATCAATCTGTATGAATTGTATTATGTATCTTTTATGGTTTAAGCAAAACCGAAATAAAGATTAATGAATGAATGAGACTAACTATATTGTGGCCAAATATCACTATTTCCACAATATTCGATCACTGTTGGACCTGGCCCTTTTTGCAGGGTTATTCCCAAACTTTTTGCCTTCCTCCTGTATTTTTTCTGATTTGTTTTGTAGGCTTTTGGACTCTGGGAACGTTACCACTGCTAACCAGTGCTAAAGTGCACATTCACCCTGTCTAAAATGTATTGGTGATGGGTTTTATACATGATTGGCATATTTGATTTACTAGTAAGTCCCTAGTAAAGTGCACCAGGTGTGCCGGGGCCTGTAAATGAAATGCTATTAGTGAGCCAGCAGCACTGATTGTGCCACCCACATGAGTAGCCCTAAAAACATTTCTCAGGCCTGCCAGTTTCAGTGTCTGTGAGGGCAGTTTAAAACTACCATTTCGACCTGGCATGTGCACCCACTTGCCAGGCCCAAACCTTCCCTTTTATTACATGTAAGGTACCCCTAAAATAGGCCCAAGGCAGCCTCATGGGCAGGGTGCAGTGTATTTAAAAGGTAGAACATGTGCTGGTGTGGTTTACATGTCCTAATAGTGAAATACTGCCAATTTTCGTTTTTCACAATTGCAAGGCCTATCTCTTCAATAGGGTAACATGGGGATTGCCTTCAATTATCTTTTAAGTGTAATTTACCAGTGGAAGCAGATAGAGATTTGGAGTTCGGGGTCTCTGAACTCACAATTTAAACATACATCTTTTGGTTAAGTTAGTTTGCCTGTTTGAAAATGTCACTTTTAGAAAGTGGGCATTTTCTTGCTTAACCATTCTGTGCCGCTGCCTGTCTGTAGAATACACGTCTGGGTTGGCGGACAGTTGGGCTCTTGTGCATTCACTCTAGACAGTCACACAAATGGAACTGAGGTGTGCCTCGCATATCCTGATGGGCCTTCCTGAGCTAGAGTGGTTTGAGAAGCTGTCACTGACACCTGAATAGGGCTGTGCCTGTCCTCACACAAAGCAGTCTTCACTCCCCTGCAGTTTGTCTGGAGCCAGGTCAGGGAAAGACAGGGAATTGTGCACTACAAAGACTTTCCTTTGAAGTTTGCCAACTTCAAAGGCAGAAAGGGGTATAAGTATTGGACCTCTGTCCCCCAAAAGCAGAACACTTCTGGACTGAGGACATTCTGCCAGGAAGAAAAGCTGGATGCTGTAGGAGGAACTGCGCCACTCTGGCTGTTGCTTTGTTGTGCTGGCCTGCTGCTTACTACTTCTGTCCTGGAAGTGAAAGGACTGGACTTTGCTTTCTACATCCTGCTTCCAAGGTTCTCCAAGGGCTTATAGGTGCTTGCCTCCTGTTAAGAAGTCTGAGGGCCATCAAAGACTTCACCTACTAGGGCCTGGGCTCTTCTGCTGAGAGTACTGACTTGCCAAGTGGTGCCAAATCCAGTTCCTGGGCCCTTGGGAGTAGAATCTGGTGATCTTAAGGAGAAAATCCATGCATCGACTCCCAGCTCCTGTTTTCTCCATACATCGAAGGTAAAGATCAACACAACGTCAGTGCCTGCCCCGAAGAGTGGTTCCTGATCGGTGCATCGACCACAGCTTTCAACGCAGGTCCCAGCTCGCTGTGGCAGCACATCAGAAAAATCACCACAGCGTGAGCTTAGAGCATCGTGTCACCAACGTCCGTGACACCCGCTTCGACTCAGCAGCTGCTTTGCAGCTGGAAAATCGATGCAGCATCTGCTTCGCCGCTGTCACAATGTGTTTAGATTTTCAACACATTGTCCCTCAACGCCGATTCTGCATTGACACCGCACCGCAGTAAGGAATAGAGGCAGCATGTCCAGAAATCAATGCATCACCTCCCCTGACAGTAAGGCACTGACGCATCACCTCCCCTGCCTAGCAGGAAGGAACCGACGCATCACCTCCCCTGGCATTAAGGAACCGACGCATCACCTCCCCTGACATTAAGGAACCGATGCATCACTTCACCTGTGTAGTAAGGAACAGATGCAACACTTTGCTTTTCTGGTGCTTCACCTCCTCTGCGCCTTGCACAGTCTATGATTTTTGAAGCATTTAAGGTACTTTGCGCTAAAAACAAATGCACCCATTGATTTCTATGGACTAAACTTGCTTAATCTTTTAAAAGAGATATTTTGACTTGTGGGTGTTAGTTTTTTGTCGTTTTGGTCTTGTTTTATTCTGATAAATATTGGCTATTTTTCTGAACTGGTGTGGACTTCTTTTGTAGGGTTTTCACTGCATTACTGTGGGTGTACAAATACTTTACACATTGCCTCTGAGATAAGCCGGACTGCTCGTGCCAAGCTACCAAGGGGTTGAGCAGGGGTTATCTTAGCTGTGTGACTTCCTTACCATGACTATAGTGAGGGTCCCTACTTGGACAGGGTGCAAACCAGTGCCAACTACTCCATTTCTAATAATCACCAATACGATCATATTCTCAGAAATAGAAAAATACATTCTTGGAAGGTGGCCATTTACTGGTGAAATTAATGTTTAATACAGTCTGATGGAGCCCAGTTCTTAAGCGCAGATTAAATACATTTCTTTCATACAAGTTGAAAATGTTAATATTGATGTTACTGTTTTTTTACTTTAACAATGGCTCTGTAAACTCAATATCTGTGCTGTGGGATTCAGTTAATGGTAGCTTACTTGCAAAGAGAATTCGTTTTTTTCCATCTCACAAAATGCATCTACCGATGAATGTAGCAGGCTCAAGAAGCAAATGTAAATTTGCCCATATGAAAAACATTGCTGATCTGAGTTGTAATGAAAATGAAGGCAAAAATGTTGTGACTTGGTGAATCAGAAAACTGAATTTACGATATAGCGTGAAATCAATATTTGGCTTTTTGTCAGTGTAGGAAGCTGGCTCTGTATATACTATACCAAAGTTAGGTATAGTGTGCACAGAGTCCAGTGGAACCCCAAAAGGTAGGCAGAGGTAAAAGTATATAGCACCTTACTCTCTATTGGTGGTAGTATGAGTGAGCAGTAAAGCTTTATCAGAGGGTACTGTTAAGCATTTGTTGTACACAATCAGAAAATGATTGTCACACACTCAAAGACTGAACTCAGACCAATTTTGTTTGTATAAAAATATTCTTTTAGTTATTTATTTCCCAGAACCAAGCAAGCCTGGCACAGGTGAGTGATTTATACTTTGCAGTAATAATACAGTTTGAATTGCAGTTGTATATATACTTTGGTTTGGTTACAGTAGAATTACTGGTAATGCAATGCTTTGAAATATTGTACATATACTTTGTATTGGCTTTTCAATAGGATATCAAATAAGTTACTTTACAGATTACTTTTCTTACACAGTGTAGTATACCTGGAGACTGCACTGGGACATTTCCTGTAAACAGGTAAGTAAAAGCGTTTTGGTTATTTCGTTACGGTTTTAGAAACTTTAATAGATGTTCCAACTCCATACTTAGAAAGTTTTTCACAGAAAACAATCAATGTTATCCTATGGGAGAAAATAGTGTTATCGGTTCAGAGGTAAGTACTTTGTTGTGAGAGTTGGGTTTCTGGGGTTAGACTCAGGGGTCCCCCAGGGTCAAGGATGCACTCTTAAAGCACCTTCAGCAGCACTAGGACCGCCGGTTGCTGAGGCCCAATGTTGTCCAATGGGGGATAGGGGGCCTCCGGTTGGTGCTGCTTACGAGCAGGCCACAAGGTTGTGGGAGCAAAGCTCCGGGACTTAAGCTCAGGGCAAATGGGGGTTCAAGATAGCACCAAAGGTACACCCTCAGCGGCACTAGGGCGGGCAGGTGCAGGGTGCTTGTTTGTCATCGGGTGCCCTGGTACTTTCAATGGGGAGTCTCCGGTTTGCAAACACACTGCAGGCTCGGGGACGAAGGCCTTCTGGGAGCGACCACCACTTGGAGAGATAAGTTGTGTTGCTGAGGGTTGGCTAGACACAGTCGGTTGGGCCACCCAAGGCCGTGGGGCGTTGGGTGCAGGGGTGTCTTTTAGGGTCGGATCTTCTTACCAGCTCCTGGTCGCGGTTGGGGGGACCTTCCGGATTGAGGCTGCAGGCGTCGTCTGGAGTCTTGAGGCAGGTCAGGGATCACTGGATCTCGGGTCTGGATCGCCGGGGGAGACCTCCTGGTGGTGTTGGGCCACTCAAAATCGGGCAGTGGGCGACGGGTGCACAGTGGTGCAGAGCAGACTCGCGGATTTTGCCGGAGCTGGACTCTGTGGGTGAACAAATCCGGTATTCACAGGAGACAGTCTTTTCCTTGGAAGGCAGGGCAGGTCTTCGGGTTTCTTGAGGTTGCTGACTGCAGGACACACCATAGTTTCGCTTCTGCAGGTTCGAGGTGGGGACAGGCCGGTAGGGCTGGGGCCAAGTCAGTGGGCGTCCTCCTCTTCTTAGCTTCGGCATGGCTGTTTGGTCCTTCTTCTTTTCTTCTTGGTCGTTGCTTGTCTGCCTTCTTGGTTCAGGGCTACTCCCTAAATACTCTATTTAGGGGGCGTTTTAGGGGTCTTGAGGTCAGTAGCCAATGGGCTACGGACCTTAGGGTGACTACACCCCTGGTGTGCTCACCCCACATGGGGGGGTGAGCACAATCCCTAATCCTGATTCGGGAGTGCCTGCCATCTGCAAGATGGCGGGCACTAAAGAGTGGGCTTCACCTCGCCTCCCCCACCTGAGGGGTGGGGTTGGCAGAGGTGGGCACACCTTCTGGGCTGGCTAATTTTTCCCGCCGAAAAGGAGGGGAGACAGGAAGGGGGTCTGCTCCTGATAGCAGGAGAGTCTGGGGGTCGCATTACATTGGCTGCAAGGCCTTTGAAGCTCGCCTGCCACAGATGGCTCTTCCTGGCCTGGGGGAGGAGTGACCACCTCCTCCCAGGAAAGGCTTTGTTTCTGGGCTCAGGGAGCGAAGGCTCCCACCCCAGGGGTCCAGAAACATGTCTCATGGTGGCTGGTGTTATGTTTCATATAGGTACCCTAATATAGGCCGGGGTAATATCATACACCTTCACCTACATTATCTCCCTTATACTAAACAGTAACGAGCCTTTAGGATTGAACCTTTACCTAGTTCTAGTCTTGGGCGCAGGAGGGTTTCCCCTGAACAATAGCGTCCTATAACTTCATCAATAGACTCACACAGTATGAATGAATAGGGTTCTTGGAAACCAGGCAGGGGTTCCACCACCTGCATAATATCTACGTACAAGGTTCATCCCATACGTCATCCTCAAATCCAACAAGGCTAATACAAGAAACAAGGGACAAAGAAACCCTACATACTTTTTGTATAAATACAGCACTTCTTTCTAGGGTTAGCAGAGGGAACCGAGACTTCCAGGCCGACACACTGACCAGAGACGCTGAGGCTCCTGCATGCAGACGCTCCAACTGACAGTGGTCTAACACATCCCTCGCAGGTGTCCAACTCGAGACCAGGACGGGGTCCCACACTCCCTCTCTCTCAGGTAATGGGGTTAGACTAAATCCTAAAGGGATTTTTGGCTTCACACCTACTCACATGCTAGGTACACTTAGGTACATCTAGATAGGCATCGTAGGAGTACGCGCACTTTTATCATGCATTTTATATTCATGTATGTATCTATGATTATTGCAAGATGGTAGAACTGTATTATCCTTTTATTTTCACTGTACTGCTAATCATATATATTTGCTACTGTCTAACGGTTGTTGCAGTACATCTATTTTACACTAGAAGAACAACTGTGCAATAAATTCTTATTGTAACACGCCCGACTGTTTCTTCTGTGTAACTCTCTGAGACCGAATAAGTGAGCACGAGTGACTGAGCGAAAAGTAGTACATTGTTTCCACGATCCTGGGGATCAGGGTTGTCATGTTCTGAGGTTGCCAGAAACTATTCTCTCCCCGATAAGAGGAGATTCTAATGGCACTGGGAGCTAGCTAAAACAGAAAGGCTAACATTCTCGGTGGGGGTACTCGAAGCCAGTCTGCCACCAAACCCACAGTTTATGTTATCCGGAACGCGCAGATCCTGTATGGGTAACATAGGAACTACACGACATGGCGCCCGACGTTGGTTGGGTACTTATTTAACAGTAGAATCTGAGTTGTTCAGTCGTGCTAATTCTCAGAGAGCCCTACTCACAAAACGCCACAGACGTCTGGAGTGGGTAGGCACAAACTCCGCCACAGCTGAGTAGGCTAAAGATCCTATTTATTGGCTGTTGGTTAATCAAGCTTGAAGGACACAGTGTACCTAAAATTGTGCAAATAAAACCTTATCTTAGTTCCCTTGAACAAACTTCTCGGTTATAAAAATGACTGAGGGCGGAGAAAACCCAGTAGTGGATCTGCACCTCTCAGCCGGAGAAGAAGATTCAAACGCAATTCAAATTGCAACTAAATTCAGACGCACGATCACCCTGAAACTATTAGAAAATGGCTTATCAGCTAGGGGTAGCATAGTAGCTTTCGTGATTGAGGCACACAAATCAAACAAAATAGAGGTCTTTTATTTGTGAGTTACATTCCCTGAAGCAGATGCGAGAACACAGACATTTCACTACTATACAGAAGGAGACGCACCAGTGGAATATGGTCCGTTCGAGAACATAGAGGTTCCACTCACGTACCAGGAACACTTATACTGGTTTAAAGGCGCCCTACACCACATAAGAAATAGAGTAAGAGTAGGCCTGCTCGGAGGAGAGGGGGCAACATGGCCGATATTAACAGCCTACACACCACTTCCTGACATTGACACAATGCCACAGGCAGACTTACTCATACAACACAAGGATTTAATTAAAATCTACAGAAACTTGACACAATTTGTCACGAGAACTTTCACAGTCCAACCTGCAACAGTTGCAACAAATGGTACTCATTCTCAGGGTACAGCAACTAAAATTACACCACAAACATTACACGTGGTAATGGGCAAAATGCCCACAAAACGTGAACAGATGCCATTCTGGGTAGCTCAGAAAATAACTCAGCTCGAGGCAGTATTCCCGAATACTACCCCGTATGAAAAACACAGAATGCTAACAATCTGCTTACCCATGGGGATAACACCACAAGTAGAAGATTGTACCACTTGGGGTACAGTCTTTGCTGCCATCTATACCAGAACTCATGGTATTCCTTCATTAGCAGTAGTACCTGATGTATTAAAAGAAATACAAAACGAGTACGGAGCAGAGCCTCCCTAAACTTAGGGATGAAGTTACTAGGTAACTATGACCAGGTATCAGCCATAATACTAGCTAATATTAAAGGGGAAGCAGCTTCAGTGGCAATCCACCAACGCCTAAGGGAGTTCAGTCCGTTAGATCAACAACACGAACTACCCAAAATAATTGAAACTGCATATGCAGAATTAGGCAGAGACAGTTTGGGTGGGAAAGCTTTAAAACCACAACTGATGGGCAGTCTTGAAAAGGACACTTCTAAGCAGACACCTGCTTCTTCTAAAAAGAAGTGGGATAATAAAAAACAACAAAAGTTTAAAGGAAACAGATCTGAATCCCAAAGTAGATTTCCTCCACAGGAGCCCTCCGAAAAGAAGTATAACCTCAGGAATAGGGATAACATTAGGAAACCTGACCGGTATCAGGATACTGATACACGTTCCTCTCGTTCCTTTCAGAGTTCATCTAAAAACTCCGAGAGGGAAGGACGGTCAGAAAGACAAGAAGAGCGTACAAAGTCCAGAGACAAACAGCACGCTCAAGACTATACTTCTAAAAAAGAAGAAAAGCCAAAATCAAAACCTCAGCTTAAGAAGAAGAAAGTTGCAGGCCTGAAGATCAGACATTCCCAGAATCCTCAGGACACAACTTCTGAACGGGGAATGGGCTCAGACGATGCTAGACAGTGCGGCAGAAGTAACAATAGCTCGCCAGAACCTGATGGAATTTCTGGTGACAGCGGACTTGAATGATTACATCACGGTGGAAACACCAGATATGAGGGTAAGCGTCCCACATAAGTTATATGAAATAACACTCCAAATGGAGGGGGACAAGCCCAGGAAAGTTAAAGGTCTATTTTGGAAAAATCTGTCATCTGGTTATGACATCCTATTAGCTGAATAAGATTGGCCGCCAGCATTCGTTATGGAGTGCCCTAGGGGAGAAACTGTAATTTTTGCATCCTTCTCCGACCTCGTTCCCATTAATTTAAAACATACATATGCACTGGAGTGGGCAGTTGCCCTAGCTCCAGCATTGTACAAAAATCATGCCGGATGGGATGAGAATTCAACCCACCACGTGATCCCGTTAAAAGTTTTACCAAATGCACAGAGACAATATCCAATAAAGCAAGAAGCTAAAAAACAGGTCAGGGAGATCTTAGATCAACTTGAATATTAAGGGGTTCATTGAAACATGCACCTCACCAATGAACAATCCTTTGTTTCCTGTCATGAAACCTGACAATACATATCGTCTAGTTTTATATTACAGACATTTTAACACTTGCACTAAGACGTTCGCTGTCCAAAATGCACACAGTGCCGCATTAATGAATAACATTGTGCGGAAAAAATACAAAACTACACTTGATATCTCAAATGGATTTTCTGCCAAAATATAGCGCCTGAAAGCAGGTATTTGACCGCATTCTCAGCGTTGGGGTCCCAGCGACAATTTTGTCGTCCCCCCCCCCCCAAGGATATAAGAATAGCCCACGGTTATTTTCAGCAAGAGTAACCGAATTACTCCAAAATTTTGATGAGGAACCATTGCCCTAAGTGGATAATATTTATCTGACGGACGATGACTTGCAAAGGCACTTGATCAGGGTGAGCACCATAATTATGGGATTCGCCTCTGAGGGCTACAAATGTAATTTTAAAAAATCAAAAAATCGCCCACCTCAATGTCCTGTTTTTAGGATATGAGCTTTCAAGTGAAGGGAAAAGTCTGGCAGCTAACTTTTTAGAAAAGTGTGTGCTGCTCCAACCTCCAAAATCATTAAAAAATTTACAATCAATACTGGGATTTCTAAATTTTGGCAGAACATACATTTTGGATTACGCAGAAAGAGTAAAACCTTTCTACGATTTAATAAAACCTGACTTTTCACTTAGACAATGGACACAGGAACACACAAACATCCTACGTTCACTACAAGAAGACATGATAGCTTCTAAACACTTACAGACGTGGGTAAACGTACGCAACTTAGTGATCCGTGTAATAGCGGGTCAATGCGGGTACACTTACTTCACCTTCAATGAAGGCGAAACAGTACCAATCGCTAACAAATCACACCTGTACACAAACGCAGAAATGCGTTTCACTTCAACAGAAAAAATCCTGACAGCAGTTCAGACCGCTGTAGCAAGAGAAAGAGCACTGGCTCAGGGTAAGTGCATAATTGTCGTTACACCGGTACCAGCTTTAGAAGCTGTTACAAAGGCTAGCATTCCAAATGCAAAAGTCTTACATCCGAGATGGATACAATGGGCTAATTCTCTTACTGCAACGGATGTTGAATACAGATTTGATCCAAGTCTAAAAACACAAGCATTTCTGCAATACGAACAAGAATACCCTCTGCCGAATGAAATCTTGCCTCTAGATCAGTATGAATATATTATTTACACTGACGGATCTGCTCAACCGGCCATAGGGAGCAAGCAACAATACAGCGCAGCATGTGCTATCGTTAAAGGTCGCATGCGGGATGGAAAGTTCCATCTAAGTTGCACCAAAACGCAGTCTCTAGGAGACTGCACGGCTCAGTTGGCAGAGTTAAAAGCACTGATACTAGCACTGGTGAATACGGATCACGAATTCCCCCCACTGATAGTGTGTGATTCTTTTTACTGTGTGCAATCATACAATGAATATTTACATCATTGGGAACAAAATGGGTTCAAAGACAAAAAAGGTGGCACAATTAAGCATAAAATGCTATGGGAATAGGTAGTTGAGTTGAGAAACGACCTACCACGGGCTCACGTGATTCATACACTGAGTCACCAACGTGATGTCGTTCACGTTGAAGGGAATTCATTGGCTGATGAAGCCGCGAAGGGGGCTGTACGCACAACTTCCGTAGCTGCAATCACTCACTCAAAAACGAGGATAGACGGTGAGATTATGGTTGCTGTCAATGCTTCGCGCAAAGGCAGCTCAACAGTACCAAAGAAATTTCCACTCAAGTACTCCTACAAGTTAGATGCAAACAACATTCCATATGCTCAGATTCCTGGAGTGGGGGACAGAGTAATACCAAATATGGATCGTAGGCAAGGTTTGATTATTACAGCACACAAGGGTTTGGGCTCTGCGCATACAGGCGTTACAGCGACTATTTCATTGTTGAAATAGCACTATTGGTGGCCAGGTCTAACAAAGCAAACTAAAGACTATGTCTTGAAATGTGACATCTGCCAGCAGATGAAAGGCTCCACCATAACACGCCCGGCACAGACACCGTTATTAAAATCAGACAAACCTCTCGCTTGTGTGTATCTGGACCACTGCGGCCCCTTACAATCAGATGGGGCCTACAAGTATATCATGGTTGCAGTGGATTCATGCTCAAGATTCCTATGGGTATGGCCTCAGCGCTCGGCTGACGCTCGAACTGTTATCAAAGATTTGCGAGTCTTTATAGGGACATACGCAGTTGGCACGTTACATTCTGACCGTGGCCTGGCGTTTAGCTCTCGGGCTTACAAAGAGGCCATGGAAAGTATGGGCGTAGCATTGCGGTACTCCTCTCCGTACATCCTGAGGGAAATTCGGTTGTGGAAAGGAAGAACCGGGACCTAAAGCAATCTTTAACAGCTAGGGTATTAGGCAAGGGCGGTAGTTGGGTCAATCATATATATGGGGTACAGCGAGCTCTCAATAACCAGCCAAGAAGTTCTCTAGGGGGTGTCACTCCTTACGAGGTCCTATTTGGGACAAGAATGTGGGTACCTGATCTTGATTGTGAAGGCGCAGTGGCGGATGAGAAACCATTTGATATCCATGATCGTTTGGCTGTTTTACAGGATCTAAATGAATCCAGGACACAACAAAGTAACGTCCTCCTGAAACAGACCGCCACTGGGGAAGTCAAGGCAGTCACGGCAAGACCTGTCTGGATCCCAAAAGTCGGGGATCTGGTCGGAGAGAAAATAGCGGACAAAAAAGAATTCAGACCATCACACAGAAAGCCTGTACCTGTCCTAGCAGTTCAAGGAACAAGAACTGTGCTTTTGCCGCCTCTTGCCGGGAAATAGGAGAAACGATTTGTCTCAATCGACTTAATCAAACCACACTATGTGGCCGATACTGAACAGGAGGCCTCGTGGACTCCACTGTAGCAGACGCCCTCCTCTCGCTACAATTCAAGAAGTTCAAACAGAAAGACTCATCACATTCGAAGATCCTCCTGTACGGAATGAAGAACTATGCAACAATGTTATGGAACTCGTTCCCCTTGAACTCGAAGTTCAACTTCAAAATCAAACTCAAAATAACACACAAGTTGCAATAAGACCAAATACTGATGTTTACGTCAACATGCCGCGACAAGAGCAAACTGCGATTTCAACAAATCCCGATGCAATTCCTACAATTGATCGAACTGCTTCTGGCTACTTCATGAACTTTGATACGTTTTCCTTGGATCCAAGTGAACCGGAAACGACGCCAGCCCAACAAACACGCAAGCAACAAGTCAAGGACTTTCTGAACTTTCTCAAAAAGACTTACCTGGTGTCACCTTGGGTAGAACTCTGGGTAATTACTGGGATTCTGTTCTTTCTTTTCTGGCTAGGCTTAGTTATAAATTTTAGCATGCTTATTAATGGACGATACCTTCAACAAAGACCTGCAGCAGGAACAGTAAATTTGATTCTGAAACCACATCAGTCCTCACATTGTGAACAAAGAGACTTGTCATCAGTGAACATTACAGCAGTTCCTATACCGGACGGTATAGTTTGGGACAAGGTTGATTTCGATATATTCTGTCCTACTGAACTTTTAAAAATTTCTCATGTATTTAAAATTTCATTGAGTGATATTACCTCCAGTACATTCTCCGATGATTGGGACTCTGAAACTGTTAATAACTTGTTGTCTGATTTAGAGAAAACTGCAGCATTTCCGAACATTGAAATGTTAGAAGGTACTTCAGACTATGACACTTTGTACTGTTACCAACATTATGGTCATCATTTCTTGCACAAATCTATATCACCTAGAAATGTTTTTGAGTATCACCAGTGGGAACATTGCCCTACACCACCAAAAGGTAGTTCGCATACATTTGCACAGAAGTTTTCATATTTTTCAGGGTTTAACACCACTGACCCGACCTCGTATTATTACAAGGTTGCACTAACATCAGAGCTGAAAATTATTTTGACAAACACAAAACAGATATACTCTGCTTCCTTTATCACCCAATTGTCTGAACAGGGTTTTGACCTATGGAAGGACACGATAGACTTAAAATCAGTCTGGGGTTCTAGAGACTGGCAAGTCCAGGGAACAGAAGCGCTATTTAGAGCGTGCCTCATTCCACAGCAGATTATATTTCTAAATGACACTGTGCAACAGACATCCTGTCTTGGTCTAGCCAAGAACAAGGACCTGAACACACCTCGGTTTCCAACACCATCACAGATGGAGGGGTGGCAAAATTCAACATCACAAGAAGGGGCAACAGTAGATGACATTTTACAGTACAATAGATCAGACTCTAATTGGAAAAAATGGGTGGTTTGGCCCTTAGACACGAACACGTCAGAAAAGATTCTGGGGTATAACAGAAGGGTTCAATATCCATAGGCCAGACCCATGCTATGTACAAAGAGAACACCCAGGGGTAGTGACATCCTACAGTGTTGGGAAGTTGTGCCTTGATTGGCTAGAGACCTCAACACTCACAGAAGTGAACCAACACTTATCCTTACTCACACAAGATATGGATCTTAGGGATTTTTTATTAGGTCCCAGGAAACCCCGTCAGAAACTTTTCATATATGCTGGCATTTATGCTGCCTACAATGAAAATTGGAAAATATCCCAACAAGAGGCCGCAGAGAGAATACGGGAAATAGACCGTATTAACTTAGAGAAGGCTTTAGCGGTAGTGGATACTGGGTTAACAACTTTGACCTCCAGGATATATTCCTTAGGCATAAAAATACAAAACAGGGGGTAGGAGGGTCAACGGGAAAATTTAAAGACCTGCACAGATACTTTCCCTAGTAGACTAAGAAACGAACTGGATTATCTGTGGGTCTAACGTGTTACTCGGCGCCCTTAGGCGTTCCCAAACACAATTAGAATGTACCAAATCTCACACAGGGTAGCCCTAATTAAAGGACGGGATCCCATCACTCACCAAGGTGACATGCTTCATCATCTGGGATCTCCTCCCGGCTGTAACTCCTAGTACAGCCAAGGGCTACAACCTCCTCACTGTGAGAGAGGGGCTCAGGGATGTTTTCAATATTTACCAAGATATACTAGAATCCACCAGATGATAGGCTAAAGTTTGTTACTAAGTGATGTGTGCAGTGCTCAAAAGAAAAAATGTGATAAACGTGTAATAAAACTAACTACCAGGAGAAAAAAGGGTTTTAATATGTATCTCGTGGTGTCAGGATTAAAAACAGTGCTAAGGCAGTTTTGAAAAAATAACTGCAGCTATCTAGTTAGAGGGTCGGTCTACATGTTTCAGCTATCTTGACCTATAGTGTCTCTAGCCTTCCTCAGGACCTAAAAGTATAAGCTACTGCGTGATAAGTGAAAAAGTAATAAACGACACAGGTGTAACTGAAAAAGGAAACAGATACAACCAATCACACCAACCGTCTCTGTTCTAGGAGCGTGGTGTAGTTATCAAACCTGTGTAGAGAGAGGGTACAAAAAGATACAAAAAAGTTCAATCAGATTCTTGTGTAAATTAAGTAGAGAACGAGTAAAAAGTACTCATTATCTCAACTATTACTAAAATATAGTGTAAAAGACCAATTACATAAGTGTTAAACGTACCCGTAGTGTGCGGGTAAGAGACCTCACCTCACCTGGCCACTGCTCAGGACGTGACGCACCGTGCCCATGCGTTTTTTTCCGCCCCTTGGACCTGGAGTGTGGAGTGAGGCAATGTAGATGGGGCAGTGTCGGCGGATATGCTGTGGAGTGTTTGTCCCGCAGCGGTGATTCCCCGGGCGGCTCTCTGGCAGCTGCTGACGTCCGTGAGGCATACTTCTGCGTTTGAGGACGGGCTGTGGAGACGGCCGGAAGGAGAGATTGGTGCCGGGTCAACAGTGAGCACCGCAGTGATGCCCCCGAAAGCTGGATGCGGCAGAGCTCGTAACACTCCGGATGCGGCCGACGCCGAGGGAGGGCGAGCTGCAGAGAAGAAAAGGCAGGATTTAAATGTAGAAAAGAAGGACGGTACTCGTGGGGATGGTGCCGGTAAGAAGGTAGTTCCCGCTTTGTTTTTATCTGGGAAATTGAAAAAAGTCCCTTTCTGCTTCTGTTTCTTCGGGCAAGGTGGCTTGCGCTGTTTCTTTGCCCGTCCAGGGGGATATAGCCGGTGATGCAGCCCCGGGTCTATTTAAAAATACAGGGACTGACCCAGAGGGGGATGGAGAAGAGGGTAATGGTTCGGCTACCGTTGAGTCTGGCGACCTGGTGACTGTTGAGAAAAGTTTGGCTGACCAGTACCCTACTAAAGAAGGTGACTCTGGTGAATGTCCCTTTTTTTCAATGTCCGATCCTTCTGATACCTCTGGAGATGAAATTGATTCTGGCATGTTGGACAAATGACCCAAAAAAACTCCTGGTACTACGCATAAGGGGTCCAGCAGTCTACAGAAGGATGATGTTACAGACTGGGGGACTGAGTCGCCCGGCACTCCGGAGAGTAGCCCGAAAACGGTGCGGAAAAGGGGCGATTTTGGGGCAGGCGCTGGTGCTGGGTTTCAGATGACTGAGAACGCAGATCTGTTTCAATGGGACTACTCCTATATGGGTGAACCAGGGATTAATGGAGTTGTCGACGGGGCACAATCAGATCCAGACAATGTGGAGAAACCAGCAGATATTACCCTTGCTGTCATATATAAGAGCATAATGGCACATAGGGAAGAGACTCGCGCTGAGAGCCAGCGCACACAGGGCGCTTGTCGCAAACTTCAAAACTCGGTCCGCAGGATGGCCAAATCATGCTCGGAGTTTGTGGTTAGATTTACTGAGGCTGAGACACGCATCTCCAACTTGGAGGATGAGCTTGCTACTCAGAAGGTGACAACAGAAACTCTGCGGAATGCTAAAGAGGACACTCTCTGGAAGATCACGGACTTAGAAAATCGCCTTCGGCGGAACAATCTCCGTGTATTAGATATTCCGTAGGGAGCAGAAGGGCAGGATGCGCGGAAATTTGTGGTGGAGCTCTTCTCCGAGGCTTTCCCTGGATTAACTCAGTGGGACTGGGACCGAGAGATCCAGAGAGCACATAGATTTCCGTTTGTACAGCGTAATAGATCTGGTCAGAACACTACTAGACCGAGGGCTATATTGATTTCAATCAATAATTTTTTGGCAAGAGAAGCAGTATATGATCTGGCACGATCGGATCGAAAAAAGAAGGGGAAAGGTGTAGAATTTTTTGTGCGTCCTGATTATTGCCCCTTAACTGTTGAGAGGAGATGGCAGTTATGCCAGCTCATTACTCCGTTTCGGGACAAAGGCGCACAAGCTTATTTACTTAACCCCGCCAAGCTCAAGATTATTCATAATGAGCATGTGCGATTCTTCACTGCTGAGCTAGCGGCTAAAGAATATTTGCAGTCTATATGAGAGAAAGTAAATTGGAAAAGGGGAAATGGGGAAAGGAAATAGGAGAAAATAAGGGGGAAAGGAGAAAGAATAAAAAGGAAAAGAAATGTAGTCACAAATTGTGCTTATGGGGGTTCCTTTTCTCTTTTAAATGGTATTTTTGAATGTTAGGCTATATGTATTAGTTAAAATCTTTTATGTTAATTTTGGTTGAAGGTAGTGTTAGGGATAAACACGGGGTACTTTTTTTTTTTTTTTTTCTTCTCTTTTTCTTGTATCATCTTTTTCTAGGGTGTTTATTAAGGTTGGTGGGGTAGGGGACCTGGGAGGGCAGAAGCTCGTTCCATCTTAGAGACCTTGAGTCTCCAAGCCTCTTGGTTGGGAAAGGGTGGGGGGGGTCCGGGCTTCGGCTGAAGCCTGGTATGGGGGTGGGTTGTTGGGCACAAGGGGGCGGGGGTGGGGGGGTGGTATTTGGAAAAATAATGCATGATAGCATATTGAAACTCAGTGGTTTTTGGTTTACGGTCTTAGAGCATAAAGAAATGAGAAAGCTAGATGGGGGATAGGTACCTACGCAGTGGGATTCGGATCTGCTCTTTGAATGTATGTGGGCTAAACAACTACAATAAACAGCAAAGGGTTATGAATGAACTTCGGTTTATTCAGCCAGACCTGATTTGTCTACAAGAGACCCACATTCCATGGGGGAAAAGAAAGCTGTTGGGGGAACTTGGTTTTTCGGTCCTAGAAAATACACAGCAGTCCACCACTACACGTGGGGTTGCGATATTGGCTAAGAGCCATATACGAGGTACTGGGAAAATATTGGTGGATAATCACGGGAGGTGGGCCATTGTGGAATGTTTAATGGGTGGTATAAAGTATACAATTTGTTCTATATATGGCTCAAATATTGATGAGGCATCTGTAATAGAAAGATTGAACATGGAGCTTGCAACATGGCCCACTCCGCTAATTGTATGTGGTGATTTGAATATACATCTGGAGCCAAAGGGCCTACAGGATGATAGTAAGCAATATAAAGGCAGGAAGCCCAAAGTATTTAAGGCGCTTCAATCCTTATTAAAAGATCATGGCCTGGTAAATGTGTGGGCGGTTTTAAGGGGTCAGACCCTGGTTACACATTTTATTCACACCCACATCAGAAATTAGTAAGGTTGGATTATTTTTTTTATCAAATCAATTACTTTTCGGGGCCAATATACAGGTGTTTCCGCGGATCTCATCAGATCATGGACCTCTTGTATTGAAATTATATATATGTAAGGGTGGAAATAAGCTGCGTTCATTTTCATTTGATAGAAAACTACTGTTAGATGAAGGATATGTGACATACATGAAGGTCTGTATTGGTCAATTTTTGGCCCTAAACCGTAGTTCGACAGGGACTGCTATGGTATGGGACGCATTAAAAGCTGGCTTTAGAGGGGAGACCCTTAGCTTTGGGTTACATAGGCAAAAACAGCTACAATTGGCCCTACAGGAATTATATAGCAATCTTACAGCGGCCGAAGAAAACCTTATGCAGGGGATCCTAGCAGGGAGAGAGATTACCGCACTTCAGACGGAGGTTGCCCGGCATAAGGCTAAAATAAACTCCCATTGGAGTAAAGAAATTGCTAAGAAGTACTTTATTGGTAAAAGACAAAGTTATGAGTATGGGGAGGCAGCTGGTCGCTGTTTAGCGCAAAGGCTTCGATCGCGAGAGTCGGCCCAAAGAATTGGAGCAGTAACAGATTCTATGGGCAATACCGTAGAAACTGATTCCGGGATATTAAAAGTGTTTCATGATTTTTATAAGGCACTTTATTCTAGTGATAACTTAGATATACATGCAGGGGCAGCGCTGTTGCAGAGTCTTAAGGGCGAAAAAGTCAATCCGCAAGATGCAGAAATGTTGGAAGCACCCATAACTATAGATGAGTTGGAAGGGGCAATTAACAATATGGCTACTGGTAAAGCAGCAGGACCCGACAAGTTGCCGCTGGAAATCTATAAAACCTTTTTAGTGAACTTAAGGTCGATATGCTTGCTACTTTCCAACAGGCACAATAGGCGTGGCGCCGTTGTCTTGGGATGAGGTGAATATAATAATCTTTAAAAAGAAAGATAAGCCGGAAGTACAACCAGGATCCTACCGCCCTATTTCATTATTAAACTGTGATGGCAAAATTTATGCCAAGATTCTTGCGACCCGGTTGGCGGATGTTTTAACTCCGTTGGTATCGATGCGACAGCATGGGTTTATCCCTAAAAGAGGTACAACTAATCATATCAACAGGGTTGTAACTCTTTTGGATATAGCTAATAACTCGGGGAGTAAATTCAGTATGATTTTATTAGACGCCGAAAAAGCGTTCGACCGGGTCGCATGGAAGTTTTTATGGGCGGTATTACGAGACGCTGGTTTTAAGCAAGGGTTTATTACGGCTATTCAAGCTCTTTATCGGCCTCCGACCGCTAAAATCTGTATAATGGGCTTAGAATCCAACCCTGTACATATCATGCGTGGTACTAGGCAAGGATGCCTGTGCTCCCCTTTACTGTTCTCACTCTATATTGATCCTCTTTTGAAGATGCTAGAACGGAATATTGGGATAGAAGCGGTAATTGTGAGACAAGAGCACTATCGGGTCTTTGCGTATGCAGATGACGTTGCAGTTGTCACTCCGAACCCTATGACGGCCATGCCAATGATAGAACAATTGGCTCTTGAGTTTGGAGCAGTCTCAGGATACAAACTTAATCAATCAAAGACACAAATTTTATGTCTGAATCAAGTAGGCTATGAAGATCATAGAATCATAGAGGAGGTGATATACTTGGGTGTCACAATAAAGACATGTTTAAAGTCTCTTGTAGACGTTAATTGGGCCAATATTTTAAACTCTGTACAGAAGCAACTGGACCGCTGTGAATGTTTACATCTCTCACTTGTGGGGCGATGTAATGTTCTTAAAATGCTAATATTACCCAAGGTTTTATATTTCTTTAGATCGGTTCCATTAGAAATTTCTCATATCCAACTGGCTGCACTTCAGTCGATCTGTGCTAGGTTTTTATGGGCGCAGGGAAGCCCCGCAGAGTTATGCGTTTATGGTTCTTCCTCGGGATCAAGGCGGATGGGCAGTGCCAGATTTTACTCTGTATTATTATGTGTGTATATTACAACATATGAATATATTATTAACTGGGGCAGAGCCTCCTAATAAGGCTGAGACACCCTCTATATATCAACTGTTATTAGGCAGCGACGCAAGAAATCAATTATTTGTCAGCCTAGAACCAAGCTATTATAAAAAAAAAACAGGTTTAAAGTTCTAAATGCGGCCTATAAGGTGTGGAAGGCTGTGCGAAAACTCTATAGATTTGAGAAGGTATCCCACTATACTCCGCTTGTAGCTACAACATTATTGCCATCTATATTTTGGGACAGGATTATTGATAGATGGCGGATCAAGGGCATACAATATGTTGTGGATTTATATATGGAAGGGGTTTTGATGTCCTTTGAGATGCTGGCCACAAAATACTGCCTCCCTAGATCCGAATTTTTTAAATATCTACAAATTCGGGATTATTTATGTAAAAGTAGATGGAAATTTGAAAAGAATCCGATGGTAGAGGCAGTGAAAAAGAATGCGCGTATTGGTGTTTTATATAATTTATTATTAGACACAAAAAGCGGGATTTGGACACACATAATATTAAGTGGGACAACAGGCTAGGGTGTCAAGGTACGCGGGTAGAGTATTCTATTGAGCTGGCTGGAAAATTAATGAAATCTGCCAATCTCCGCTCACAACATTATAAAACTATTTTTAATCTCTACTATACTCCAGCCAGGTTATTAAAATGGGGTGGGACAAATGATGGTAAGTGTTTTCGCTGTGGCATGGAAGATGCAGATATTGTACACATCTTTTTCTCATGTAGGCACTTAGGTGATTTTTTTGAGAGTATAGAGAAATTTTTAGTGGAAATCATTAGGGGTCCAGTATCATTGTCAGCTAGCCATATATTGTTGGGCGTAGCGAAAGTGATAGAAATGATCAATCAGCTTATAAATTTAGATATTTGATCTTCTTAGTTTCCGCCATTGCAAGGCTGTGTATCGCCTCTGTGTGGCTGCAGAAGGATGCTCCAACTTTTGAGCTATGGAGGGCCAGGTTTTTGACGATTTTTAATTTAGAGCATAGTCTATATGCTCTAAAAAGCCCCCAAAAGAGGAAGCTGGGCATGGAAATTTGGGGACCGGTTGTGACATATATGGAAGAATGAGGCTCTATATTGGAATGCCTCCTTAAGATACTTAACACTTGCACTTTAAAAAAAAAAAATGTTTTTTTATGGTGTGTATATTGTGTATATTGGAATATTAAATTATGAACTATGTTGAAGATTTTAGCTAATCATTGTCTACGTTTGCTGCTCGATTTTAAGACTGTTTTATTTTTATTTTAAATCTGGGTTTATAAATATGTAATGTTATGTGACTATCATGGATTAATAAAAAAAAATAAAAAAAAAGAAAATCAACATTCAGATAGTTGACACAGGAAGCTAGACACTAGAAGGTAGCCTGGGAAAGTGAGTCAGCCCAGAAGGGGACCAAGTGCCACCAGACTGTAAATGTGCAAAGGTATCTAGCTATATTTGTCTTGTATAGTGTCAAATTTGCATTGTACCAAACAAAGCGTCACTCTATATATACTCAAAAATATAGAACCTGAAATAGGGCTCATTAAGTGTATATAATACGAGAGAACTTGCAGCACCTACTGCAATAATCCTGATGACAAATAGAATAGTGGGAGATAAAAAGGCACGATATCCAAAAGCTATAACGACTGTCAATAGATGAAACTGACACTCGACTAGTGTCAGTCAGGTAACTGCGCTCATATAAATTGATATACAGGTTAAAAAAACACAAGTCTTCACCAATATGTGGAGTCGTCAAGCATAAGTTTGCGGGCTAGGGAAAATATAAAGGCATTTGAAAACAGGGCATACAAGTGTCGCTCTAGAGCCCAATCGATGAGCCTAACTCGGGACAAATGCTGTACAAATATCAACAACGCCGCAGCGAAATACAAAACTTGCTATAGCGATAAGCGAGATTGAGGATCTTAGTGTCTCACCTCTCCGTCGGTACCCCTGGCTTCACCAAGACGTAGTCGGAGGTAACGCCAGTCACGGAGGCAGTTGTATTTATGCAAGAGTAATTAGCTCTTGCGGTCCCTGTAACCTAATTTGCATGGCGCTCATGAATGACGCAATGAAACTACCCAGCACTTTTTTGCAGTACATAAAAGGTCAAAACATGTTCCTACCACCACGATTATTTGATTTTGAAATGACAACTGATTGTCAATGTTCACTCCCTGATGTTTGACCACATCAGATTGGGGGCCTGGTGAGGGATCTCCATCTGGCCAGAACATTTGCCAGTCCAAAGAAAGGTTTCGGCCAAATCAGAGAACCTGTGTTTGCCTGCATTGCACTTTATTTGATTCAATTGCATCCATTGAAAAACTGCAGCAACGCAAGGTTTAATTGAGTCTGGAGTAATAACTTAGCCTTTACCTGAAGGAAAAGAAGAGCTGCGCATCATCTGCATAGGAAATTATTTTGGCAAATAAGGGCTCTACCAAGGAAGCTAACGGGGTCATATAGATATTAAATAGCATGGGGCTAAGGGCAGAGTCCAGAGGAACCCCAACCGCAAGTGTGTACCGTGGGTGTGGGGCAGACAGGAGGACTTGGATCAGTGTTACACGACCTTGCACGCCCAGGCTCACCCGTTCCAGCGCAGGGTCTGTGCACACTGCTGTGGCCTCATTTTACCCTTCAATACAAATAGTGCGAGGGGGTATGACAGCTCGAAACTATATCTGTACATGCCTGCGCAAATCCGCACAAATCCGACATAACTGGCATGCACGAAAGCCAAGTAAAGTAAGACCCTCACTAGAAATACAACTCCATCCTTCATTGTGCTGAAGCTGGGCCTACTGGGTAACGCTGTCACTATTTGCTGCTTCACATGTATCTCTCACCCAGACACTGAGCCCATGGGTGTCTCACTGCCTTTTGGCATGTGCATGCAGGGTCCATCAGCAAGCATCAGGGTCTATCTGCTACACTCCTCTCCTCTGCATTGACGCTGGGCCTGTGATGTGGTGTGCTATGCTACTCTCGCTGACAACCATGAAGAGCACATGCATAGAAAAGTACTCTGCTCCAGCTTCAACCCCAGGCTAGTTCGGGGCCTAAAATCTAATTCTTTAGGCCTACAATGGTTCTAAGGCCTACCACGAGGCCCACCATTTTATTCCACATGCGTCAGTGCCACTCGGCCCGAAACTCCGCTAACTCCAACCAGGCAGGAGACAGACAAGAGCTAGTAGTTAACCAACAAATTAACTCCTTCCACCTGATACAATGTTAATCCTCCTGTGGCATAGAAGGAGCACAAGTTACATGCTCTTTAATGTACCTGGCAAGCAGTACAACACTGTATAACATTGCCAAGCAGTGAAACCGGCACTTATATGGCGTAGAGTGTCTTACCTACTCTCTAAAGATTACATCAGCTTCAGAATTATCGCACCCCACCCAGAAAGCCACTGATAACGCTGATCCTTATCTTTTCTTTTCTAAGGATCTCCAGGTCGCCAGGATCTTTTTACCTGCTGAATAGCGTGAAGGGAAGAAAATCTTTTCAGTTATGCAATTATTTTAGAATCCAGTTTACCTTAAATGACCACTGACTCCAAATTCAATTTTGTGGGTTTATTACTGCCAAAAATAACTGCACGTGCAAGCACCTCAACACGAGGTTAAAGAAATAGATGGGCACTAATACAAATAGCATCCTATGCAGGAGTCTCATCCGACTCAGGATAAGAAGAATCGTTAGCTCCAGAAGTATTAGACAAGCGATAACTGCTCCAATCTCTATGTTATTCTTCATTTACTTAGATAAGCATAAAGCCCATTAGCTGTCCCTACTCTATCACTCAGGTGACATACCTACTTAACGAGCTACCTAGGCAAGAGTAAAGAAAAGGTGTCAGCTGTGAAGACTTCCTAAGAAGTGCACTCACATAGCATTTCGAGCTCGTTCTAAGATGCTCCTTCCTAGAATCCCTCTCTGTCTTTCCTCTCTGGTCTCCTCTACCTCTTCTCTACTCTCCACCCTCAGGGCACTATCCCTAATACAAAACCCCAAATACAATTGAACACGCCCTTGTCACGCCTCTTCGGCCAGGTCTTCCTTCTCGTACTTTTCCATCGAAGCTCTTACTTCATCCAGGACGGTTACGATGACCTTGAGTTCCAGGCACCTTCTCCACTGAAAACATCATCCCTGCATTCCAGTGTACTCCCATCTCAATGCCTCCCACCACCCTAACTCGTGAAACAAAGAGCCAGTCTTTCGCTAACGAGGCATGTGTCCTTGCACCTGCAACAGAAGCTACGTTTCAACTGACTTTTCCCTCTACATGAATTTACCAACTGTGCCCAGAGAGCCTTTCCAAGAGAAACTTTTTCTATCTACAAAACCAGCTAACATAAGTACGAATCAGGCCTTTCCTTTACATATATGCAGTCAGGCCTTTACACAAATTAAACACACAATTATAATCACTTCTATAAGCATTAGTTCATTACATTTCATATGCGAAAGGTGAACTACACGTGCAACTTAATATAGTACACGTTTAACTGCTGCATCTCGATTATACATGGCCTATTCCGTTAATGCATCATTGCGAACACGTTTCAGTTAAGCATTACAATTGCAAAATCATAATAGCACAACTACCCTTCTATTCACCCTAATAATGCAATTTACGACTACATTGACTAACCTTTCATAGGTATACATCTCGTGATATATGCGGGTACAGACTAACGATGATTATAATGCACCCCTACAATTTTTCGAGAGCATAGCGCTCTATCAGTTCCCCCCTTTGATGACTCCCGTCATCACATTTACTCAACTCCCTTGGAGAAAGAACCGACCTAAACAGAACTCATTGCCATTCTCCCTTGTCTGAATCTCTCCAAACTCTTGAGGCTTCGATAGTGACTGTCCTGCAGTCTAGCCATTCTCGTCTCATTTTCTCTCAGAGCCCTCTCAGTTCTGCCTGCTTGATACCATTTGTATGCTTTGATCAGACCCCACAGATAAACCACCACAATAAGGAGAGGTCTCAGAACATAGCCAAGGAATCCCTTTCCCAAATTCGCAAACCAGCTCCCCACTTGACAGAATCCTTTTCCAACCTTCTCCCAGGCTCCCTCTTCAGTCAAATCCGCTATTTTCGTGTGGATAGTAGTGATGTTACTTATATATTTCTCCAGATCCTTGCTGCGGTCTGGTATACAAGTACAGCACTCTTGAACCTTCAATAATTTACAGACTCCGCCCTCTTTTGCCAATAAGACATCCAAAGCAAAGCGATTCTGCAAAACCATTGTCCTTATCGACAACTTCTCTCCCTCCACCAGTACCAACGATTTTGCTGTGTTCATTGATAGTTCATCTATCACAGTCGCCAATCTCCAGATCTTTACGTCATTCAAGACCACTCCCAAACTTGGTATCATTGCTCCAAAGATATCTCCCACTACGACCCCTGCACTCGCACCTCTTCTCACTCTTGAATACTTTCCACCTTCCAAAAGTTCTAAATCCTCTGTATGGTAAATCTTTGGAAATATTATTCCCAAGTAACACGTACCATACCAGTTCACAGGCAATCTCACATAAGCATTCCTTCCACACACGAAATACACCGTAGGTATCACTTGCACAGGGCCTTGGAGAAAATTCTTTGCTGAATCTGCCATGGTGAAAACATGGTCACAGGTACTCTGTCCCACTGGAACCTTTTCATAGTAGGTCTGATAACGTCTCACACACAGCTTTCCCCTCTGCTCATTGTCCAAGGCTATAGGACCATAACTTCCTTTTGTTTGGTGCAATCTTTCCTCCTCGGTCCAATCTACTGGACTATGCCCTGTGTCCCGTGTCTGTGTTAGTTTTCTATATCTATCTTCTACCTGATCTACAAACTTCTTTTCTACATCTGATAATGAGCACGTTAAGTTATGTCGGTGTGCATATGCTGTGTCCAGTTCCAAAGACGATATGAAGAACTTCCCAAGTCTATCCTCTGACTTATAGTAATCGTACGTATTCAAATGTTTGTAAGCTGGGAATTCAGGAAGCACTGCATCGTAATTGGAAAAGAAATACTCAAACTGATCTCTTTCATAAAATATACTAAGCAACAGACTACATGAAATTCCATACGTCAGTGGAAGATGGTGATATCTAATACCCTCATCCACTGAAGCAGGAAACTGCATACACACATAACAATCATTAGCATCCATCGCATCTACATACTCATATAGCAGCTTGGCGTAAGCATTAAGCTTGAAATCACTTCTAGACAAATCTACATGCAACGTACGACTTTCTTCTATCAGCAAAGCCTTGTCAGCTCCTAAGTTTCCCTATTTTTTGCTAGGTGTAGGAGTTCCTGACACCCCCTCCACTGCTAGCTCGTGTGGAACTGTATATGAGACTACAATTACTATGATTATAGAAACTATCACACCCCCTATAAGTATGCCTACGATCAATTTGGATCTACGATGTGGATCTCCAGCCTCCATGATCTCGAAAGTTCTCAATGAGCACTCAAAAGTCTCTGTCTTCTCCACACGTGACTTGCTTAACCAGTTCGAGCAACACATTGAAACCTCTGGAAATCCCCTTTTTCGGCTACAGTCTTATTTACATAGTCCAGGAAAAGACTTCCCTAAACTCTTGTTCCTCTTCGGTGGAAAGTCTCTAAGTTTATTCTTCTTCCACTCGGATCTAGGTTATCTTCTTCTTTAGACTTTTTATTTACAACAGGTTATATTTCATCCACAATAAGATCATCTGCAAGTGCTTCTAAAACATGGTACAAAAGTTCAAGGCGAAGAATTACCAATTCATGTGAAGACGGCCCAAATCCAAAAGACGGAAATTCGAGTCGATGCAAAACCAATTCTCGGACTTTACTCAGAAGCGGGGGATTCGGAACCGTAAGGGTCAGTATTCCTTCGACCTCGAGTCCTGGTATTAACAACACCACCTTCAGCACCACGTTCTTACTCTTGCTGACCACCTGCACAGACCTCAGCCTCCCCGAGCTCACTAACCCCTGCATCAGTCACTGCGTAAGTCCACTCAGGGGTAGAGTATGTCTGGCAAGGTACCCTCGTTCTTTTCGACCTCCTCCGACCCTCTTGAGTCTGCTCTTCGTCACTTGCTTCTGTTTCAGACATTTCAGACACTGGAGCAAGATCTCTTTCGGGTGCCAACCTCAGATTCAGTCGCCTCGGTCTTTCAGGCCAAGCCTCCTCAATTCTGGTCGTTCATCCGCCTTCCCCTTCTATACCCTGTGCACCACTTCCTTCTTCTGCTGAATCTGACTCCACTCCACCCACTGCACCACCTCCGTCATCTGAGTCAGAGTCGAGGTTCGGGTTGTCGGTACCCCCTTCAGCTTGCTCTGGTGCACCACCAGCTGCGTCAGCGACCCTCACAGCTTGACTTGTCCTCCCATGTGGCCCTGCCACATCAGCTGGATGTTCATTTACGAGAGGAGCTGTTTCTTCCGAGGGTGCTGAAACTCTGCGGGTATGGGAAGCATGTACCCAGTTCGGCAATCCTCCACACTTCACTGCTGTGTTCGTTACCAGTATCACCTGGTACGGGCCTCGCCACCGAACATCCAGACAGCTCTTCCTCACGTGCTTTCGGACAAGCACCCAGTCGCCTGGACACAGGTCGTGGCACAGATCACTCGAGGCCGGAACAGCTGAAGCTTGTACCTGCTGGGACATAGAACGGACCACATCAGATAGTCCTTTACAGTAATCGAGAATCAAGTCATCAGTGATGTTTATCAAAGCTGTAGCCGGTACTGCTGGCAACCGCATTGCCCTACCCATCAAGATTTCGTGAGGAGACAACCCAGTCCTCCTATCTGGGACACTTCGCATGCTCATCAGCACAAGTGGCAATGCGTCAGGCCACTTCAAAGACGTTGATGAACACATTTTTGCCATCCGGGCTTTCAAAGTCCCATTAACCTGTTCCACCATCCCAGAAGCCTCTGGTCGATAACTGCAATGGAGTCTCTGATCAACATTCAATGCGGCACAAAGTAACTTCATGATTTCACTGTGGAAGTGTTTTCCTCTATCTGATTCCAAAGAGGTTGGAATCCCAAACCTCGGGATGAGTTCCCTCAACAATAACTTAGCCACTGTGAGAGTGTCACACCTGCGTGCTGGGTAAGCCTCCACCCACCGTGAGAATACACATACCAGCACCAAAATGTATCTCAACCCATTGTACTTAGGCATTTCCACGAAATCTAGCTGTATTCTATTGAAGGGCCCTCCTGACCTCCCAATGTGACTCATAGTGACTACAGTTTTCTTTCCAGCATTCATCTGCTGACACGTAACGCACCTCTGACAAACTGCTTCAGCAATCGCACGAAATCGTGGGTTATACCACGTTTGTCTAAACACACGCATCATTGCATCTCTACCAAGGTGTACCGATCCATGTATTAATCTCGCCATTGGGCTCAGCAAATTTTCTGGCAACACAGCTCTCCCATCACTGGAAACCCAAACATCCACATCCCCTCTTTCACACCCTGCTTTGACTCATCCGTTCCGTTCCTGGTCTGAGACCTCATCCTGCAGTCGCTTGAGTTCCTCCCAAGTGTCTGCCATGGCCAACATCATGTTGAGCTCGGTTCTTTCTTGGCTCTCTCCTGTGTAACCCTCTGTAAATATACATCCTTGCTCTGCACAGAAGCAGGCGACTTCGTCCGCATAATTGTTCCACAGAGAGAGAAAATCATCCCCCTTTCCGTGTGCAGTGCACTTGACAACTGCGATTTCCTTCGGGCAATGCATCTAACAGTTGTCTTACATATTCTCCATTCCTAATGGGTGAACCAGATGATGTCAAAAATCCCCTCTGTGACCATAACTGTCCAAAGTCATGAACCACACCAAACCCATACTGACTGTCCGTGTATATCGTGATTCGGATTTGATCAGCGGCCAAACAGGCACGAGTCAAGGCAATGATCTCAGCCACCTGCGCGGAGTGTACTCCTTCTAGGCAAGCAGCCTCAACCACTCCTGAAATGGTACATACAGCAAACGCTGCTCTTAGTTGGCCAACACTGTCTCTCAGGCATGAACCCTTGACAAAGAAAATTTCATCTGGGTCCGTCAGTGGTTCATCGACAATGTCAGGCCTCGGTTTGGTGCATAGCTCAGTCACGTCAAGACAATCATGGTGCGCACAATCTTCATCATCTGCATTCGGTATAGGCATTAATGTCGCAGGGTTTAAGACGGAGCACCTTTTCAGAGTCACATTCTCTGCGGCAAGTATGACTTGCTCATACCTCGCTAACCTGTTATTCGTTAGGTGCTGTGTCTTAGTTCTGGTCATCAACAATTCAACCGAATGTGGCACATAGACTGTTAAAGGGTGACCCATCACTATGCTTTCACATCTTTCAATGCTGACACCTGTTGCAGCAACGGATCTGAGACATCCGGGCAACGCAGAAGCTACTGGATCTAAAGTAGCTGAAAAATAGGCAACTGGTCTACGGACACCTCCATGGTTCTGAGCTAGAACTGCTAATGCACAACCTTCTCTCTCGCAACAGAACAGTGAGAAAGCCTTATTATAGTCAGGCATTCCCAAAGCTGGTGCAGAACACAACTCTTCTCTCAGTCTTAGGAATGACACCAAGCACTCCTCGTCCCATGGTACCGGATCACTCACATCCTTGTGCGTAAGTCTCTGTAAAGGCTTTGCTCTCAGGGAAAAATTGGGAATCCACTGACGACAATAGCCGACCATTCCCAAAAACATCCTGACTTCTCTACCGTGTCTATCCTGCAAGAATCTTCCATTTCTGAGGCGACAAGCAGATCGTCTATGTACTGCACGAGAACTGAGTTCTGCGGCAATACAAGACTCTCAAGATTCTTCTTCAAGATCTGATTAAAGATCGATGGACTTTCTGTATACCCTTGAGGGATACGACACCATGTTAACACACGATTTTCCAGCCGGAAAGCAAAAAGAAATTGGCTTTCCTCATGGAGCGGTATCGAGAAGAATGCTTGACATAAATCAATGATAGTAAACCACTCGGCTTCGCATGGGATCTGAAACAGTATCACTGATGGATTCGGTACCACTGGACAACAAGGGACAACTATCGTGTTGACCTTTCGCAGGTCTTGCACGATCCTGAATTTCCCGCTTTGTTTCTGTAGTCCCATGATAGGTGAATTACATGGGCTACCTCTGATCTCCTTCAGAATGCCTTGCTTGATCATAGACTCAATAACAGGCTTAATTCCTGCGATCGTTTCAGAGGACAGATTGTACTGTGGCGTCCTAGGGAACTCGACATTCTGCTTAACCTGAATCTGCACAGGTTCCACCCCTTGATCAGTCCTATCTCTTCTCCTGTAAAGTCCCACACCTCTGGTGACACGGTGTCTCTCAAATCCGGTGGAAGTTCTTCCACGGTCACCATTGGATACAAGTCTATACACAGATGCTGATTAGCAACTTTAAAGGTAGCATCATCATCCCTCGTCTGAACCTCCACTCCCCTGGGTGTGCAATAAATAGTGCAGTTCAATTTACATAACAGATCTCTTCCCAAAAGACAAACTGGACTCGTATCGCACACCACAAACTGATGTCTAGTTTGGAAGGAACCTATCCTCACTGGAATCGGTTCGGTCAGTGGGCTGTTTATTCTTTTGTTCGCCACTCCAACAACTTGGATCGATTGTCCCGAGAGGGGTAGGTTGGGGACTACTGCTGATCTTACAGTAGACCGGGTAGCACCAGTGTCAACCAAGAGTGTGGTAAGATGACCATCAATGTCTGCCTCCACAAAAGGTTCTCTCTGGTCTACCTCCAAGACTGCTCCAAGTATGCAGTCTTCCTCCCCCCTCAGGCACCGTCAGGATAACATGTCTGGACTGTACCCATCATACCCTTCGAAGAGGGGCATCTGCTGGTAAGTCCGCATTCCCTGCGAGATTCTTGGTGGCTGGGGGACCTGTACTTGTGGGTTATACGTCCCCCCTTTCATCGATCTGGGACTCATCACAGTATTAACTACCTCCGGCACAGGTGCCTGAACCACTTCTACCTCCTGCTGCACCTGGTTGGCTGGGTTCAAGGGACAATCGCGCTTCCAATGTCCAATCTGATGACAAAGATGACACGCAGTGGTCTTCTTCAATGTCGCCACATCCACCCCTGTCTTGGGATCTATAGGTTTCCCCTTTCCCTGTCCTTGCCCGTTTTGGTTCCCTTGATAATTTCCCTGTCTTCTTCCCAGCGTCCCTCCACTAGGCTGGATCTGAGCTGTCTGCATCTGAACGAGCATCAGCTTGTCCTTTAACTTCCGGTGCTTCGAGTCCACTTCATCGCTACAGTACCTCGCATACCGCAAGAATTCATCTACCGGCTTGTTTTGCCAACAGATCAAATGGTACTGTATCATGAGGCTGACCTCTGGTCTCAATCCCAAGACAAACTTTGAGACACACTGTCCCATATCCTTGGGGTCCAAGGCATCTAATCCACTATACTGTTTAAAGGCTTGCAAGAGTCTTTCATAATATTCATGCACTGTCTCCTTAGGTTCCTGCACAGTTCGATCTATCATAACCCAATCGATATCTTGAGGTGAAATCTTCAGCTTCAACCATGTAATCACTTGTTCGAATTTTTTCATGACAATGGGTGACGGACCATTTGTAACAGCATCCCTTTCAGGTTCGAAGGTCGGCCACTCAACTGCGATTTTACAAGCTGTCCACAAATCTCCTGGCACCACTATGTCAAACAAAGTGTTCAAATCAGTCCATAGTACTTTCGAGATTTTAACAAAACGCTCAACCTGTTTGTACCACTCTATGGGTTTTTCCCTCAGCCGAGGGAAATCATTCGTAAACGCAGCCAAGTCCCCTCTACTCCATGGCACATGCACGTACCCTCCGTTCTGTACTTCCCGTAAAGGAAAGTACCCTACGCCCGTCGCCCCTCCCCCCGGAGGCGGCGTTTCTCCTACAATTTTCTTTGCCATCTTCTTCTTTGACCACTTTTCTTCCCATTTATCCAACAATTTCCATATACGCATCCCTACAATCAGATCTTTAGTATGCGTCCTTAATCCTGTGATCCTTTTCTCCTCTAATTCCTGATCACTATATTGCAACCTATGTGACCCTTGCAACGATTTTGTTTTGTTCAAATCCACCTCGTATCTTTTAGCCAATTCTGTCAATTTCTCATGTGCAGCCCTTGCTTTACGAGTCACATCTTTTGCCATGAAAAGCAGCTCGTCTGGCCCATAAATCTCTATTCTCTCCAAAGGCAGGTTCCCACTAATCATTTCGTCTACCTCCGCCTTTAGTCTTACTACTTCCAGCAACCTTGCCTGTACTGCACTCTTCAGTATTTCTTGACAAGCCGCACCATTCCGCTCGTCATAATCATTGCTTTGTTCTCGTGACCTGCTCTCTTCTATTGTATTCCTGGAACCTGGTCTGTCTCCTAAGTTGCCTTGCTCCACATCTCTTGGCATCCTATCGCTCTGATTCCTTACAGGGGGTACCCACATTCTTAAGTCTGATCTGGACTCGATTAAAGACCTTGGTCTGACTGGTCTCACATCCACCTGTCCAAAAGAGGAGTCTGCGGTGGCTGGCAATGGCGTGCTTGTTTCTAGGGCTTTGGAAAGTGAACCACTTGTATCCCTAAGCCATTCCCTCCAACGCTGGTCCCCTCTCCCCCTGTTGTCTGCATTGGACTTCCTTCACTTATTCGATCTGGGTCATATACCGATACTATAGGACCAATGGTAACAGGTACCGTCAGGGAGTCCGGTAACCGCATATTCCCAATGGAAGGCTGGGTTCCCACTCCCTCCGTTCCTGTGGAAATTTTTCCCACTACCCTCATGTTTGTCTGATTCCGTAACTCGCCAGTTTCTACTGCTGAAGCTGATTTTCCCTCTTCTGAATCTGGATTAAATGGAGGTGGTCTCTCGGCTAGCAAACTATCTAACAGGCTGTCATCTGTATCACTGTCGTCTTCTTCGGCCCACCTCTTCTTAGCCTCTCCTACATTTATCAACAGTGGAAACAGCCTATCCCCCTCAATAGTTTCCACTCTCCACCTTTTCTCCAATGCATCCCATCTCGCATCTTGAAATGCCCTGATCGATTTCTTCACCCTTTCCTGACTTTTGTCTCTTTTCCTGTCATACGCTGCCCTAATCCATGCGTGTAGTGCCTCAAACTGTGTCGGTCTAGGCAGTGGTCGTAAAGAAGACATTACAGTTTTTAGCTGGTACAACACTTCCAACCTGAAAGTGCCATAGTGTGGGAAAGTCAATTCTCCTTCTCCTTCTCCTTCTGTCATTTTATGCCAATTCTCAAGCCAAATTATAGTATGCAATCCTACATTCTTAGCCATATAATGTGCTGGCGTATCCTCGGGAGGGGCTTCCTCTCCACCCCGAGTAACCACATGTCTATCACCTCTGCAAAGTTCTCGTAAAACTTTAAAACATTTCATGATGAAGCAGATTTCCGTTCACGCACAAATTTTCGTTTTACTTCCTGATTTCAATCCACCAATGCCAGGGTGGCTCACACCAACCGACCTATCGCAGCGCGGCACTGTCTGACGTCACTCTTCCTCCGCTCGCAGCAGTTCCCCTCCTTCTCAATTCACCCTTTCTCGCTCTCACGTGTCCCAATCACACTCTGAAGCAATTGTCCGTCCTACCGAACAATTACCTCTCTGACTGTCGGTCCACCACTGACCGATCAGCCTCTCGAAATTGTTGACCTCAATCTGGCAACTGTCTGTCCGACGATCACCTTTAGCACAATCGATAGGATCCAAACGCTCAATGTTCTGCACACAACAACCTACGACCAGCGTCGGTTATTCACACACTCACACATGTGCTCCCTATCTTCAGTGGGTTAATCAACGACGTCTCATGACCCCCACAACCTCTGGTCAACAATCTCAGCTCTGGGTGTCTTCTACACCACAATATCAAACCTCTCGGTAACGCGCGCGCTCACGGTCCGATCCTCACTCACACCACTCTCATTCCAACTCCGCAAGACATCACACAACAATTAAACACCGCAATCTAACAAGCATCACTCTGTTCATACTCACTCTACCACGAACTGCTACTTCCGCCGCACCGTCACTCTTCGTCAGTTCCCATCAACCGCCGTCGTCCTCCTCTTACGATCCACTGGATCACCATCACTTGGGCTCTATGGGGCAAATAATCTCTTATCCTAATCTAGATCTCCCCTTACTATCAGAGGAAACCATCCTACTCTGCTACCAACTGATAACGCTGATCCTTATCTTGTCTTTTCTAAGGATCTCCAGGTCGCCAGGATCTTTTTACCTGCTGAATAGCGTTAAGGGAAGAAAATCTTTTTCAGTTATGCAATTATTTTAGAATCCAGTTTACCTTAAATGACCACTGACTCCAAATTCAATTTTGTGGGTTTATTACTGCCAAAAATAACTGCACGTGCAAGCACCTCAACACGAGGTTAAAGAAATAGATGGGCACTAATACAAATAGCATCCTACGCAGGAGTCTCATCCGACTCAGGATAAGAAGAATCGTTAGCTCCAGAAGTATTAGACAAGCGATAACTGCTCCAATCTCTATGTTATTCTTCATTTACTTAGATAAGCATAAAGCCCATTAGCTGTCCCTACTCTATCACTCAGGTGACATACCTACTTAACGAGCTACCTAGGCAAGAGTAAAGAAAAGGTGTCAGCTGTGAAGACTTCCTAAGAAGTGCACTCACATAGCATTTCGAGCTCGTTCTAAGATGCTCCTTCCTAGAATCCCTCTCTGTCTTTCCTCTCTGGTCTCCTCTACCTCTTCTCTACTCTCCACCCTCAGGGCACTATCCCTAATACAAAACCCCAAATACAATTGAACACGCCCTTGTCACGCCTCTTCGGCCAGGTCTTCCTTCTCGTACTTTTCCATCGAAGCTCTTACTTCATCCAGGACGGTTACGATGACCTTGAGTCCCAGGCACCTTCTCCACTGAAAACATCATCCCTGCATTCCAGTGTACTCCCATCTCAATGCCTCCCACCACCCTAACTCGTGAAACAAAGAGCCAGTCTTTCGCTAACGAGGCATGTGTCCTTGCACCTGCAACAGAAGATACGTTTCAACTGACTTTTCCCCTCTACATGAATTTACCAACTGTGCCCAGAGAGCCTTTCCAAGAGAAACTTTTTCTATCTACAAAACAAGCTAACATAAGCACGAATCAGGCCTTTCTTTTACATATATGCAGTCAGGCCTTTACACAAATTAAACACACAATTATAATCACTTCTATAAGCATTAGTTCATTACATTTCATATGCGAAAGGTGAACTACACGTGCAACTTAATATAGTACACGTTTAACTGCTGCATCTCGATTATACATGGCCTATTCCGTTAATGCATCATTGCGAACACGTTTCAGTTAAGCATTACAATTGCAAAATCATAATAGCACAACTACCCTTCTATTCACCCTAATAATGCAATTTACGACTACATTGACTAACCATTCATAGGTATACATCTCGTGATATATGCGGGTACAGACTAACAATGATTATAATGCACCCCTACAATTTTTCGAGAGCATAGCGCTCTATCACCCCCATCACTCCTATCGTGTGGCGAACAGCAACCTGTTCCTCAACATCAAGCCATTGTGCAAGCACTGAGTGCTGAACACGTTGCGACAGCACTGCCACCAAGTTGAGTTCCACAACACCAAGTACTGAGACCCCGACCAGCAGAGCTTGCCGAACCAGGATCAGATCTTGCCTATGCAATTAACCAACAACCCTCCAAGAAAGGCTCAAGATCATTTCTAGTACCCATAGACCCAATGGCTGATAAAAAAAAGATTACAAAGCACAGGGACCATAAAGATGGCAAAGAATAAAAAGCTTCCCTCAAAAGGGCCAAACAAGACCCACCTGCAATTGAATCACCTGTCAAATCAAAACAAGCCCTAGATTCCAACGACAATATGGTCCTAATCCTACGCAACCTCTCCTCTCTTCAAGAACTGGCACAAAGCACCAAAATGAAAACTGATCGCCTACAAATTGACATCTCTGGCCTGCAGAATGACTTTAAATCCCTTTCCACACGAATAGGGGAAGCGGAATACAGAATCAGTGTGATAGAAGATACGAACCTCAAGGATTAAAAAATCTCTCAGGCCACCATCAAGCAGGTAAACATCCTCTCCAGAACCAGAACGCATTTTGAGAACAGAAACAACCTCAGAATATTTGGGTTGCCTAAGGGGTCCGAAAACCAGGCCTCCTCATGTGTCTCCTTCCTCGAACAATGGATACCACAAAACAGTTCCAGAGACCATTCGAAATCAAATGGGAACATAGAGTCCCAACCAGGCCAATCCTGGGTTCCAAAAACCCACGTCTTCTCATCTTCAGACCTCTTAGATTCCAGCAATCTGAGGCTCGTCACACATGAGGAAATAAAAAACGCTAACCTGGAATGACAGCAAGATCTGAATATCCTAAGACTATGCAAGAGACAGCATTTATTAGGAAAGGCTTCCTAACTCTAAGGAACCCCCTCACAGCGCTGAACATCACCTTATCCTTTAGCCTTGACAGATTTAAACTTAACCACACAGGGAAATCCTTGATCTTTGATGAACCCCAGAAATCCAATCCTGCATCGAAAACCAACAGCAAAAAGAAATGATCTACTAACTCGATGGTTCCATTCTTCCTCGACAGCTTTCCGGACTACTCTCCATTCCGCCAGATAAGACTAATTTTCTCATGTTCAGCCCGTCTTTTATATGAATATGTTTATATGAGGTTTATAATGTGTATATGGTGTTTAAAATATGTGGAATACATATGGTGTGTATATTATCAAAATGTTTCATGGATATATGATGTTTAAAGAGTGTTCTGTTACGAACATGAAACATGCAAGCCTGCAAACATGTCTTAACTTCACACGCATGCCCCCAGGTGCCTTGGCAAGCAACTTTATGCACCTTGGTCCTTGACATCACACTCACCTCTATACTCCGTTGTGAAATAGCTAGTGTAGAACGACATTATTTTATGGTTCCACGTCAGTTTGACTGCACTTTCATATGTGCTCTTCCAAACAACAGGGACTTCACTTTTCATAACACACACACACACACACACACACACACACACACACACACACACACACACACACACACACACACACACACACACACACACACACACACACACACACACACACCTTCCCACTTCCATAGACTACCCACACTTGCAAATGATCACGCTCATCTACACTAATTTCAACTCCTACACTCACATATGTAGTCATATGTGTGTTCTCGTATGTACACACGACCATGCACACACATGCCCTCCCACTCACACTGGGGCTGACACTTTCTCCGCTTTTGGACAAAGAATGGCTGGAACAAATTTCACCTTAAAACAACCTCTGACGCATTCTTAATATTATCACTCATAGAACACTTCTGCCTAAGACTACGATAGATGTTTATACACGTTCATGCCAAGTTCATGTTCATGTACGTTGTGTCCTTCATGTTTATCATCTTGCCTCGACAACGCTATACCTGTTTTAGCTACTGTATTGGTTCTAAACAGCAGGCCCATCAAATTGTAATGCTGATAAACTTTCTATGTGGACTCTGTTACAGCCTGCCTGGAACATTATGTTATAGTTATACGCGTTTGACTTCACAATCACTGTACATGATGGCTCCTTAGTATATCAGGCCTCTAATGAATTCTCTGAACAGATATACTCCGTATTAACATACTTTTTGAAGGACCTTCAATACTATTACCCCAGCTGTACATTTTAGGTGCTTTAATTTTTTTATATAACTTCAGTTGCAGAATGCCTGCTCAAACACAAGTTCCCTTTCAAACTAACAGCTTAAAGGGCATTCAAAGCTGCTCCAAACACTTGTCATACATTGTCGATTGAATAGCAATGTGAATTAGCCTCCCAACTCTCAACTACCTATTACTTCTTGCCTAACACTCAGCCAGCCTTCCGAACTCCCCCCCTGGCTGCGGTGCCTCCCCTCACCTTTCGAAGCTATCACAGGGCGGACCCGTGGCTACCACTGCCCCACCTTCCATCTTTGAATGGGAAACTGGGTATTTATTTTTTTTCTTTTCCTTGCTTTCCTGTTCCTGGCCTCCTCTCCCCTATCCGGGGATATCCCAAACCTAATTCGCCGAGTCCATTCTGCCGTACACCCCAAATGACATGCCACAACCTACATGAGCCTCTAGTGTTTCAGATCCTCTCAAACTCTGCTGAGAACCCCATAGCATATACTATGCCGAACAGCACTCTCAAGATCCTCTTGTTAAATACGAAGGGGCTAAACCATTCTGACAAAAGTAGACTGACAAGAAAGCCGCCACTATCTTTGCCAGATCGCAGACATTAAAGTCACGAAAAATATACACAATACGGAAGGCAGACGGGTCATCTCACAAATATCCAAACACAGCCAGGAGATTATGGAAAATATTTATGCCCCCACGTCCGAATGCCCCTCATTCTGGGTCAACCTAAAAAATGTAATTGCTAATGGCACTAATATACTAGCAGGAGGAGAGTTTAACCGTCCCATGGACTTATTGTTAGACTAGCCCCCTGCAAACTTAGTCCAGAGAAATCCCACAGACAAATGAAAAACTTATGCTTAGCACACAACCTAATTGACATATGGAGGCTATTCAACCCCACAGGTAGCAAGTTCATCTTCTACTACCACCCGAACAGCTCCCACTCAAGGATCGGTTACATCCTGACTAACCAGAAACTGACTTCCTCCTGCTCCAATTCCCAAATCAAACCCATCATTATCTCGGACCATGCCTGTATATCATTAGACATCACAATATCCAACGTCCAAAATGCAGATAGACTATGGAGTCTCAACGAGACGCTAAGTGACCCAACCAACAGAGAAGAAATTTGTGCCACAATCACCAACTACTTTAGTAATAACTCCTCCCGGAGATCTCTCCAGAAACACTATAGGTAGCCATGAAAACAAGAATCGGGGACAGAATGATCAGTATCAGGACTAACAAATACAAAGCAGCCAACAAGAGACTTGCAGAAATAGAATCCGAAGTAAAACAGCTTGAGCGCCTTCTAGTCTCCAAATACTCAGTCGAAACAATCATACTGAAAACCCTAAAATACCAGTACAATAAACTAATAAGCTAGATAGCTCACATATGGCTGAACACCAATAAGGCAAACAAAATATGTGGGGGCGTGGCTTGGAAGGCCAACATGGCGGACGCACCTTAACAGGGCTCCGCACATCCACGCCAGTATCACTCCAAATCCGGCATAATCCTGTCTTGCAAAGCCTGCAAGTCGCACCGTTGTGTGCGTGCGTGACCCTCTTGAGACATCTGGCCGCAATCCCAAGATCCAGAGATACACGGACGGAGCCGTGCTGTACCGGGGCCTGCAGCGGGCTGGCGCGAGACTGCGCACGCCGTGCACCCCGTCCTGGGCTTGTCCGTGGATCAGCGGCTGCGGCCAGACTATCGAGGCCCTAGAGGTAGGCGGGGGACGCCTTGAGTCCAGGAGACTGCCTGCTGGGCCCTGGGGCGCGACGGCGAGCGACCCAGCAGCCGTGCGAACGGGCCGGCGGTGAGTGCCCCGGACAGGCTTTGGGCGCAGGCCTTCCTTCGCGGCCCGACCTCCCAGCAACATAGAGAACTCTGCGGCAGGACCCGGATTAGGCGCAATGGGTGCCTGAGTCAGCCGTGAGACCTGGGGGCAAAGCAGTGCTCCGTGGCGGCCCTGGAACAGCCGAAGCGGGCGCCGCATCGTGGACGCGGACTGCCTAGTGAAGCTGCCGGAGAGCCGCGGCGGCCCGCGGGAGCGGAAAACTTCTCAAGACAGGCCCCCTATCGGTGGGCCCCCGAGTGAGCCGGCACATTGTGGCAGTGGGCGGCACCCTCCCTGGCAGTCTATCTTCCAGTTGGACAGCTTCGAGCAGACCCGGGGGGTGGCCTGGCACCCTCAAAGTCCCTGGGGAGTTGGTGTCTCGTCTCCCCCCCACTTGGCATCTCCTTCCAGAAACCCTTTGAGCTGCTTGAGGTCACTGCCCAATGCGCGGTGCAGGGGGCGACACTGGCTATATCGGCGTAACACATCCATTTATGCCCAGGAACATCGCCGGCCCCATACGTGAATCCTCCCCAGCGTCAACATTGCCTGGAGCCTGTGACCCGGCGAAGGAGATCAGGGTGAGCGACCATATAGTAGTTGTGCTGCGGGGTGGTGACGACGCCCTTCCACGATGGGGGGTGCGTGGTGGATCCGGCAAGTATGGTCCCTATAGTGGGGCCTACTTGGCCAGCAGTTGAGGGCTGCGGAAGCGGCCGGGCTAGGCCCGGTGCGGCTTGTGGTCCGAGACTAGTTGGATTCCGTGAGGCCTGGCTCACCGCGTTCCCTCATCTGCAACATAGTGGCCGCCGACGGCCAGGGGTGGAGTGATACGACGGAGGACGCACTTTCCCGCCCAGCTCTCGCACTAGGATCCGTGATTGATATAGCGGACGGATCGCCCTTCGCCATGGGCAAGGATAAAGCGGGTACGACCGGTACTAAGCAGAGCACCCTCGACCAATACACCACGGCACCGCGAGGTGCCACCGGAGGTGACTCGAACAGCGCAATGCCAGACAATGCAGTGCTCCTGGCGGCCATCACGGAAGCAAGGAACACGTTGGACGCTAAAATCGGTGCGGTGGGCACAGAGGTCTCTTTCCTGCGCCAGGATCTTCGGAAAGCGGTTGACTGCATCACTGAGGCGGAGACGCGTGTGTCAACAATAGAGGATACCGTAACCACCCTACAACAGAAAGTCAACAAGCTCACGGTACTGACGCAGGATTTGGCATCCCGGGTCGAAGATGTAAAAGGACGCGCACAACGCAACAACTTACGCTTCATTGGCTTCCCGGAGGGCTGCGAGGGAACATCCATGACCCATTTTCTCACCCAATGGCTAACGGACCTCATGCCACCAAACAAATTGTCCGCCTGCTTCGTGGTAGAAAGGGCACATCGTGCGCGAACGAAAAAACCACCCCTGGGGGAAAGCCCAAGAACCGTGATTGCAAAATTCCTCAATTATGCGGACAGAGACTCCATTCTGCAATTTGCTAGGACCCAAAGGGACAAACTTAAACATGACTCCAAGCACATAATGATATTTCCGGACTATACCCGATTGGTACAACAGCAGCGCCAGTCCTTCATGGAGGTAAAACGCAGATTACGAACCTTGAACATACAGTACATGCTTCTATACCTGGCCCGAATGAGAGTCATTTACAATTCCAAATCCTACTTCTTCGACACGCCTGAGGCGGTCTTTGCCTGGACTGACAAACGGACACATCCGATATCACATACCCCACCGCCAATGGAGTCATATTCCTCTCAAGACCCACACAGGAACAGGCTGAAGAGAAACAAATCCAAACGGCGTTACAGATCAGGCTCTGCCCGGCGCTCGTCAGATCCGGAAGAAGCTTCCTAACATTACTCATGCTCATTAACGCTCTCAAGAATCAGGGTCACCTTAGCAGGCGATTTTTCAGCCCGCTTGCTTCGCATAGACCTCAAGATGGCGTGGAGGTTTGGCCACACACTTCCTCCCGCCCGGACACCTTTTATTGTTGGTTAAAGTTATATGGGTGTTCAGGGTACCTTTGGTGGAGGCGCCCTGGGTCCCCCCATTAGGGACCTGAGGGTATCCTCCGCCACGACAGATGCTCCGTGTTTCAGGCAGTATCGGGTGGGGGGTGCGGGGGTTCTTTAAGGTATTATGTTTATATTGTTTTTTGTTCTTGCACACGCGCAGAGTTCACTTCCCGATCTCACCGTCTTAATCCTTGCACATACAAATCCAGGGGATAGATGACAACTAAACGGAACGATCCCTCGCTCGGGGATCTGACTATAGTCTCGTGGAATGTCAGGGGTCTACTTAAAGTGAAGAGGGGCGCCATTCTTTGCCAAGCCAAACGCTACGGGGCTGACATTTTCCTTCTTCAGGAGACACACTTGATGGGCACTAAAGCTCTCTGTCTCTCTAGATTTGGATATCAAACTGTTTACCATGCAGGGTTCACTAGAGGGTCGCGCGGGACCGCAATTCTTATCCACCGCCGTATCCCCATTGTACACACCAAACACTGGCTGGATCCCAGCGGTCGCTATGTCTTAATATCGGGGACACTTTATGGGGAACGTCTAACTCTAGGGAGCATTTATGCCCCCCCACCTTTGGGCGCCACCTTTGTCGAATACCTAACCAGTCTATGGGGCGAACTCTGACGGCCTGACGCTTCTGGGAGGAGACTGGAACGACATCATGACGGTGAAATATAGAGCACGTACATCAGGGCAGGAGCTCCCGGCAGACAGATCCAAACTCAATACATTAGCAACCACACTAGGCTGGTCAGACATCTGGCGGGAATATCACCCCTCCGAGTTAAGTTGCACATACCTGTCCGCTGTTCATAAATCTTTGTCCCGTCTGGACTACATATTCGTCCCGCGTGGATACGTTCATTGGGTTTCCAGTGTGGCTCACCTTCCCAGAGGTCTCTCTGACCATTCCCCAGTCCAGTGCCTACTCAGGGTAACACTCCTACAAAGCCCCATTCAGGTGGAGGATGTCCCCCTGGCACCTACGCGACACGGAATACCTAGAGACTTTGTCTCTTGCAGTCTCAGACTACTTTGTGCATAACGAAACATCGACTCTTTCCAAGTGTACGTTATGGGAATCCATGAAGCCTACTATTCGTGGGGTAGATATCAGTTTCCGCGCCACGTATAAACGTAAACGAATGGCGCAATTAGCGGAGTTGGAAGACCACCAGAGAACCCTGGAGGCACAGTGCCTCACTGACCCAAACCCCGCTTTAAAACGTGCCTTACTGCAGGCGCAGCAGTCCCTACAGCGCCATCTCAGGGGTGAGGCCAAAGAAATTTAGCTGGCATCACAGCACAGAATCTACCAATGGGGAGACAAATCCAGCAAAATGCTCCATAGATTATGCCAAGCAGAAAAGTCCCCTACCAGTGTCCCGGTGCTTCGCGATGACGGCGGGGCCTTGTGCTCGTCCCCTGAGACGGTGGCTGCGGAGTTCGCACGCTACTTTTCGTTGCTCTATGCGAGCCAAGAGCAACTACCGGAGGCCGCTATAGACTAATTTTTGCGAGATATTCCCCCCGCAGACTTACGGACTCTGCACGGGACCAACTAGATGCCCCCATTACGATGGACGAGCTCAGCGCCGCACTGGCAGCTATACACCCTGGTCGGGCCCCCGGGCCAAACGGCTTTCCAATGGAGTTCCTCAGACCGCACATGAACGTAATAGGCCCACGCCTGCTAGATGCCATACAGGAGGCAGCCGACCAATCTCAACTCCCCCTGGAGTGGCGACACGCAGAGATGGTCCTTTTCTTAAAACCAGGACGTCCACCGGAAGACCCCGCATCGTACAGACCTATCTCACTTATCAACTTTGAGCCTAAGCTTCTGGGCAAAGTTCTCGCTGACCGCCTTAGATCCTGTATATTAGATCTGATACACCCAGACCAGTCTGGGTTTGTGCCCCATCGCTCCACACCTCATAACATCGGACGCGTGCATAATGCTATGGCTAGAGCCCCAGAGCTTGGACGCCCAGCAGCTATCTTGCTCGCAGATATCGACAAGGCGTTCGACTCTCTTAGCTGGGCATACCTTTTTCGACTCCTAGAAGCCGTTAACTTCGGCCCGCGCTTCTAAACTTATGTGCGCCTCCTATATACAGGGCTAACTGCCTCGATTCGTGTTGCAGGACATCGCTCGGCCCCATTCCCAATGCATCGCGGTACGTGGCAGGGCTGCCCCCTATTGCCATTACTGTTTGCCCTCACCATGGAGCCACTGGCGGTGTGGGTGCGCAGTGATCCGGTGCTCAGGGGCTTTGACTGGGATACATCTCGATCTGACCGCATAGCATTATATGCGGACGACGTCTTATTCTTTATGACGGACCCGTGGTTCTCGGGGCCCCCATCCTTCAGATCTTGCATGTTTTTGGCCAAACCACCGGGCTTCACATGAACCCCACTAAGTCTGTACTATTCCTGGTACACGGACACCAGGGCCGCGAGAAGTGGGCTGAGCAGTTATCACGCGCTACCAATGGCTTCAAATACCTCGGCATCTTTATGTCGCCCTGCTCACAGACCTCCTGGGCTCGTATCATTAATCCCCTCCTTAAAAACCTTAAAGACGAGACGGCGGTTTGGTGCCCTCTTCCGCTTTCATTATATGGGCGATCGGCAATTTTTAAAATGGTTTCCCTACCTAGAATACTCTATAGGTTACAGAATTTCCCATATGCCATACCGCGGGCTTGGTTTGCTCAGGTGAATGCCGTACAAAATAAGTTCCTCTGGCATAACGGAGCCGTGCGAGTGGCGTTAAGCACATGCACGCAGTCAACCTATTGCAGCGGTATTGCGGCTGCGGACATTTACGCCTACTATGTGGTCTCTCACCTACAAGTGGTTAATGAATGGTGGTACAACCCTCCATCGGACCCAGCATATGCAGTGGATCACATGGCGATGGGGAATATGCCACTCCTCCAACTCTTATATAGTTTGCAGACCTTGGATTTTCTGCCCCCCGCCTGCAGCACTGTCATCCGTCTATGGCGGGCCACTGTCCGACAGATGGGATGGCATGGTCACCTGACCCAGACGACCCTGCTATGGCATGGTACACTGCTGCACCCGGTAACGGCACTTACGGGATTCCGCGGGTGGGACATGGTGGGAATATCCACCCTGGGAGACATAGTGCGAGGCACCGTTGTAAAGTCATTTCAACAGCTCCAGACGGAGTTTCAACTACACAAGTCGCAATTCTATAAATACCTCCAACTTCGGCATGCACTTAACCCCATACTACGACAGACCGATACCCTGCCTGAATTCCATCCCTTAGAAGGACACCTACTGATGGGTGACATAGGTGCCCACAAGATCCGTCAGTTATACCAAACCCTGACAACGCACAATCAGACTACATTACACAAGACCAGAACAGCCTGGGAGGAGGACATACCAGATCTAACAGACGATGACTGGGTGGAAGCCTTGGCCAGCCCCCGAGGTGCGGCAATCTCAACACAATACAGACTGATAAAGTTCAAATACTTGCACAGCATATATTATACCCGAATCAGACTATGGAAGATGGGTGCTATCCAGTCCCCTGCATGCCTGAGATGTGAGACAGATGAGGGGACCTTCATGCATACGGTCTTGGGCTGTACCACATTGCAACCATTTTGGCGGAAGGTAGTGGCTTGCCTGAGTGAGGTGCTGTCTTGGGATATACCTCTTGAGCCGAAGTTACTGTTACTACACAGCACTGATAGTATTGGAGGGAACCGATACAAACAGCACTTATTGTTTTTAGCCGTCACTATTGCTAAAAGAGATATAGCCCAACAGTGGAAAAGTACTTCCTCCTAAGATCAGCAGATGGAAAAATGCCATAGATGACAGCATGAATGCAGAGATTGTTGTGTTACAGGCTCGGGATGTCCCCAGAAACATAAGAAAATATGGCAGCGGTGGGCAGACTACAGGGGCATAGACTTACCCCAACTCATCGAGTCAGACCCTTGAATGACTATGTCCCCTGGATGCGACTGGTCCCTATACAATTGAAAGTCCCATTTGGTCACCTCCGACCACATATTCAGCAATTCGATTATAATTTGGTGGGGTTTGAAAATAACTGCGCAATGTTGTTATTGTTACGTTTGAGTGTTATACAACAAACACAAACAGATGTTCATGGCGGTATGTATATTCATCTCCTTGTGTTTGCTTTGTTCGCCCTAAGTTGGCAGGGTATGCCCAGACGTGGGTCCCTTGCTCACTTTGCCACTGGATTCAAGCTAGCCTGGCTGATGAAGGGTGTTACCCAGAAACCGGTCCCAGGATGCTTGTTTCCGGTTCAGGGAAGACCTGGCTAGGCAGTTCGGGCTGGACTGTTCCCATGAGGCACAGGGTCAAGACTGATTTGCATATAGCTGGGTCTGAACTGAGGTGGCGAAGTGAGCTAAAGAATGATGATGGATTCAACCCAGATCTGTGACTGGGGGTGAGTGTCTGAAAAGTTTCAGCGCTCCGATCATCATCTCCTTGTGTTTGCCCTAAGTTGGCAGGGTATGCCCAGACGTGGGTCCCTTGCTCACTTTGCCACTGGATTCAAGCTAGCCTGGCTGATGAAGGGTGTTACCCAGAAACCGGTCCCAGGATGCTTGTTTCCGGTTCAGGGAAGACCTGGCTTGGCAGTTCGGGGTGGACTGTTCACGTGAGGCACAGGGTCAAGAGACTGATTTGCATATAGCTGGGTCTGAACTGAGGTGGCGAAGTGAGCTAAATAATGATGATGGATTCAACCTAGATCTGTGACTGGGGGGTGAGTGTCTGAAAAGTTTCAGCGCTCCGTCCATCATCTCCTTGTATTTGCTTTGGTATGTATATTCATCACAATGTATCCTCCGGGTCAAGTCCCGGGCTATACTCTGTAAAATCAATAAAATATTTTGGTAAAAAAAAACAAAATATGTGAATTCAACAGAAATTCCTAGCAAACTACCTAAAGGACAAAAGCCAGAACTTCTCAATGATCGCTATCAAGAGCAAATCAGCTGATATTATTCTGAAATCTTCTAATAGTGCTAAGGGCATTTTTAAAATAGTAAATGATATCACTAATCCTACCTGCACAAAAGGAAATTGTCCCAACACAGATTTTCTGTGATGGGCTAGCTATGTTTTTTGAAGAAAAGATTAGCAAAATTATTAAAGGGCTGCAATCCAGCAATCCACCTACACAGGATACCCAGAATGGGATATCTAAGAATCACTGCATCTCCCAGGAATATGAATGGGAAATTACTGAGACTGCAGTCGCTTTGATCAATTTCCAACATTACAAGTGGATGATTTTATTAAACTAGCTGTAAGTGTGTCTTCAGGCTCTCCTTTGGACCCATTACCTCATAAATTATGGAAAACCTTAGGAGTTAAACTTCTCCCGGTACTTAGGCTGATCTGTATGCAGTCTTTGGAGAGTGGAGTGGTACCAGTAAGTTGGAAAAAGCACTGATCACACCACTCTTAAAAAAGATTCATTAGATCCAGCATGCCCGAAGAATTACAGGCCTATTTCATTGCTGCCTTACCCAGTGAAAATCATCGAAAAATTGGTTAGTAGGGAACTTTCTCAGTTCCTAGAAGCCAATGATAAACTGGAGGATGTGCAGTTTGGCTTTCGTCCTGGACATGGGACAGAGACTGCCTTGGTGACCGTATTAGATGATCTTCGAATGCGGGCGGACAGTGGACAAGCCTCCATCTTGATTTTGTTGGACTTGTCCGCCGCATTTGATACGGTTAACCATGCGGTACTCTTGGATAGGCTTGCTAGAATAGGTGTGAGTGGATTGGCACTGAAGTGGTTTCAATCCTACCTCTCAAACAGAGAACAGGCGGTTGCTCTCCCCGTATCAATCCATGTATAGGAAAGTTTTACATGGGGTACCACAGGGATCTGCAATCAGCCCCATCCTGTTTAATATTTATATGAAGCCACTGGTGACTGTTATTAAGTCACATAACATTAGCTTAGTGAACTATGCTGATGACACCCAGTTGATTTTATCTCTGGAAGGTTGTCAGGCAACTTCACTTGAAAAATTTCATAATTGTATGCAAGATACGGCTCTTTGGCTTCAAAATAATTATTTGCAATTCAATGGGGAGAAAACTGAGATTCTGTGCTGTTCAGTGGGGAAGGTTCCTTACTCACTACCCACGGGGTTCTGGCCACTACCAGTGACAGCCCCTTTGACCCCGACAAATGTGGTTCGTAATTTAGGTATCAGTTTTGATGGTAAATTAAGCCTTGAGTCCCAAGTGAATCAGACAGTTGGAAAATGCTTTGCCCTGCTGAGGGTGTTACGTAGAATTCTCCCACTGTTGCCTAAGTATACCAGGCCACTGATAGTGAGAAGTATTATCCTTAGCCAACTGGATTATTGCAACGCCCTACTGCTGGAGTCTCCCAAATATTTGATGGAGAAACTCCAGAGAATTCAGTCAATGGCAGCCAAGCTGGCACTTATGAGACCTCGCCAGTCGTCTCTTTCTCAGGCCCTGGCTGAGCTCCACTGGCTCCCAGTTGTACAGAGGGTGCAATTTAAATCCATGTGTATAGTTTTTAAAGCTCTACATGGCATTGGGCCCAAGCCCTTACAAAGTAGATTTGAATGGTATGTTCCTCTACGCAATCTTCGCTCCTCCTCAGCAAAACTGGTGAGAGTGCCTAGGTTCAGAAAAGTCAGATCTGGTGGAAGAGCTTTCTGCGTTGCAGCAGCTTCAGCGTGGAACAAATTACCAACCGAACTTAGACAGATAGATGATCTATTGTCTTTCAGAAAGAAATTGAAGATCTGGCTCTTTCCCAGGGTATAATATAGTGTTTTTTTCAACTGTCCCTATATTCTAAGATAACTGACCTATGTGCTCAAGCGCCAGGATACCCGTGGGGTCGCAGTGCGCTCTATAAATTCTATATACAATACAATACAATGAAAACAGAAATGGAGACTAAAATCAGCCAGCTGCTTTGCGCAATACTAAAAAGAACTATATAATCCAGATTGGCAGCCAGATATTTCAGACTGCAAAACATAATTCCAAAACAACAATCCCCCTTCACTCAAAGAAGACCAGATCACCCTAAGAAACAGTTTGATGTACAAGAAATAGACAAAGCGATCAAATCACTTACAATAAAAAAAGAACTGGTGCGGGGCCTGACTGCTTCATAGGTAGCTTTTACAAAACCTTACAGTCACAACTCACGTGGCACCTAAAAATCCCTCTTTTATTTATATTACTCCAATGGCAAAACAGGTCCGAATTTCTTAGAGGCTATAACAGTTATCCACAAAGACAACAAGGACCCACTAGATACCAAATATAGGCCAATATCTCTACTTAATGCAGACTGCAAAATCTATGCAAAAATCCTAGCTACAAGATTGGAAAAAATACTCCCATTATTAATACACTCCTCCCACACCGGCTTCATAAAAAGAAGACTTGCCTCTGACAACATCAGACTCTTAGCGCATGTTCAAGAAAAAGCCCCACCCCTTCACTCACCAATGATGGCCATGGTCCTGGACGCCGAAAAAGCTTTTGATAAAATATCTGGCCTTTCCTAAGATCGGTAATCCTCAAATTCAACCTACGACCATCCTTTGAGCGAATGGTATTCGTACTATATGACAACCCATCGGCCAGAGTGAGAGTAAATGGTTCACTTTCTGAGAAGTTCAAACTATCCCAAAGCATCATGTATGGATGTCCCCTCTCCTCTTTATTCTTTCTCCAAGCCATTGTGCCCCTCCTAACTGGCGACTCAACACCAACATAAAAGGCATCCCATTTGACTCTAAAACCTACAAGGTGGCAGCATATGCCTATGATGTCCTCATCTTCTCCTAAAATGCAGACTCCGTAATACCCGAAATCCTAAGCCTGATTAATGCCTATGCCAAAGCTTTGGGCTACACACTAAATAAAGGGTAAACAGAGGTCTTAACCAGCTCTGCACCCCTAAAACTCTGCAATAATAACCTAAAACGGTAAAAACATTACCTTAAATACTTGGGCCTTCAACTCTGCAAATCACTGGCTGACTCTCGATGTCAGAAGTACCTGAGTGGTTACACAGGAGCTGAAGCGGACTCCCAAATCCTCCTCACCACTAACCACGCTCACAAGGAAATACTTGTTAGCATGCAACAACAGCTTGGGGGAAGGGGAAGTGGAGAAAGTAACAAGAGAGACTACCTTGTAGAAGATGGCGCACTGCCTTCCTAAACCTCCTCTATATGCAAGAAAAGTAAAACAACATCCTTAACACTATCTTATACTTTTCTCTTTTCCTACTTATTAAACATTACTAATCAAACCTTTACCCAGTTTTCCCAAGGGATGAGCCTCTCTCTTAGAGTGAGTCAGAACCTTTAGTACTTTTAAAGATGAGCTCTGACTGTCTTTCACTGTCTGTGCTTGCTGTTGCGTCTGTTAAAGTTGATTCTTGCCTTTCTTCTTATCATATGAATTGACTCTTGTAAAGTTCTTTTCAAAATAAATCTTTCAATTTTAGTTGCAACAGTACTGTTGTTTTAATTCTTGTTGCCGATTCTTTAACATTTATTAAATACTGCTGAATTCCTCTTTCTTTGTAAGTCTTTCCTTTAACAATAAATAGTTCCTTGTAATCTTATCTTGTTAAGTCTTTACCTAGTCATGAGGACATTCGCTACACTGAACTTGGTCCTTGACTCGTGTCTGCCTTTGCGCTATTACCAAAGTCTCAAATCCGCTCTGAGGGATTAGAAATGAAATACCTTGTCTGATGCGGTCAGAGGACCGGAGAGTGACTTCAGGCGGTCTTGCTTGTCGATGTGTTATTCTCCGATAAAACTTACTCCGTAGCTGCGAGTATCAAACTCAGGAAAATGCGTGTTCCGCACACGCGCCGAAACAAGAACACTAACTCTCGCCAATTTCTACAAAAAGTCTTTAAGACTGCAGAGCTGGGTGAGACACTTCCAGCCTCTGTAAAAAGTCAGTTGAAGTGCAACGCTCATCTCTCGAGCGTGCACGTTGAACCCTGCCGATACAGCTCGTGCAGAAAAGACTAGACCGCTCACCTCCTGCCCAGCCATTCCAACCAGGAAGAGCTTGAATAACTCTCAGGCACTGTCTAAGAGCGATCATGGAAGACGGCAACAACCTCCTCCAATGAGGATATTTCTTAGCCTTCTTGAGATCGCCACTTTTAACAAGTTCTTTGCCTTTCCTGCCATTTAAGTTACTTGAATTCCTGACAGTACCACCCTCCAAAACGGCTCCCTCCAATTTGGGCTTATTGGGAAACATCTTATGAAAAGAGTTTAACATCCTGGGAGCATGAATATTAGATGAAGGCTCCCAAGACCTTTCTTCAGGGCCAAATCCTTTCCAGTCAACCAAATAAAATAACTTATTTCTCCTGATCTTAGAATCTAAAATTCTGCAGACTTCAAATTCTTCTTCTGCACTAACTTTTACTGGAATAGGTGATTGCTGCAACCTAATGTTTGGTGGATTTCTCTTTAAGAGAGACACATGAAACACTGAATGAATCTTAATTCGAGTGGGAAGATGCAATTTAACAGCCACAGGACTAATTAGCCTTTTAACTCGAAAAGGACCTATAAATCAAGGCTGAAACCTTTGGTTTCCATGTAGACGCAAATGATGAGTAGACAACCAAACCTGATCGCCCTCGCCAAACTTGGGTTCTAATCTCCTCTTTTTATCCGCATATTTTTTATAGGTGATTTTAGCCTTATCTAAATTCTCTTTGCCTTTTTAGAAGTAGCCCTTAATCTCTTAATCAATTCTTTCACTGTTGGGACAGTCATCATCCTTACCTAAAACTATATTTGGATGTCTAACTGAATTAATATAAAATGGAGTGAAACCAGTAGAATTGTTATATGCAAATTCAGCCGACCAAATTAAATCTGGCCACTCTCCTTCCTGATCTAACAAGTAAAGACGTAAATATCGCTCCAACTCTTGATTTACTCTCTGTCCATCAGTTTCTCGATGGAAACTAGTGGAAAATCGAGAATTAATTCCCAACTTCTTAGTAACTCCTCCAAAATCTAGACACAAATTGGGACCCCCGATCTGAAATCACAACTTTGGGAACTCCGTGTGCCCGGACTAAGTGTTGGTTAAACAGCTGAGCTAACTGAAGAGCATTTGGAATCTATTTTAATGGTATGAAATGACTCAGTTTAGAAAAAGTGTCTACAAAAACTAAAATTCTGTTCAAACCTTGGCTAGAGGGCAGGTCCGAAATCAGGTCCATTGACACTGTATGCCAAGGGTGAGGGGCAATTGGTAGAGGTTGCAAGAATCCCTGTGGCGCTTGTCTAGTTGGTTTCCCTTTCACACACTTATCGCAAGTTAATACATACTGTCTTATTTGAGTGTTCATGCAAGGCCACCAAAACAACCTTTTAACCAAATCTGTGGTCTTCCTTATGCCCTTGTGTCCTGCCAATGTATCATCATGACAACCTTTTAAAGCTAAATTTTGCAATTCACTGATGGGTAGGTATAAAGCATTCCTATAATATGGAAGTTTATTCTTAATCTCTCTCTCAGGATCTGAATGTCGCCATTTTGTAATTTCTTCCAATGATATAACTTCTTGTATAACTTTAGTATAATCAGCCAATTGAGTAGCACAGACTATTTTCTTGTACACAGAATGATCGATTCAGGCTCCGGTTTCTTGATTTCTTCTTCGCCATTCAACCGAGATAAAGCATCAGCCTTCCCATTTACTGAACCAGGTTTGTATGTAATCACAAAATTGAAATCTGAAAAGTACAGAGACAATCTTAATTGCTGAGGAGTTAAAGTCTTGGCAGATTTAAAAAAATTGAAGTTTGCGATCATCAGTAAAAACAGTCACCACATGCCTGGCTCCTGACAAGTAATTGTGAGAAGTTGGCCTGGTATATGCTGTCCACTAATCAAAGTGGGCACCTTGCACCAGTCCAAACGACCCTTATTGATGATTAGGTTTAAGACAACCTTTAACGAAAGCTATCCTAGTGGTAGCTGTGGAGAGCAGCCTTCAGGCTAAGTCTCGAAGGAATGTAAAGCAGCTTGTTTTACCAGATCAGAACCTCCTGAATGACCAAATGAAAGGACAACCACACAAGAGATATATAAAATATATGTATTTATTACTAAACACTCTCTACTAACCTCTTTATGAGATTAGAGCACAAAGCACACAATATTAAATCATTAGAACAACAGTAAATAGCACAATACACAGTGGGCTCCAGAGGGAGACCAAACCATATACTAAGAAAGTGGTATAACAACGACTTCACTAGACACAGTGCCTAGAGCACGTAGAATCGCTGGGACCCCAAGGAACCACCCAAAGTAGTGACACAGGGGACCCACGGAGGACGGGTGCAGTGTAGGAACACAGACGCGAGCTCCGTACAACTCTATGGGAAAGTCGCGGTTGGAAAATTACAGTTTAAGGACACTTCGGAGAGGACTTCAAGCAAACCCTTTGGAACATAGTAGGTTCTAAGGCCAGCACCCGTGTGAGTACCGAGGTACCCGTGTTACCTATCCCAGAGGATCCGGGTGCATAGGGGTCAAGTGGTGTCGGAAACCCTCGTCGTTTTCAATGGCTTGATGCAAAAAAGTACTGCTGCCGTGGAGAAGAAAAGTGTCCGGTGGAATCCAAGCCTGGATCAGAGGTGAGAAGAACCTGAAAGCAGAAGGGACAACGTCTGGGTCACTTCACGTGACCAGGAGCGGAGCAATCGAATGCCCACCGATGTCGGGTGCTTCAGGTGCGAAGGTAGGATGCTAGACTCTGCAGCCACGGGGACCAGGAGACATCGACCAAAGTCCAGAGGTGAGCTGTCCCACGAAGGGTGTCGATGATTGAGGGGGTCAGTGTCCGGCTGGAGCACCAACAAGCCTTCTCAACGGCAACCGACACAGGCAGAGGAAACAGCTACGGTGAGGACCAGCAAGGTCCTGGGGACTCTCCAAGCTATGGAGAGTCAGGGCACGTCTGGAGCAACCAGGGAAGCCCAACAGTTAGAAGAGTGACCCTCGTTAGGACCCACAGGTCAACGGACCAGGGAACACAAAGGGTCGTCGAGCGAAAACACGAAGTACGGTCCCACAGAGCACTCGCGGAGTGGAGGCCAGCAATCTTCAGTGCAAATGCTGCTCGGAGTGGGGACCATACGTGGTCCAATGCACAGCTTCAGGAATCATCGTGAAGTGGGTGCACTTGCAAAATGACGCGGTGCACAGGGGTACGGGTTGCACGGCCCCCACGAGGGATACCAGTCTCAGAATCGCTGAGAGGGTAGATCGACCTCGGGGACCTCAGGGAACCCACCTCCTGTGTTGCAGAAATCTTCGGAGTCAGCAGGAGCTCTGGCGATGCAACCGGCCAGTTGCGTTTCGGTGCCTGCTGCTGCAGGGGAGTAACTCCTTTACTCCAAGGGAGATTCTTCTGTCGTCCAGCGAAGTGTAGACCGTCGAAGTACTTGGTTTCTGTAGCAGAGTTTAGTCCAGGTAAAATCTAAAGTCCTGTAGTCAGGGTTCCTACTTTATACCCAAGGAAGGGTTGGGACAAACTCTGGGGACCCTCCTAGGGGAGGGACAGGACAGAGGGGTGGCTACGCCCATGTCCTTTGTCCAGTTTCGCACCAGAGCAGGAGCCAATGGCTCCTGCAACCGGTTTGAGCTGGACTATGCACAGGGACACCAAATGTGCCCCCAGTGCAGACTTTCTGGCACTCTCAGAGTGCACCCAACCAGGCCCAATACACTAAAGCCTGTCTGGGAGGTGGTCACACCTCCCTGTGACAGGAAACCTATTGTCAGGCCTTCCCCTGCTCGAGCTTGGTTCAGCAGCAGGAGGGCAGACTCGTGTCTGTGGCGGGCAGCATCCATTTGGTGATGCCCAGGTCGAGAAAGCTGGTACCGGGTAGACCGGTGACCCACAGTAGTGGTTCCACAAGGGAGGAATCATACCTCCCACACCAGTTACTGGTGTGGAGGTATGATTCCAAGGTGTTTGACACCAAACACAACATATTTCTAAGCAGCCGTTTTAAAGTTAGCATTTACCGCGAGGTTATAATGCACTTAAATATATATGGTTGGCTGCATCACAGACAACCCCGGAGAATGGATTCCGAAAGCTGTAAAGGGGCCCTACTCATTCAGGGGCACCCTCTCACACAAAACCCAGCACCCTGCCTTCAGGATTGATAAGGCCTGCTATAGGGGTGACTGATAGGTTTATATGTGTAGTGATTTAGAATAGATATAGGTAACCTATATCTAAGTAAGGGGTGCATGCACCACCTTACACAGGCTGCAGTAGCAGACCTGTGGTGCCATTTTGAATGGTCTCTCAGGGGTGGCATAATACATGCTGCAGCCCCTGGGAGGCCTCTGGGGTACCTATGCCCTTGGTACATAGTGTACCATATACTAGGGACTGATAAGGGTACCCCAGAATCCAATCTGGAGTGTACCTAAAGTACATGCAATCAATTTAGAGGAGAAAGCAGATAGACTGGGGTCCTGAATAGCAGGATCCCAGTCAGACTAAGTCGAAAACAGTGATACATCAGCAAAAAGGTGGGGTAACCATAAGAAGCAGATCCTACTCTCCTACACAACCCCCCCCCCCAAACGCAGGGACATTAAACTAACCTTGACCAGTTGAGTATTCATGTTCTAAGTAGAAATATCTGGAGAGTCCATCTGCATTGGCATGGCTACTCCCAGGTCTATGTTCCACTGTATAGTCCATCCCCTGTAGGGAAATGGACCACCTCAAAAGTTTGGGGTTTTCACCCTTCATCTGTTTTAGCCATAAGAGGGGCTTATGGTCTGTCTGAACAATGAAGTGAGTGCCAAACAAGTATGGCCTCAGCTTCTTCAAGGCCCAAACCACAGCAAAGGCTTCCCTCTCAATCGCTGACCAACGTTTCTCTCTGGGGGTCAGCCTTCTGCTAATAAAAGCTACTGGCTGATCCTGACCTTCTTCATTCAGTTGTGATAACACAGCCCCTACCCCCAACTCAGATGCATCAGTTTGAACAATGAATTGTTTGGAATAGTCAGGACTTTGCAGAATGGGAGCAGTGCACATGGCCTGCTTCAGGTCATCAAATGCCTTTTGACAGCTAACTGTCCACTGAACTTTCTTAGGCATTCTTTTGCAAGTTAAATCATTCAAAGGGGTCACTATAGATCCATATCATTTGACAAACCTCCTGTAGTACCCAGTCAGGCCCAAGAAAGCTCTGACCTGAGTCTGGGTGGTTGGAGCAACCCAGTCCATGATGGTCTGGATTTTGCTCTGCAATGGTTGAACCTGACCTCCACCCACAAGGTGGCCTAGGTATACAACCTTACTCTGCCCTATCTGGCACTTGGTGGCCTTGATAGTGAGGCCTGCTTTCTGCAGGGCCTCCAAGACATTTCTCAGGTGGACCAGGTGATCCTCCCAGGTGGAGCTAAAGACAGCAATATCATCTAGATAAGCTGCACTATAGGCTTCCAGACCTGTAAGGACTTTGTTCACCAACCTCTGAAAAGTGGTAGGTGCATTCTTCAAGCCAAAGGGCATCACCACAAATTGGTAGTGCCCACTAGGGGTTGAAAATGCTGTTTTTGGCTTTGCATCCTCAGCTAATCTGATTTGCCAGTAGCCAGCTGTCAGGTCAAATGTGCTCAGAAACTTGGCTGAGGCCAAAGTATCTATAAGCTCATCTGCCCTGGGTATTGGATGGGCATCAGTCCTAGTGACTGCATTGAGACCCCTGTAGTCAACACAGAACCTCATCTCTCTCTTACCACCCTGGGTGTGAGGTTTTGGTACCAAGACTACTGGACTAGCCCAAGGGCTATCTGAGGGCTCAATTACTCCCAGTTCCAACATTTTCTGGACTTCAGTCCTGATGCAGTCCCTGACATGGTCAGGTTGCCTGTAAATCTTATTTTTAACAGGCAGACTGTCACCTGTGTCCACTTCATGAGTGCACCAGGTAGTCTGACTTGGAGTCAGAGAAAATATATGTCTGTACTGATTGAGGACCTTCCTGCATTCAGTTTGCTGTTGTTCAGTGAGGCTGCCTGCCAAGGCTACACCGTCCACTGAGCCATCATCAGGGTTCTGTGAGAGCAGGTCAGGGAGTGGATCACTCTCTTCCTCCTGTCCCTCATCAGTAGCCATGAGCAAGCCCATGTCTACCCTGTCAACATATGGTTTGAGCCTGTTCACATGGAGCACCCTATGGGGGCTCCTGGGAGTTCCAAGGTCCACCAGGTAGGTAACCTCTCCCTTTTGCTCAATGATTGTATGAGGGCCACTCCACTTGTCTTGGAGGGCTGCTGGGGCCACAGGCTCCAACACCCATACTTTCTGTCCTGGCTGATAAACAGTCAACACAGCCTTTTGGTCATGCCAGGCCTTTTGCAATTCCTGGCTAGCCTCAAGGTTTTTGGATGCCTTCTTCATGTACTCAGCCATCCTGGAGCGGAGACCAAGTACATAGTCCACAATATCCTGTTTAGGGGTTTGAGAGGTAACTCCCATCCCTCCTTCACTAGACATAAAGGACCCCTAACTGGATGTCCAAACAGAAGTTCAAAAGGGCTGTAACCAACCCCTTCTGAGGAACCTCTCTGTAGGCAAAGAGAAGGCAGGGCAAAAGTATGTCCCATCTACGCCTGAGCTTTTCAGGGAGACCTTTAATCATGCCCTTGAGGGTTTTGTTGAACCTTTCAACTAACCCATTGCATTGTGGGTGATAAGGGGTGGTAAATTTGTAATTTACTCCACACTCCTTCCACATAGCAGTCAAGTAACCAGACATGTAGTTTGTACCTCTGTCTGATACTACCTCCTTAGGAAAACCCACCCTGGAAAAGATTCCCAGGAGGGCTCTAGCCACCACAGGAGCTGTGGTAGTCCTAAGTGGGATTGCCTCTGGATACCTAGTGGCATGGTCCACCACCACTAGTATGAATCTGTGCCCAGATGCAGTTTGAGGATCCATGGGACCAACAACGTCAATGCCAACCCTCTCAAAGGGAACCCCCACCACAGGTAGTGGTATCAGGGGGGCCTTTGTAGTACCACCTGCCTTACCACTGGCTTGGCAAGTGACACAGGAGCGACAAATCTCCTTTGTGTCTTCTGACATGTGTGGCCAATGAAAGTGAGGGACAAGCCTGTCCCAAGTCTTGTTTTGGCCCAGGTGACCTGCTAATGGGATATCATGTGCCAGTGTCAATAGGAAGCCCCTAAACTTCAGAGGTATAACCAACCTCCTGGTAGCACCAGGCTTGGGGTCTCTACACTCTGAGTATAAGAGTCCATCTATCCTGTGGGACCCACTGGCACTCTCAGCAGCAGCTTGCTGTCTGAGGGGTTCAAGAGAGGGGCAGCTCAGCTGCTCCTGGCTCAGATCTGCCCTGGAAGGGCCCCCTGTCCCCAAGAACTCAACCTGATCAGGTTCCAGTTCCTCTGAGACAGTTCCTTCTTCAGGACTAGGATCATCTCCCTCAAGAGACTGATCTGTGTTCTGAGGCAGGGGGGGAAGACACTGCCTTACCCCTACTGCTCCTTCTCTTGGAAGGCACCTGATCCATTATTCCAGGATCCAGGGCCTGTTCAGTGGAAGACATCTTTGCCTGTGACCTAGTCATAGCAAACACATCTGCAGGGATGCCCAACATTTCTGCATGTGTCCTGAGTTCCACCTCAGCCCAAGCTGGAGTTTCTAAATCATTGCCCAACAAGCATTCAACAGGGAGGTCTGCACTTACCACAACCTTCTTAGGGCCAGTTACCCCTCCCCAGGTGAAATTCACAACTGCCAAGGAATGGTCTGTCCTGACATTGCTTGCATTGGTCACTTGGTACATCTCACCAAGTTTGATTTGCTCAGGGGCCACAAACTCTTGTGTCACCATTGTGACACTTGCACCTGTGTCCCTAAATGCCATGGCCTCCTTACCATTTATCAAAGGCTGTTGTCTGTATTTGCCCAGATTACTGGGGCTTACAAATAAGGAGGCAAGATCCATGCCTCCATCACAGACTAGCAGTCTGAGTTGGAATTCTAACTAGGCCAGAATCAAACTCAGATCCCAGGGTTAACCCTACTACACCCTTATTCTGAGTACCACCACTTTGGACTGAACTAGGGGGGGGAACAGTTGCCTTAGGGGCAGTGGTGGTTGGAGTAGATTCCTTGGATTTGGAACAATCATTGGTCCAATGTGTCTTCTGTTTACAGATATGACACCAAGGTTTCTTTTTGCCTTTTCCCTTGTTGGATTGTGTCTACCCCCCAGATGAAGACTTTTGGGGCCCTTGTGAAGACTTCTGGTCTTTACCTTTCCCCCCCACCCTTATCTGAGGTTTTAGCATCTTGCTTCTTAGAGTCACCACCTTGGTTCTGGGCTTTCTGCTTCACCCTGGTTCTGACCCATTTGTCTGCCTTCTTTCCCAATTCTTGGGGAGAGATCAGATCAGAGTCCACCAGGTACTGATGCAACAACTGATTGACAATTATTAAGGATCTGCTCCCTCATAATTAAATTGTACAATCCTTTAAAATCACACACTTTACTGCCAAGTAACCAGCCTTCCAGAGCCTTAGTAGCACAATCTACAAAGTCAACCCAGTCTTGAGTCTGTGTCTTCTGGGTGTCTCTGAACTTAATCCTGTACTGTTCAGTGGTTAAGCCAAACCCATCAATGAGAGCACTCTTCAAGACTGTGTAATTGTCAGCATCCTCTTCTCTTACAGTGAGGAGCTTATCTCTACCTTTGTCAGCAAAGGAGAGCCACAAGATAGCTGCCCACTGCTCCTGAGGGACCCTCTGTACTTTACAGGCCCTCTCTAGTGCAGTTATCCATTTGTGGATGTCATCCCCACTCTGGTAGGGAGGGACTATCTTGTTCAGGTTCCTATGATCATGAGTATATTCTCTAGCTCTAGGGACACTGTTGCTGCCACCATGGGGCTCTAGCCCCAACCTTCTGGAAGCTCTTTGGAGCTCTAGGGATTCCCTGTCTAAGGCCAATTGTTCCCTCTTGATTGTGAGTTTGGTCCTCTCATACTCAAGAAACTGACACTTCTTCTCATAAGAGGAGTCCCTTTTATGAGAAGCAGAGGCCCCTCAGAAGTACCTGAATGATTAGATTCCTGAGAAGGAGATCTTGATCTTCAAGGTAGACTGTTTACTCCCCCTGGTGGAGTAAAGAGAGGGCCACTGGGGCCTTCTCCCCCACCTGAAGGAAGAGTAGGATTGTCCAGGTTAGAATCATCTTGATCCTCCTGGCCAAGGTTTGAGTCCAGATCAAAGAGTGTTTCACTCCCTGCTCTTTCCTCATTCCCTGTCCCACCCAACCTTGCCTGCCTCATCAGACCCTGGGGTCTTTCTGAGGTCATCTAACAGCAGTATCTCTATGAGACGTTGAGTGTTTGCTGTTCTCCCTGTCCTCAGCTTCCTAGAGGCACACATGGCTCTCAATTCTGGAAATGAGATACCATTGTATCTAGTTGGCAGAGAGCCACTGGGCTCTTCTCTAGAAGACATACTAGTGTTATGTGGTGTAGGCACCTACCTAACCCAGTGGGAACTAAACTCTCTTGGGTTGGAGAAAGGGTGTGCTAGACCCTTGACTACCCAACTCCAAGTTCAGTAGAACTTACTTATTCTAGTCTTGATTTATATGTACCTAATACCTTTAGTGGTTTTCAGTTAATCACTCAATGAGATTTATCTGGTAAAACAATAGCAAGCTTGAATCCCAACCGCTGCACACCAATGTGAGAAGTTGGCCTGGTATATGCTGTCCACTAATTAAAGTGGGCACCTTGCACCAGTCCAAACAACCCTTATTGATGATTAGGTTAAAGACAACCTTTATTGAAAGCTATCCTAGTGGTAGCTATGGAGAGCAGCCTTCAGGCTAAGTCTCGAAGGAATGTAAAGCACCTTGTTTTACCAGATCAGAACCTCCTGAATGACCAAATGAAAGGAGAACCACACAAGAGATATATAAAATATATGTATTTATTACTAAACACTCTCTACTAACCTCTTTATGAGATTAGAGCACAAAGCACACAATACTTAAATCAATAGAACGACAGTAAATAGCACAATACACAGCGGGCTCCAGGGGGAGACCGAACCATATACTAAGAAAGTGGTATAACAACCACGACTTCACTAGACACAGTGCCTAGAGCACGTAGAATCGCTGGGACCCCAAGGAACCACCCAAGTAGTGACACAGGGGACCCACGGAGGACGGGTGCAGTGTGGGAACACAGACGCGAGCTCCGTACAACTCTATGGGAAAGTCGCAGTTGGAAAATTATAGTTTAAGGACACTTCGGAGAGGACTTCAAGCAAACCCTTTGGAACATAGAAGGTTCTAAGGCCAGCACCCTTGTGAGTACCGAGGTACCCGTGTTACCTTTGCCAGAGGAGCCGGGTGCATAGGGGTCAAGTGGTGTCGGAAACCCTCGCCGTTTCCAACGGCGTGATGCGAAAAAGTACTGCTGCCGTGGAGAAGAAAAGTGTCTGGTGGAATCCAAGCCTGGATCCGAGGTGAGAAGAACCTGAAAGCAGAGGGGACAAAGTCTGGGTCACTTCACGTGACCAGGAGCGGAGCAATCGAATGCCCACCGATGTCGGGTGCTTCAGGTGCGAAGATAGGATGCTTGACTCTGCAGCCACGGGGACCAGGAGACGTCGAAGATGACCAAAGTCCGGAGGTGAGCTGTCCCACAAAGGATGTCGATGACTGAGGGGTCAGTGTCCGGCTGGAGCACCAACAAGCCTTGGCGACGGCAACCCACGCAGGCAGAGGAAACAGCTACAGTGAGGACCAGCAAGATCCTGGGGACTCTCCAAGCTATGGAGAGTCAGGGCACGTCTGGAGCAACCAGGGAAGCCCAACAGTTAGAAGAGTGACCCTCGTTAGGACCCACAGGTCAACGGACCAGGGATCGCAAAGGGACGTCGAGCGAAAACACGAAGTACAGGTACACAGAGCACTCGTGGAGTGGAGGCCAGCAATCTTCGGTGCAAATGCTGCTCGGAGTGGGGACCACACGTGGTCCAATGCATAGCTTCAGGAATGGTCATGAAGTGGGTGCACTTGCAAAATGACGCGGTGCACAGGGGTACGGGCTGCACGGCCCTCACAAGGGATACCAGTCTCAGAATCACTGAGAGGGTAGATCGACCTTGAGGAGCTCAGGGAACCCACCTCCTGTGTTGCAGAAATCTTTGGAGTGCGCAGGAGCTCTGGAGGTGCAACCGGTCACTTGCGTTTCGGTGCCTGCTGCTGCAGGGGAGTAACTCCTTTACTCCAAGGGAGATTCTTCTTTCGTTCAGCGAAGTGTAGACCGTCGAAGTACTTGGTTTCTGTAGCAGAGTTTAGTCCAGGTAAAATCTAAAGTCCTGTAGTCAGGGTTCCTACTTTATACCCAAGGAAGGGGTGGGACAAACTCTGGGGACCCTCCTAGGGGAGGGACAGGACAGAGGGGTGGCTACACCCATGTCCTTTGTCCAGTTTCGCGCCAGAGGAGGAGCCAATGGCTCCTGCAGCCGGTTTGAGCTGGACTATGCACAGGGACACCAAATGTGCTCCCAGTGCAGACTTTCTGGCACTCTCAAGTGCACCCACCCAGCCCCAATACACTAAAGCCTGTCTGGGAGGTGGTCACACCTCCCTGTGACAGGAAACCTATTGTCAGGCCTTCCCCTGCTCGAGCTTGGCTCAGCAGCAGGAGGGCAGACTCGTGTCTGTGGCTGGCAGCATCCATTTGGTGATGCCCAGGTCGAGAAAGCTGGTACCGGGTAGACAGGTGACCCACAGTAGTGGTTCCACAAGGGAGGAATCATATCTCCCACACCAGTTACTGGTGTGGAGGTATGATTCCAAGGTGTTTGACACCAAACACGACATATTTCTAAGCAGTCGTTTTAAAGTTAGCATTTACCGTGAGGTTATAATGCACTTAAATATATATGGTTGGCTGCATCACAGACAACCCCGGAAAATGGATTCCGAAAGCTGCAGAGGGGCCCTACTCATGCAGGGGCACCCTCTCACACAAAACCGAGCACCCTGCCTTCAGGAGTGATAAGGCCTGCTATAGGGGTGACTGATAGGTTTATATGTGTAGTGATTTAGAATAGATATAGGTAACCTATATCTAAGTAAGGGGTGCATGCACCACCTTACACAGGCTGCAGTAGCAGACCTGTGGTGCCATTTTGAATGGTCTCTCAGGGGTGGCATAATACATGCTGCAGCCCCTGGGATGCCTCTGGAGTACCTATGCCCTTGGTACATAGTGTACCATATACTAGGGACTGATAAGGTTACCCCAGAATCCAATCTGGAGTGTACCTAAAGTACATGCAATCAATTTAGAGGAGAAAGCAGATAGACTGGGGTCCTGAATAGCAGGATCCCAGTCAGACTAAGTCGAAAACAGTGATACATCAGCAAAAAGTGGGGGTAACCATAAGAAGCAGATCCTACTCTCCTACAGTAATGCCTCCAATCCTGAAAAGCATCCGTGACAGCTAATAATTCCTATCAGCTTTAGAATAATTCAACTCTGGAGCTGTCAATTTCTGGGAACGAAAAGCAACTGGATGCAACTGCCCTTTTAGCTTATTTCTTTGAGAAAGTACTCCACCAGTAGCAAAATCGGAAGCATCCATTTCCACATAAATAGCCTCCTCAGGATTTGGATGCATTAAGATTGGAGCCGACGTGAACACTTCTTTAAAAAAATTAAAGGCCTTCTCAGCATCTTCTGACCAGAAAACTTCACTCCCTTCTTTAATAGTTGAGTGATTGGATTGACCTTAGAGGAAAAATCTTGGATGAATCGTCTGTAAAAATTGGCAAAACCAATAAAACTTTGAATCTCCTTCACATTTCTTGGAGCTGGCAAATTCTTGATTGCAATCACCTTAGCAGGATCCATTGAAACTCCCTCAGATGAAAGGATGAAACCTAAAAACTCCACTCGATCAGTATGAAAGGTGCATTTTTCTAGTTTTACGTAGAGATCATTTTCCAGCAGTTTCCAAAATTGCTCTAACGTGCTTTACATGACCAAAACTATTTGAGAATACCAAAATATAATTTATGTAAACCCCAGCCACACTGTCCAAATATTGTCTTAAAATATAATTTACAAAATGCTGAAAAGCCGCTGGGGCATTACAGAGACCAAATGGCATTACTTGATACTCAAAGGCCAAACTTGGTCCTGAAAGCGGTCTTCCATTCATCACCTTCAGCAAACCGCACCAGATGATAAGCCTCCCCCAAATCTAACTTTGTGTAAAACTTTGCCCTTAACCTGATCTAATAATTCTGAAATTAACGGTAAAGGGTATCGATTCTTGACTGTTACTTGGTTCAATGCCCTGTAATCTATGCAAGCTCTGAGAATCCCATCTTTCTTGGGAATGAAGAACAGGGGAGATGATACAGGAGATTGAGAGGGCCGAATAAATCCACACTCAAGATACTCATCTAAGTATTTTTTAAGTTGATGGTTCTCAGCCTCTGTTAACGCATAAATACGACTGCAAGGGAGATTTGCCCAAGGTTCTAATTCAATCTTGCAATCATACTCTCTATGAGGAGACAATCGCTCAGCATTCCTCTTATCAAACATCTTAACCAAATCCTGATACTCTCTAGGAATATCCTTCAACTCCATAACACAAACCATATTAGATTGCAAGGCCAAACTAGTGGCTGGTGACCCCTCTAACTTCCGCTCTTTAACATGAAAGCAATGTTGCTTGCAATATTCTGATGTCATTTCTACAGTACGTTTCTCCCAATCAATCCTTGGATTATGCTCCGTTAACCATGGCAACCCCAAAATAATTTGAAATTGAGGAGCATCAATTAAATTAAATCTCAAATACTCTCGATGACCATTCAAGCCTGACAACTCTATAGTTTGTTTCTTTCGTGAAGGGTCCAGAGGTTAGATTAGTTCCATCGACTGCACGAACTGACTCAAAAACCTTCTCAAGAATAGATTGTATTCCTATCTTCTCGGCATATTTCTGATCACAAAAATTGCCGGTAGCTCCAGAATCAATCATTACTGAAACCTCTTTAATTTCTGAATCTTGAAATTTGACTGTCATGGAAACTATCAGATGAGGAGCCGCAGATTAAAGAGTGTTGGCCACATGTTGAATTCCTGGAGTTAATTCTTTCTTCTTTCCCATTAGAGCAACTCCTCCTACTGATGGGATTGATCTTTTCCCGAAAAACTAGATTTGGGCTTTTTTGGACAATCCTTAACAAAATGCCCTGAATTCCCACAGTACATGCACACATTTTTTGTCCTTCTCTTATCCCTTTCTTCTTTAGAAAGATGACCCCTAATCGATCCAATCTGCATGGGTTCTTCACTTGAAGCCGTTTCAGATTTTGAGACTTCAGACAATGCGATCAAGCTGTGGAGGAAAAGGACGAAAGTCTCTTCTCACATTTTCACTCATTAAGTTGATATTCTATTTGCTAAACTAAATCAATTAGTTCTGAGATTTCTTGTGGCCTTTTTGGAATCTGAGCCAACGCGTCTTTCAGTTCATCCTTTAACCCACGATAAAAAATTGCAGCTCCTTTACTTTCTGGCCACTCTGTCTCAACAATTAATTTGTTGAACTGAGCAATATAAGCAATAAGATCCTGGTCTTAGATCTAATAATTCATTGTCAGTAGCCTGATTTGCAGATCTTCTATCGAAAATTCTAAGGAATTCTGATGAACGAGTTACTTACCTTCGGTAACTATGTATCTGGTAGAGACACAGTCTAGCCGCAGATTCCTTAACTTAGAATATTCCCAGGCGTCAGACTGGATCTGGAAAACTTTTTCCCCCCGCAGTACCTCTGCACGCCGGGGGGCGGCGTCGCCTGGCTCCGTCCTGACGTCATCCACGGAAGTGACGTCAATGGAGCCATATAAGACCCTCCCGGCGGGCTGACGTCACTTTTCTATAGTGAAACTTTTCCGCGTCACAACGCGGACCCACGGCAAAAACTGTGAGAGTATAGGAACTGTGTGAAAAAGAACAAAACCCTTGACAAAAAAATGGTAAGAAACCATAGAGTGAGAAACAACACCATGTTTGAAAAAGTACTCAACACTTGAAGGGACTGAAGGGAGCGAACAGAGCACCCGCCCCAGCAAAAGTTCCATCAAAGCGAAGAGCCGTGCGCCCCCCTAAGAGGCAACGGCAGTGGAAACGAATGGCATGACAAACTAAGGACAGTTTGCAACCACAGGATGGAACCGCATGAAAAACAGTCTGTAACCACAGGATGTAACTGTAAAGGACCACAAGACTGGAACAACATGACTCATGGCAAGGGACCAGAAGTGAACAACAGAATATCTACCACATCCCCCCCCACAGTGACCTATGAACGGAAGCATAGTCAAACAGAATCTCAATCCAATCGACTGCGGCATAGACAAGGAGACCCCAAATAAATGGGGAGAAACAGACGAGGGCGGGTAGAAAAACAGGAGAATTGCCACGCTGGAAGAACACAGGTGGAGAAACATTGAAAAGCACAGACCCCAGCCACCCAAAACGAGAATGGGTGGAGAGCCAATGTGCCCAGAACAGAATGTCACACCCTGCCCCAGAGGGAGGTGACGAGAGCACCCCTCAGTAAGACCAAGGCCACCTATAAGGAGGCGAGGTGGTAGAACCCCACCTGGAAAGGTCCTCGCAGAGCGGGGAGGATGGGCGGGCGTTAAGGAATCTGCGGCTAGACTGTGTCTCTACCAGATACATCGTTACCGAAGATAAGTAACTCGTTCATCTGATAGAGACATCTAGCCGCAGATTCCTTAACTTAGAATAGATACCAAAGCCATACCCCATTGGAGGAGGGTCTGCGACCGAAACCCACCAAGTTCCAAGAGAACTTATCCGTCAATAACATTGACTAATTACGGTGGTAACAGCAGTGCCAGCGCGGCTGACACCAGACCCATGAAGCCCCATAAGGGAGTCTGAAGGGGAGGCAAAGGCAGCACAATCTGTTAGAGGACGTCACAAGACCTCCCTCGTCCAGACAGGGACGAAAGGAGACACAGAACCAGAAAGGGCAGTGCATAATAGAAGAAAGTTGAGAAACTTCTGCAAAAGGAAGTTAAACTGAGCACCTGATCCTGTGGATCCGTCAAAGACAGAGTTCCAGAAAGGGAGCCAGATAGCATGCCATCGTCAGAGCATACCCACTGAACATACACCATCGTGGATGCCAAAAAATGAAATGTGAGGGGACAGATGTCACCATGCAGAGATATACAGTCATGACTACCAGGAGATACAGGCATGTGGATGATAGGATACACACAGGGAGACCGAGTGTGCCGTGAGAACCACACCACAGCTATGCAGAAGCCCAAGGAATGGGATTACCAACAGCACGCATGCGGTGGCAGAGAGAGGCGGGCGCATCACCAGGTAGTCAACCAGGCAACCGTACCCAGAGGTACAAACAGCGAAGGGAAACCGGCAAAAGCCGGGAACACCCAGAGTGCTCTCTTCCATATGAGAGAGAGAGAGAGAATCTGGGGCTAAAACCCCTGATACTAGGGCAAGGAAACCTAGTATGCATACTCTCGCACTGTGTATATAAACCATGACATATATACCCAAGACAAAGTATAAACAAATGAAGGAAAAGTGAAAAACAAAGGGGAAAGCTTGAAGAGCACGCCCTATATAAAGGGAAGTCGCACCATAGGCACCGGTGTGAAGCATAGCAGGACACAACAGTGTCAAAAAACACCTAAAAGCAACAACATCCCCCTTGACGGGGACGGAACCCTGGTCCACCTGCGAGACAGGCGGGGACACTGACCACTACACTCACGAGGAAGGATTGAGAAACACACAGACAGAGGCCTTACAGAAAGGGCAGATACATTACCATACAGACACTGTATAAGGACAACGAGTATTCTAAAGAAAATACTTGCACCGTAATATACTCAAAAGAAAACAGTGCCCTTAGGTACGATTGGTAACCCACAGCCAGTGAAACACCTGGTGTGGAACACAAAACCGTGGAACAAGAGAGACAGCCCTGAACCACTAGGCCACAGTGAAGCAGAAAACACCAGCTGAGGCCAGGAGCGGAAGGACCTGAACCCTTGCGCGTAAGAAGCAAAGGAACCGAAGTCCCTACCAGGGAAGTGCATAAGGAAATAAGGTACAATCTGTAGGTAACACGCAGCAGAAACGTAGCCAGCGGAAACTACACTGCCCATAGGCAAAAAGCCCCACAGGGCCTGAGCCAGGAAAGAAGACGGAAGCACTTCCCCCACACCAAGAATTGACAGTAGAACGCAGCCAAGACAGGGGGGCGGAAGGTACACCGCCGGCACCCTGCGACAGCGAAAATATCCTGTATGTACACACACAGTGTCTCTCCACAGAGACAGGAAGAAGCTATGGACCAACCGTAGACTACAACACAGAACCCCCAGGAGAGAACCGCACCAACCTCGCGGGTCTCACTAGAGGGGAATTCCTACAACAGCAGGAAGAGCGCTGACAAAGAGAAGTATCCTAAGAAGACTCCGCAGGAGCCGTGGAAACCCCCATGCCAGGAAGAGCAGCCATACAATAGCCAACAAATACCCCACATAGGGTATGGCACATCCCTTTAAAAACAAGGGGCACCTCTTGAGCCGAGCTCTTAGAAAGAGGACTAAAAAGAAATGTAGAAACAGCTGGCCAGCTGTAACAAAAGAAGGACAAGACGGCAAAAAGCCGCACAGTCCGTCTGGGTAATAACGTCTTGAACCCAGAGACGGAGCACCAGAAAAAGCAGTGACAATACTGCAATTAAAAGGGACAAGACGGCGAAAAGGCGCACAGTCCGCAACTTAAAAGCCAAAGTCCACAACAAGGACTACAAACCACGGAAGTCATGGAAACCCAGAAATGAGACGTTGAACCGCAGAGTCAGCATGTCGGTCGAACAGGGTGACCCCATCAAAGGGCAAATCCCTAAGCCGCTCCTGGACGTTGGCAGGGAAACAGCCATTGCGCAACCATGCATGGCGGCACAGAGCAACTGACTGGGCCATAGCTCGACCCACCGAATCAGTGGTGTCCATGGCCGACCGAATGGAAAATTGCGCCATTTCCTGGCCATCACGAATCAACCGTTCCAGGTCAGTCCGAGGACCCTCCGGAAGAGAGGGAAGGAGGTGCTCGATGGAGTCCCAAAGGGCAGAAGTAGCCTGGGAAAACACGCAAGACGTGTTCAGGGACCTAAGGCCTGCACTGGTGGTAGCAAAGACATGGCGGCCACACAACTCCAACCATCGAGATTCCCAAGTGGGATGGAGTAACTGAGGAGGGGTAGAAGGCAACGAGACCGAAGCCCCTGAATCACCAGCCCTTGAGCCCGAGGGTGGAGGGACAGACAGTCTTCTGGAGCAGGGCGATGACGATGTGCATTAGCCTGATCCATCGGGTCCCCCGAACAGGGCCTCGCCCAAGTCCCCAGAAGAACGTCGCAGAACGACTCACCAAAAGGCAACAAGGGCTCCACTTCCACAGTGCCCTGGTGGAGTAAATCCAGATCAGAGGGCAGAGAGACTGAGGGTGGCTGCACTTGCAAAATGTCTGTAGCCCTGCGAACCGCCCTTGCAAAAGCCGCACTAGCCACCGTGGCCATTCGAGGTGGCGACAACAGGTCATCCGTAGGGGACGGCATGAGGCTAATCCTGCCACCATAACGCAGTGGCTGTACAGCCCTAGGGCATCCAAGGCCCTGCCAGTACATGGGGACCTGGTCCGGGGGACAGCGAAACAATCCAGGGGGTGGCGAACCCACAGGAGCTTCCTCAGTATCGGTCTCCACGAAACGAGGAAAAGCCGGGGATGGCACCGGCGTCGACTCGACGTCGAGAACCCCCGAAGGAGCCTCGTCCGTCCGGCGTCGACGCGTCCTCCACCGAGGTGGGAACCTGTGGAGAGGAACGGAGTCGACTGAGTCGAGAGCTGCGCTGCAGCCTCGACCGGCGTCAACGCAGGAAGCCGCACAAGGCTGTGCGAAGACGACAGTGAAGGCTTGGACGTGCGAGGAGAATGCCCCTCCGGGCCATGCCCAACGTTGCAGCGACTCCGGATTCAGAGTCCGGGTGTTCGACCGGAGCCGAGGGCGAACCCGCCGGCGAAGTCCCGATCTGAGCCCCTTCCCCCTCTGTGGGGCCCGAAGGCGCGCCAGGGAGAGGGGGTGACCCAAAGATGGAAAGCAAGGCCCGAGAATAGGCCTCCATCTGGGCCATAGTCGCCCCAGCGCCAGGAAACGGCGGGTAAGTGGGGGTCGACTCCTGAGGACCCGTGTCCGGTAGAGACCGGGAGCAGCGGGCCCCGCCCTCGGGTGAGGTCGGCGACCTCCGCGATTTCTTTTTCTTGTGCTTACCTGCGTCAGGAGAACGACGTCCGCGGGAACGACTCCGTGACCTGTCCCGAACCGTCCCCCCAGCACGAGAAGGAGACCAGCGGCGTGAGGGCTCTGAACGGGACATCAGGCGGTCAGCAACTTCATGCGACGTTCCCGCAAGGACTTCGGCTTCAGCCGGCGTTGCACTCCTCGGAGTCGTGGTGCTCGCCCAAGCACTACATACAGATCGTGTGTGAATCCGTCGCCGACATCTGCTGCGAACAGGATACACACGTTTTGAAGCCCGAAGGCATCACACACTGTTCCCGGACGCCAAAGGCGTCGAGAAGGCCTGAAAAAACAAAACAGACCAGAGGTAACCGCTTCTCCGGATCCGCGTTGGGACGCGGAAAAGAAGAAAACTGACGTCAGCACGCCGGGAGGGTCTTATATGGCTCCATTGAAGTCACTTCCGTGGATGACGTCAGGACGGAGCCAGGCGACGACGTCAGGACGGAGCCAGGCGACGCCGCCCCCCCGGCGTGCAGAGGTACTGCGGGGGGAAAATGTTTTCCGGATCCAGTCTGACGCCTGGGAATATTCTAAGTTAAGGAATCTGCGGCTAGATGTCTCTATCAGATTTACATTTTTCGAAGTCATACAGTACTCTATCATTTCGAGAAACAAGAGGCATCGACCAGGCAGCCACATCACCACTCAAATAAGACAGCATGAAAGCCACCCTAGACTGCTCTTCAGAAAACACCACTGGCCTACATAGAAAATGTAAAGAACATTGTGTCAAAAAGATTTGCGCCTTATTCGGATCGCCACTAAACCTCTCTGGAGGGGCCAACGGTATGATTGGGAAAATGGCGTGGATTACTCGAGTGGCAACCTCAGAGGCTGGCTGAGGAGTGGATTGTTTAAAGGTTTGCGAGCCGTTTGGTAAAGATGTTCCAGCCACTAACTCATCCATTCTTTGCAATACATGATGAGTTTCCTCTTGGGAACGTCTTATCTACTCTCTTAAGGTTTTATTATCTTCTATAGTACTAGCTAACTGCTTTTGTATCCCATCTAAAAGGGCATCTAAATAAAGCCTTAAGATCTAACCCTTCTGCCATCTTCAGCTCCAGTGGATTTAAAAAAATTTTTTTTAATGGCACTTCAATCTGTCAAGAAGTACCAGAGTGGTTCCACAGGAGCTGAAGCGGACTCCCAAATACTCCTCACCACTATCCACGCTCACAAGGAAATACTTGTTAGCATGCGACAACAGCTTGGGGGAAAGGGGAAGTGGAGAAAATAACAAGAGAGACTGCCTTGTAGAAGATGGTGCAATGCCTTCCTTAACCTCCTCTATTTAGTTATCACAATCTGAAAAGAGATGTACCTTTAAATGCAAGAAAAAGAAAACAACATCCTTAACACTCTCCTAGACTTTTCTCTTTTCCTACCTATTAAACATTACTAATCAAACCTTTACCCAGTTTTCCCAAGTCATGAGCCTCTCTCTTAGATCGAGTCAGAACCTTTAGTACTTTTAAAAGATTAGCTCTGACTGTCTTTCACTGTCTGTGCTTGTTGTTGCGTCTGTTAAAGTTGTTTCTTGCCTTTCTTCTTACGATATCAATTGAGTCTTGTAGAATTCTTTTCAAAATAAATCTTTCAATTTTAGTTGCAACAGTACTGTTGTTTTAATTCTTATTGCCAATTCTTTAACATTTATTAAATACTGCTGAATTCTCTGTAAGTCTTTCCTTTAACGATAAATTGTTCCTTGTAATCTTATCTTGTTAAGTCTTTACCTAGTCATGAGGAAGTTCGCTACACTGAACTTGGTTCTTGACTCGTGTCTGCCTTTGCGCTATTACCAAAGTCTCAAATCCGCTCTGTGCTAAGGGATTAGAAATGAAATACCTTGTCTGATGCGCTGCCCCTTCAGAGGACCAGCGAGTGACTCCAGGCTGTCTTGCTTGTCAATGTGTTATTCTCGATAAAACTTACTCTGTAGCTGCGAGTATCAAACTCCGGGAAATGCGTGTTCCGCACAGGTGCCGAAACAGGAACACTAACTCTCGCCAATTTCTAAAATAAAAGTCTCGAAGACTGCAGAGCTAGCTGAGACACTTCCAGCCTCTGTAAAAAGTCAGTTGAAGTGCAACACTCATCTCTCGAGCGTGCGCGTTGAACCCTGCCAATACAGATCATGCAGAAAAGACTAGACCGTTCACCTCCTGCCCAGCCATTCCAACCAGAAAGAGCTTGAAGAACTCTCAGGCACTGTCTAAGAGTGATCATGGAAGGCGGCAACAACCTCCTCCAACGAGGATATTTCTTAGCCATCTTGAGATTGCCACTTTTAACAAGCTTTGTCTTTTCTGCCAATTAAGTTAATTGAATTCCTGACACTCGCGCACACACACTGACAACAACCTCCTTAAAAAAATACAGAACCTTATTGAGAGTTGGTCACCTAAACATACGACTTGGTAGGGCAGACTAGATCGCACCAAAATGCTAATAGCGCCACAAGTAAACTTCATAATAAGTATGTTCCCTCTGCAACTTTCCATTACCTTTTTTAAACTCCTCAACAAGACTATCACTCAATTCATTTGGTGCAGTAAAAGGCCTAGAATCTCAACCAAAATCCTACTATTGGGCAAGGAGAAAGGGGGAGTCTGTCTCCCCAACTTCAAATGGCATTCTTACTCAAACAAGCTATAAATTGGATTCACCCGAATTCTTTGCTGCTGCCCCTGCCGATCTGGGCAAACATCGAGATAGGTCTCTTCTCCCCTCTAGCTGCTATCACAATGAAGCACTTCAAGCCCCTACACTCGTTAAATATAATCAGAGACACTATACTGGCAGTAAAAAACCTGGACAGGAAATGCTCTGTCAAACTTAAACACACTTCCTACGCCTCGCTATTGCACAACCCACTAATAAAAATTGCATGCAAAACGCTCCATTGGCAAACCTGGTCATTGCATAACATTTTATACATTAAAGAAGTGATCTATAAAGCTAACCCGATTCCCTTCTCTCTCCTACAAACATCCTTCAGCATCCCTGACATGGAATTTTATAATTTTATAACTTCCTCAAACTCAGTGTCGATATTAACCATGGCCAATCCTTCCTTAAGCCCCAAAATCCTAGCATCCTAAAGAAACTAGTTTGGTCGCATCGCAAGACCACCAAGCTTCTAAGCTCTATAAAATCCTTCACAAACACACTCCCACTTATATACAAAAATCTCAAAACAAGTGGTCCACCTCCTGCCTTAAAGAAGGCTACACTCATCTTGCAGAGAAAAACTGGTCCAAATATGTAAACATGTTACTAAATTCAAAATCTTCCCCATCATCTCACATTGTAAATACTGGCTGCTAAATAGATCCTTCTGGAACCCAGACAAGCTCTTTAAACTGGGCCTATCAAACTCTGACAAACGCTGGAATTTCTCAACCAAGGTTGGCGACCTCGAACATATGTTATTTTCTTGCCCCTTGCTCCATTCATACTGGGAAGAAATCAACAAAACCATTAACAACATCTTCCACGGTAAAGTAACTCTTGACTCAATCTTCACATGCTTAGGCCCCCAGACTCTTCCCAATCCCGCCCCGACTTAACAAGGCAGAACTCCTACTGCTTGACTTACTATGCACATTAGGAGTCAAAATGATCTTTTGCGATTGGAAAGATTTCAACTCTATTTCGTACCAAACATGGTCCGCCTGGGTATGCTTCGTTAGAAGCTCGGCCAACATTATTCTCAACCAAAATTTCAACCACAATAAATCTAGACTGCTTTGGTTACTCTTAGACGCTTACATACAGACTACCACACTCGCAGATAAGGGTCCTAAGAAGAATTCTGCCCAACAAGACTCTTCCCACAATTAGGATCTTGGGCTATCCCCCCCTTCCTCACCCTGTCATCCCCTCCACTTTTCAATATTTCCCTTTCTAACTTACACTTTCTTATTCACTTTACTTTCCCTTCTGCACCTAAATATGGGAGCTTTCCACGACTGCTATATTACTTAATGAATTTCGTCGAGCTGACCTTTCTAATGAATGCTGCTGATTTGATCTGCAATACCTTCACATTGCCTTGTATGAAATATACAAATGTTCTTAGCGGCTTCTTATAAAAGAATATTGCTGATTAGATCTGTAATATCTTTACAGTACCATGAATAAAACCTTTAAATGTTTTTATTGGCTTCTCATACAACATGCGTAATACCATTGCACTCTGCACTTATCTATTTTCTCCTATTGTAGGAAAATGTTAATAAAATATAAAATATATTTTTTTTAAAAACCAAAAAAAAGAGTGTTATCACCGTTGCAATCTACATCTTCACTCATGAATCACAAGATTGCTAATGGAAGCTTTTTCCTTTTTGAAGGTGTTTTTCTTCTAGCTGTGGCCATCTAAAAGTAGAAACCAGTCATCTTTTCACATATATTACCTGTGTAGGGTGGCAGCGAGACTGCTGTGAGGAGTGGCCTTTTCCAAGGGCAATCTAGAAGTGCTTACGATAGACTGTGCTTGCACCAAACCTTTTACCCTGCCATGGTTAGATTACTCATGCCTTGGGACACATTTACAACCTGTGATCCCAATAGTGCCTTGGGAAACATTTACAACCTGTGATCCCAATAGACACTGGTGTCACTGACACAGCCCCTTAAAATGATGGGTTCTAGAGTCAGTATTGAGACTCCTCAAGACCTCCCAGGAACTCTTGCAAGAATATATTTCATACTGTGTAACACATTATTTGAAGATAGAGAACTAATTTGAGGTTGGCTGTACATTTTGATTATTCCTAAATGATTACATGAAAAACCTATAACAGGTCTAAGAGATTGCAACTGTGTAAATCATATTTTATCATAATTCACTCTTTCACAAAGAAGCAACATTTGAAGACCACAACTTTAGTGAAAATGTAAAAGTTGCTGTCATTGCAGTCTGGGGTAGGATCACTAAGGTAGTCATAAAAAGATCCAGTGAATTAATCATGGCTGAAATGCAACACAAAGTAGAGGATCTCCCTGGATGGAGATTCCACAGAAAGCCGACACAAGTGCAGGTCTCCACAGAGAACTGTCTCCTAGACGTGCTGCATGCTTTGAAGTCTGTTACATACAGCACAGTTGGGGGCCCATGGGAGAGAAAGATGTGATATACAGAAAATAGTTCATGCCAAGGAAAAAGCCTCCTATTACATATTAAAAAATATAGGACCAATCATTCTGAGAAAAAGTGGAACACTTGCCTCTGATGAGGGAAGTGATCTTCAGAGAAATCTCCCAAGTACAAGGCCAAAAAATATAATTTAAGTTGGTGATTTAAAAATGCCTATTCTAAGGGGCTGGAGGGCAGAGTTCGAGCTTAAGGTGAATAGGGATGCACAGGGTTAGCGAATGCCAAAAGATCTTAAATGATACAGCATCCTTTCAAAGCACTTTTCAGGTTTTCGCATAGTGGGGTACCAAACCAGATTGGGAATCAGGTGCAGACAGGATTAAAGAGAAACTAAAGTATGGAGTGGGGAAAAAGAAGCCAGGTGAAGGACTACCAATACTATACAAAGACATCAAATAGATGGGAGTGAAGGAGGATGCTGGTAGAGCTAATTCTTCGTGTAGTGTTTTTAAAAACCCAACAAATGTTGTGCAAATACATTTGACGACTTGACAGAAGCCACAGACATTCCCTGAACCTAGAAGAGGAACTCGACATATTAACATCAGGATACAATTGACCTGTTGTTTAGCCCGAGATTACTTAAAATGCTCAGGTTCCGCATTTCCAAAGAAACGCACCTAATTTATGTAACAAGATGTAAAGTGCAAATCTTTAATCCGCAATACAAAAATTGAAACCCAAACATTTAACATTATTAGCACCACTACATGTCCATATAAAAAGAACAAAGTTGCTGCACAGAGAATACGATAGCTACACAGTATACTCTTGTTTGGTTGTTCTCTCAGATTGTCAAGATCTGATCAATGTGAGGACGTTTAACATCTAGCAATCATAAATAGGTGTTGGGTACAAAATGTGCACAGCACATATGTACTAACAATCTAGCCTTTTGTATGAATTACATCGATACATTTATTATACAATGTACATGATGCTGCAGAAGGTTTTAGCTATAAAACAATGGCACACACTGGAAAAACAGTTTTTCTATGTTTTGCTTTAAGAAATTGTGTCCAGTTACATTTTAGCATGCACATTATATATACACACACATATACATACACATACACCTACACCACAGAAACGTGCCCCTTTTGGAGCACTCGGCCCGTAGGAAGGTGGTGCGCTGTGCTGGCGGAGCAAGGCGGTCAGTAACTCTTAATTCACTGCACGTTGACTAGCTGAGTGTTCGCTCCCTATTTGGACAAGTTTTGATGATATATATATATATATATATATATATATAAAACAATCAATTAATACCAATAGGGACCAATATACAATTTACTGTATAGTGCATCTCACACAGCTTGTTAATCTACTAATATTTACAGTAGAAGTTCACCATGATACGGACTGAATCGACCATCAGAAACAATAGTGTCAAGAATATTCTAGTTCTCCGCAGAAATATTTCCTTGGGCTCATGATACCATTATGATTTTATCATGTAGCACAAACCACTTCTGCTTTGCATAAGGCGGTGGATTACATATTTGCAATAACAGTCTGTGAGCTAAGTCAAGTGCACTGCACTGCATGCAAAATTCATGTAGCAGTTTATCTGAAGAGAACTACAGCCTGCAAGTAAAGAAAATGTTTTACTTGCCGATGATACCTTCCTCAAACAGATAAAATGTTCATCAGTTAAACACAGGGTATCCCGGAACATGGCAAGTGAGAAAATCTCATGAGATTAGGAAAAAACCGATGGGTCTAATGTGTGCATTTGGGTCGTCCTTTATATGGAAAACACTATCCCAAAAATAAAACTGCTGTGTACAAGTCAATGTTCTTGGCTTTAGCGTCTCAGCTGAGTGAAGATTAAGATGAGAAAAACGTTTCACAACCTTACAAATCCTGAAGCATCGTATGAAAAGATTTGTGCTTGTTCGAACCAGTAATGCTGAGTCAACAGCTACATTCTATATCAGTTCTTAAACAGAAATTAAGAGGGTTATAAAACAGTTAGTCAAGTACCATGGCAGACAGTGCATTGAGGTCCCTCATGTATGGATGTGCAGTCAATATTTCATCAATTTTATGTCTTTGCTGGTTTTCAGGAAAAATATTAAGCAATTCAACTTTTAAATGCATAGTTTCTGCACTATTTCTCTGTGTAGGTTTGGTTTGACAAGACTGCACTTTCTGGATCTGTGGAGTACAGCAAAGCTGAGGACCTCTGTGCACTTGAAGCTCGGGTTGGATGTCCACACTGGCAGCAGAGGAGGCTGGTGGAATAAGGGATGGTTCAGAAACATTCAAGCCTTCAGTGTTCGTGGGAAGGCATAGGGCAGGAACATTGCTGAAAAAAAGAGCAGAACAGCAAATTATGTTTTACAGTCACATTTGTAAGTAATGAGCATGGTAAAATTAATCACTCAGATAAAGAATCTTCAGTTAGACTCTCCAGTTTAGATTGCACGTTAAATGCATTAGCTAGAGTACCATGACATTAAGAGCTTTACTCAATAAATAAGATTGTTTATTTCCCAGCTACCGTTCTCGGGCACTGCCTGAACTCAGCTGACTGGACCGACACACAAGAGGTTTGCCAGGGAAAATATCAATTATGCAAGAAAACATTCCTAGAGAAGGTCAGGCGACTGCCTAGTCATGCTTTACTCCCGTCCCCTACAAACTGTAAGAGGAAAAGCATAGGGGCTGCAGGTGTCAACAAATGGCACTGCAGACATGGACCAGTAAAATGGTGATCCTTGGCACCCAAGATGACTAGCATTTAAAATAATGCTCTCGACAACTTACTTCTAACGACCTATGCTCTCTTACTTTGTTCTACCATATTAGACATAAAAGACATCATCAGTCCAAACAACTCAATACTTCGGGCATGATAAGAGTTTGGCTGGCAGAGTACACTCCGTCATGGTGGTGGTGGAGATTATCTCTGCCACCCGGATAGACTTGTGCCTGCCAAACTTAAAGATAAGCGCCGGCCCAGCGGTCACTGTGTAGGATGAAGGAAACAGCTGCCACAGTGGTTCCTTACAATGTAGTAAAGGTTCAGAGGGCAGCTGTCATCAGTTTAATGGGTGTTCACATAACTCCCTACCCCCTCCCCCAAACTACCAATGCGTGAGTTTTGAAAGTACTCCCATACCCAGGGGGCTTTTTCCCCAGACTGTGGGAGTCATTATAGTTTTTTTCCCCTGTACCTTTCTGCAAGGTTTTTTTTGGCAGTGACAGGAAGGAAAAAAATTATATTCCACTGTCCACCCCTAATACAGCGGATGGTGTAATAAATATCCTTTGGTCGATAGAGACAATGGTGGCTCAGTCAGTGGAATAATTAAGGTCTGATTGTCTCTAAGAGAGGTGGGTGGACGGTTTGGTGGGCAGGGTACTCAGTTACGTCTTAAGTCACACTGCATTGCGAGGGACCTAATTCTCTCGTATGAACACTCCACAAGATGCAGGTTTATCCAGAGTGACCTTCTTAAGTCACATATGGTTTCTGAAATATACTGTGCCTCCCCTAAATTTATCAAGGTGATACCAACCTCAAGCCTTACACTCATCCCCCAGATTCTCTAAAAGGGCCCTGCCTGAGACTGCTTGCGCATAAATCAATTCTAGATCCATGATGAAACAAACTCGCTCTACCCCATTACGAAATATTATATTGATTTATTATTTGTAACAGAAGTATTCGGTTAGAGTCTCTTCTGGCCATGAAATTCAGACAGCCACCACTGTAGGGTAAAGAATAAGCCATGGAGCCCATCCTGACTAGCAGTGGGTAGGGTAAATATAATCAGTTGCACGCCTAACATTAAAATCTTAGGCACAATCCAATACCTATGGCTGAAACCCATGCACTAAATATTAAGCTAAACGCCACTAAAACCTAAAAATGTAATTTTGAATTATAGACCTACTGAGCCTCCAAAGTTATTTGTCAATAATCTGGCTTATAGTACGATGCCGCTTATGCTCCTCTCCAACAAAATACTTTTTTTTTTTTTTTAAATGTTTATTAAGTTTCCAATAAACATGGTAACATACATGGAGATACAAGTCAAGAAGCATCAACCATCAGTAAACAACCCTCCCCCACCCACCCCCCCGGCATAGCAGATGAAGTACATTAGTAATTGTATGAATCCTGAGCATTGTAGACACATGAGTGATGTATCAGAAACACATTCAAAAGATGGAGTCCCACAATCAAGGGAACGAAGTCCGAGCAGAAAGCAGCACATGGTCAACCAACTTATTACAGGTCAGGATTATTCAGCAAATATACAGTTAGTGGGGCCCAAAAATCTTTCGGGCGCGAAGCCTCAGGTAGCTCCTCCGCATATGCCCCCAACTGGTCCCTACAATAAAGTAAATCACGGATCCATTTTTTAACAGTAGGAGTGGTTTTCGCCCCCAGCATTGCGCCACCGCCCTTTAGCCAGCAAGGTTGAAACCGCAACTATACGTCTGTTGCAGGGCTTTAAACTCTTAACACTCCCAAGTAGGCAAATCTCTGGAGCACATCGTACAGGTTCCAGCACAATATCAGTGAGCACATTCACCACCCTGGACCAAAATGCAAATATACCTGCACACATCCATGCCAGATGCAGAAAATCCGCATCTGCCTGCCCACACCGCGTGCAGTCTCACGCAGCCCAAACCTACAAAGTTGTAGTGGGGTATAGTAAAATTGATGCAGATACTTAAAGTGAATTATGCGAAGGTTGCAATTCGCCGTGAGGCGGCCGGTTAGCGCACAGCAAGCCCTCCATTGCTCGAGCGTGAGCGTGGAGCCCAAAGCAGCATTCCATCTAAGATAAGAGGGGTGTTCACCTGGATCCTGCTCCCGCAAAGAGGCATTATATAGCTTGGTGATCAACCCCTTTCTCTCTTCTCCTGCCAGCACCGCCTGCAGCGCCAGCAGAGTTGTAGGCTCCATCGGAAAGCTCGGGTAGATGGCTCTAATTGCTTGCCTCACCCTTACGTATACAAAACCCAGCATAAAGCCTCGATTCCGACCCGCCTGAACATCCTGTAAGGAACGGAACTGGCCCGTTTTATACAGATCCCCCATCCGAGTGATCCCGACAGCCGCCAATTCTCGCAGCGCGGACTGTTCCCGCGCAGCCGAGATATCAGGATGTGCAGCCAGTGGTAGCGACGGGGCATATAGATAGGGAAGTTGTGCCCTTTTGGCTAGAGTCTTCCAGGCCCAAGCGGTACATTGTACAGGGTTGATTTCAGTCCTGGGGCCACCGCACCCCCCGAAAGTGTTGCCGCCTGCAGCGGCAATGGAAGAACAGCATCTGACTCTATAGCAGTGTGAGGTTGAAACCGCTGTGGAAAGTGCCAGTAGTGCGCAAACTGCGCCTGAGCGCACAAATAGTATGACCGCAGATCAGGAGCCTCAAAGCCACCACGATCAAATGGCTGTACCAAAGTATCCCAGCTGCATCTGGGCTTCTTGCCTCCCCATACAAATGTAAGTAGTGCCGACTGAAGTGTCTTAAATAGTGCTATATTCAACTTAATAGGAATATTAACAAAAAGAGCAATTTAGGTAGTATAGTCATTTTGGTTACCGCAATGCGGTCAGCTAGCGAAAGAGGTAAGCGCGCCCACCGCTCTGCTCGCTCAGTGATCTGCGTGATGACTTGGCTATAGTCCGCAGAGATGACCTGCTCAGGGTCTCTGTGTAACCATATCCCCAAATACTTCACCGGATCCTGAGTCCACGTTAGTGGAAAATCTAGCGCTATCTCCTGTGTACCAGCAGTCAGCGGGAAAACCATTGACTTTGTCCAATTGATCCCTAAACCGGAGTATCTCTCAAACTTAACGTACTCATGGAGCAATTCAGGTAGGTAAGTCGCGGGCTCACGGACATACAGTAGCATGTCATCGGCATACAGTGATACCACAAGTGGTCTCTGCCGAAATCGCAATGCCGCCGCATGCCGTTGGCGCAGCTTACAGGCCAGTGGCTCCAACGCTAGCGAGAAAAGCATAGGGGACAAGGGACACCCCTGACGAGCGCCTCTTTCTATGGGGAAAGCCGATGACACCCACCCATTTACGCGCACTCGGGCCACAGGCTCGGTATACAGCACCTTTATCCACTGGAGAAAAAACTGGGGAAGGCCCATCCTAGTTAAAACCGTGAACATATAATCCCATTGGAGGGAATCAAAGGCCTTTGCTGCGTCAAGCAGCACAGCCACTGCCTGGAAGTCTGGGTCGAAATAGTGTAACGTAGAAAACACCGTTCGTAGGTTGTGTGCAGTAGATCTAGCAGTCACAAAACCGGATAGGTCAGGAAGGACAAGAAGGGGAACCAGCGGTTGGAGCCTGTTGGCAATCATCTTTGCCAATATCTTGGCATCTATATTAATAATGGAGAGGGGCCTGTAGGAGTCGCACCGATTAGCAGTCTTATCAGGCTTCAAAAGGGTCACCAACAGGGCCTCTGAGGGTGGGCGGGAGTATCCACTCCTCATATGCCTCCGCATAAACCTCCAAAAGCGTAGGGGCAAGATCCTCCACATAAGTCTTATAGAACTCACTGGGGAGCCCATCTAGCCCTGCAGCCTTACATGTAGGAAGTGACATTATTGCTAATTTGACATCCTCAATATCAAATGGCTGTGTGATATATTCCCGTTGCTCCTGGGAAAGCCATCCCAGTGTGATATCGTCCATATAAGAGTGTATCTCCCCTGTCGGAACTGTACCCCTATCCGCGTAGAGTTTGGTATAAAAGTTGAGGACAATCTCGCTAATCTCGGGCGTTGTGTAGTGCGCGATCCCATCATCATCCAACAATTCAGTTATGAGCTCCTGGCTACATGGTGCTGCCAACTTTTGAGCCAAAGAGCGGCTAGGGCGGCCTCCCTACCCATAATAACGAGCTGTTCTGCGTCTGGATTTGTGCAACAACTCCTGATCCACTGTTTCGTTATGTTCTGTGACAAGGTCCCTAATTTCGGCCAACGCGTTTGGAGAGGGATGTCTCTCATAATCACACTCAAGAGTAGAGATGTCCGCTTCTAATTTATGTATTCTGCGTCTGATGTCCCGCAGCACTCCCGCTTGTGCGCCTATGCAGGTGCCCCTGATGGTCACCTTAAATGCCTCTCACAGCACTGCTAACAGACCCCTCGTTCTCCCGGAAATAATTACGAATGGCCTCCCCAATAGTCTGCCTAAAAACAAGGTCAGTCAGCGAGGAATGCTGCAAACGCCACGCAAAGGGCGGCCTCTCGCATGCAGGTACCCGCAGTTCCAGGACCACAGGTGCGTGATCTGAGAGCGTTCGGGCCATATGACTGACCTTCACCGCCCAAGTGCACACGACCTCTGAAACAAGCCAGTAATCTATGCGAGACCACATCCCATGGACAGAATATTTGAAGGTGCTTTCCTTAACACCAGGGTGTTGAAGTCTCCAGACGTCTTGCAGATTGCCCGCGTCTAATATCCCCAAGAGCGTCTCAGATGCCTGCTTGAGCCTCACCACTCCACTGCCCACCCGGTCATGGGCCACATCTAGACAGACATTAAAGTCACCTCCCCAGATTATCTCGGCCGGAGGAAATCCGGAGATGCGGCGCCATACATCCGAAAAGAAAGACAGGTCGTCTATATTGGGCCCGTAGACATTGACCAGTAACACTCGTACACCGCCCATTTCACCATACACCAACGCCACTCTCTTCCCTTTCTTCCCGAATGACAGAAAAGGGGACCCCCTTCTTCACAAGGATCATCACCCCCCCTTGAATAAGTAGAGTAAGAGGATGCAATTCTCACACCTGCCCAGCGTGCGCCCACTTTTTGTTCCGAATCCTTAGTGAGGTGCGTTTCTTGGAGTAGCGCCACTTGCACGTCCATTCTGTCCAAGTATGCCAGTACAGATCGAATTTTCTTGGGGGTGTTGAGTCCCCTCACATTCCAAGTCAGGCACTTTACTTTACCACTCATTCAGTCTATACACTGGCACTGCGATACAAATACGATAGCGCTCACCATGTGTGTACCTTATTGCGCATTGCCACTCAGACTTAGATCCATAATAAAAGAGTATTGCGGGCTCACCCCTCCCCATCTCACCCCCCTCACCTCCCACCCACTTCAGCGTCCCCAACTCGCCAAAGCCATCCCATAACAGTATAACATTTCCCCAACAGAGAACAAAGTGAAAAATGTACATGTGGGGAACACCCATTTGGGGGGGCATCAGAGCACTACTATCATCCCAACGAGTAGGAGGTGGCTGAGCAGGTCTAGTAATAGTGCTAACATTTCAGCTGTCTACCACTGCAGCACACATCATGCCATGAGCCCACAGGTACTGGGATACAAATAGGGTCAATCCTACAGGCAAGCATATCAATACCGACCATTAACAAATCCTTTTTACATTCATGTCAAATGGAGTGGAGTTTCAATACAGCAGATTTAGTGATGGTGCTAGCCTTACTGCTGCCAACCGCCCCAGTGAACGATCCGACCCCAGTCACCAGGAGGCACATTAAACCAATCACACAAGCGAGCGTACAGAAACTAACATTAACAAGTGCGTTTTACATTTGTAGCTTATAGGTAAAACAAGAGTACAACAGTCCTAGTGATGGCACCAGTATTTCTGCTGCCCACCACTGCACCTCACATCATTACATGAGCCCACAATCACTAGTGAGCACCTTTGGCATTCCAACAGGCGAACCTTTTAGATAACCAACAAAAGAGGTACAGTTTACAGTCATGCATAATAGGTAAATGTACGATACATCAAAATTACAGGCCCCCCTCTACTGCTCCTCATCATCATGTGCAGTACTGGACTCTCGCCTCCTACGTTTCAACTGTTTGGCGTATTTAAGGGCCGCCTTAGGAGTGGGGACATTTTTTGAGTCGCCATCTGGGCCTATGCGCAATCGCGCGGGGTACAGCATTGCATACGGGACACCCTCAGTCTGCAGAAATTTTTTCACAGCGCCAAATTCCCTTCTGGCTGATTGCACAGCTACTGTAAAGTCCGGAAAGAAGGCCAATGCATTGCCCTGATGCAAATTATTGCCTTTGTCTCTGGCCAGTTGCAGAATAGTGTCTCGGTTCCTATAGTTTAATAGTCTAGCTATTATGGGGCGGGGAGGGGCCCCCGGGACTGGTTTAGCTGCAAGGGAGCGGTGAGCACGCTCAACAATAAACATATTAGAAAGCTGTTCAATGCCAAAAATGTCTTTAATGAGATTTTCTATGAAGGTCTCCATCTTTCCCACATTGGTGGACTCCGGCAGCCCCGTAAGTCTGATGTTATTGCGCCGGGACCGCGCTTCTAAATCTTCATTTTTGGCCTGTATGAGGGCCAACACTTTCTCCAGGTTTAGTGCCTTCCCTGCGACTTCACTCAGACCATCGTTCGTCGCAGATACCCACTGTTCCACCTCCCCCATGCGGGTATTTTGTTTTTCAAGCTGCGAAGACATATGGTCCAGACGATGGTTCACCGCCGCCATGGTACCCTCAATGGATTGGAGGCTGCGCTGCATTGCCAACAGCGTGGTTTCTAGTGTGGGAGGGTTGTCACTCTGGGCATCCGCCTCGGAGTCTGAAGCAGCCTTCTGTAGTGTTTTTGTTGATTTTCGCGCCTCAAACGTGAGGCAAGGTTGGGATGTGTCAGTTCTCCCCATCTCTGCCACGCTTCGGTGCGCCACGGATTCCAAATTAGTGACCAAATACAGTACGCACAAAGTTGTGCAAGTTAGCAAACCTGTACTAAATTTAAGGCAGAGGAAGTCAGAGATCCCAGCAATGAACACTCCTGTCCACTGAGCCCAAGGGGGGAGGGCTCCTGCAGATGCGCGCCACCCAAGTGAAAGGGATCAACGTAATTCAGGACCTTTCAGTGATCAACAATAAAACGATGCCCCAGGCCCCGGGACTCTGCGGCCCCTCCCACTCCGAGTTTTGCCAGGCAAGCAATGTGCAAGTAGCAGACACCAGTCTCACAGTCCCACAATACAACAGCCTGGAGCACCAGGCACGCCTGGCGTCTCAGCGCATATGGTGATGGTCCATGCAGTGCCAGCAATACTAGGCCTAGCGACCACCAAGGGCCGAGCGTGATATCCTCCAGCCCCACACCCAAGCTCAGTCAGGCGCGGGAACAGTATAACATTAGTAGAGTCCTGCGGCCCAGCTGCAGCGGCCTGTCACACTGCGTCCAAAGGCGGGGAGGGGTCCAGACACTCAAGAACAGAATTGGGCCCAAACGCACCGTTCGTCTCCAAGCTATGTCGGCAGGTCACAAGGTGGCCACTCGCCAGGTGGCAGTCGGCGCCAGCAGCCCCACTGAACATGTGCTCCTACCAGGGTTGCAAACCACCATATAGCCCTCGTGCTGCTCCCGCGGGGTAGGGCTGTCCCCCAGTTCTATTTTTGAAGGCCGCAGCGCGCAATTATACAATACACTTACGACGTGATTCTCACAGGGTACACTGCAGTGAGTCCCGCAGTACAGTATATTTGAGGCACGGCAGTCTTATGGGCCCTCACAGCTCGTTTACCATGGGCTAGCAATCACCGGAGGCAGCACGGCACAACGTGCCCACGGGTCTGGGCACGGTCAGCCCGGTAGCAGCACCCGCGAGCGAACTCCAATCCACATCACCCGCGTCGGGCTCAGACACAGCAACAAGAGTCCCAGGTATTTCTGCAAGCTCGTGGATACAGCGCGTTTCATTGCCCTACAGCCCTGTCCTCGCAGCTGCACTCACCCTAGTGCACTGAGGGATATAATGAAATCCGACCTTACATGCAGTCTCCGAGACGTGCCTCCCCCGCAGCGGGGCGCTCGTATCTCTGCGGCCGCTTCCCTGGAGCTATGCACGGAGGGGATGATCAGTCCCTACATGCAAATATCGGCCCTGTGTTTTCAGCGGCCGGAGCAGCAAGCGTTAGACGCCTCCCGGTGCAGTCAATGACAATGGTTCAGGGCCCCTCACCAATGCCACCAGTCAGTTCGGCCCGCTCCGCCTGTATTCCCAGCCACCACTCGCAGGCCGCAGCCCGGGCCCGTCCCCACCTCCGTAGCTACCGGCCCGGGCCGGCCGCGCCCCACTCACCGCAACCAGTGCCGGACACTTCCTGATCTCGACTGGGTCCTGCAGCGTCCCACGTCGATCCTGCCGTCCCCACGGGTCCCAGCGCTAACAGCTCTCAGCCGCAACTCAGCCGGAGTCCGGTACACTTCCTCAGTTCAGCGGCCCCAGGAACCCAGCAGCGGCAATCTCCGGATCTCCCACCGCACTCCGCTAGTCACACCGCAGCGGGCTGGATCGATCGGCCACAGGTATTTCGTGCGCCAGCAGGCACCAGGGCACACTAGGGCACACTCCGCTAGTCAGGCAGGCCTCAACCGTCAGGGCTTCGCGGTAGCCACCATTTTGTGGAGCCTCCGTCTGGTCAGTTAGTTTTAAGATTCCCAACGATACAGTGGCTCCCAGCAGCTCAAAACCCCACTTGAGTGCTCAGTAGGACTCAATAGCTCAGGGCACCCGTTTCCAGGTCATGGATGCGGATTTTAAAAGCAGATATTTGGCGGATAAGCGCTCAGCCGGGCAGAGCCTCACTACGGTGCGGCCATCTTGCCGTGCGCCCTCAACAAAATACTTCTTGTAGGAGATTTTAATGTTTGTGTCAATGAACCTCAATGAAAAAAACTCAGAACTTAATAGAATCATATAAATTCATGTAATTACATAATCGATGACTTACCGTACACATACAGCAAATCATTCACTCTATTTACTTTTTACCAACTCCGATGTGTGTAAATTCAGTTACACAGAGGACCTTCCATGGAAAGACCACAAACCTGTATTTTTTTTTTACTCTAACCATCACACAAGTACGTAAATGTGTTACTAGTAAATTAGCACATTTTAATAGACTATGGGCTAAATTGAAGAGTGAACAGATGAATACCTTTCTGGCGGTCTTTCCACCTAGCTTTTCTAATTGTACTGAGGGAAATGCAGAAGCAGTTGACTATCAGATCACCTCTGCATTAGATGCCACCATCCCCTAAAAAATTCCAATACATAAAGCTATACCAACTAAACCTTAGTACACTTTTGAGGACTAAACAAAACTGTAAGAAACTGAGGCATCCTTTGAGTTTGCTAAGTCCAATTACGAAGTCTCTCTAAACTCTTGCAAGAACCTTATCCAACAGGCATGGGTACACACTATTCCAATAAGATGGGGAAGATTCTGACACATCTAATGCTTCCCTTCCTTCTCCCTTGTGATGGTTGAGCAAATAACATCAAAAATCCAAACTTCATCTTTTGCATCCTTGTCCCACCAAAAGTTTGACTAATCTCAGACTCCATTTTTCCTAAATTGACAATAGTCTGTAAACCTTTGCTTGAATCAAGCAAGTCCCTAGTTCTTGGAAGTGGGAAATAATTACTCCTTTGTTAAGAATAGATAAATAAAATTAGCCAATATTATCATTTCAAGCAAAAATTGTTGAAAGCATTGGCCATTCTGAATTTATTAAAATCAAATGATTTCTTGGACTCTAATCATTCGGGCTTTTGCGTATCATATAGCACTGAAACAATGCCAGGTGCAGTAGCAAATAACATCCTCTGGGTCTCAGTATCAAGGACAATGTCCTGAACTGGTTTATTTCTTCTATCAATCTGAGTGCTTTGAAGTACAGTAGCTGGCACCTTTTGATTTAGAATTTAAAAAGGTCTCATGTGCAGTTCCACATGGTTTAGCACCGAGCCCGATCCGGTTTAATATTGATGTGGCAGCAGTAGCTGCCTTTTTCTCTTTTGGAGTAAATTATTACACATCTGCAGATGACACTCCTCATCATAAAACTTTATTCGATCTTTCTACAGAAGATCATAAAAGTACATACAAATGCATAAAAACCACTAAGTAAAATCACATAAAAACAGACTTCAGATCGTGCCAAGACAGTCCTTATTAAATTCATGGATACAGGCCCCCATTACTACGCGCTCAAATTCTTACAAAGTGCATTAGGTTAAAAGTTAATAAAAAGATTTGGAAACCATAAAGAATAAAAGGGACCCCAAACTTCATTCTTGAGGCACATAGTTCCTCTTCCTCATGCATGCCCACAGGAAGGATGCCACGGCAAAACAAGCCATAGGGTTCGGTAATGATTTCAGATAATAAAGTGCTACCCGACATGAACGAAAGTGCGTCCTCTTTAAGATGGGAATAATGAATTTCCTTCTTTCCCGGGCATACAAACTACAAAAGAGTACCAAATGTAGGTCATTTTGAGGTGACTTAGAGTCACAAGGGCACCAAGACAGATCCGAATGTTTAAAACTTCTGGCAGGATACCCCAGCATCAGAGGAATCAGGTTCAGACGAAATCTCATCAAAATGAACTGATGGGCTGAGAACGAGACCTCAGCTAAATAAGAGAACTCGTTATCTGCCAGTGGTGGGGTCAGTTGATACATCCAAACCATCTGTGCTCAATAGTTCCTCTCTCTACGGTCGTATTGGGCCCTCATCTTAAAAGTCTCGACCAATCTATGCCTGGAAAATTTCTTACACGATTCGGGATCATTAAGGAGATGTGACAAACCTAAAGCACTAAATTCCCGCTCGACATAATTTAACTATCTACTCTTGCTGTGGTATTCCAAATTTAGCAAATCACTGATAATCCTTTTGTTCAAGGGGACTGAATCCCTACGCCAAATTGAGAGCCACAGCAGAAGTGGAGCCATACGAATTGAGTCCGTAATATATGGGAGACCCAATTCCAAATGGGTAACATAATTTGAGTAAGACTGCGGGAGGGAGGTCAATGATTTCAAAAATTTGTTTTCGATTGACTGGAGAGTGTCTACGGGGACCATCCCCCATACCCCTGCCCCATAGGTCACAGCTGATATTGTCTTAGCGTGATAGATCTTTTTTATAGGGTCAAGAGGTCGGGAGCCTAGCCTCCCGTAAAATGATTTTAGTGCCGCCAGACTCCTGTCCATGACCAACCCCCTGCCAACCACCAAGTGTGTCCAAGAAAGATTGTTGTCGAACAGAACTCCCAGCTAGGGGAACGTGTTCACCACCTCAATTTTTGAAGAGTCCATGCAGAAGTAAGGGGTTTTTGTTTTTTTCCCTGCCCCAGCGATTAATATGAAGGACTTGGCCTGATTGACTTTCAGGTCAAGGGTGTTCATGAAGGCCGCGTACGCTGTGATAAGGCGTTGGAGGCCCAAACCCGTTCTGGAGAGCAGTACGGCATCATCAGCGTAAGCCAACATAGGAATGCGTTGGGAGTCAAAGATGGGGACGTCCAAATTTTCACCCATCAGCGCTTCCTCCACACTGTTTGTATAAATTGAAAAAAGAAACGGTGCGAGGACGCAGCCTTGCCTTACCCCTCTTAAGATGTTGAAGGGGCGGGATCGTTCCCCATTCCGCCCAAACCGAACAGTTGCAGAGGCGTGAGTATACAGCTGCCGGATGAAATCAATTAGGGGCTGTTCTATTCCCACCTCCGCCATAATATTCCAGAGCTTTTGGGTGGGACACGCAGTCAAAGGCTGCGGATAAGTCCATAAAGGCAAGATATATCTTCCCACCCTTGGCTCTGGCATATTTGTCTAAAATAAGGGAGAGGTTCAGGCACTGGTCAACAGTGCCCTTCCCTTGTTGGAATCCGTATTGGGTCTGCATTAAAAAATTCCTATCTCGGGCCCATAGTTCCAATCTAGACAGTAGGAGGCGACCCATTTAATCAGATGACACAATTAAAAGTGTGTCTAGATTGTACCAATGATTACGCCTGTAACAGAATTAAAGATTGTCTTCATAGTGGGATGTCCTGGATAAAAGAAAATTCCCCATATCTCAACACTGACAAGACCGGAAATTATTTTTGTAAACCCTTCATGCTGGTCCATCAACTAGTGGCCTAAGGAGCTCGATCATCCCCTACTCCTTGCGTCTCCCCCCAAAATCTAGGGGTTTATTCAACCTCTCATTCAAAAATCATATTGATAAGTTTTAAAAAATAGCCTTTTTTAATCTGTGTACGTTGAGAAAAATTCGACATTATCTTTCATAAACCCACAAAAAATCTGTAGTCTAGGTGCTACTGATCTCTAATCAGGCCTACTAAATTCTCTCCATCTGGGATTTCCATCATCTCTCATTTCGTGTCTGCACCGTATTAAAAAAATGCAGTAGATGCATTCTGGGACTGACAAAATGTTTGCATATTTCCTCTCGTTTAAGTGTATTTAAGGTCGCTCCACTGGCTTTACGTCTATAAAATATTTGTAAAGAAATGCCTTTTTGCCTGACCACCCCCAATTTATTGGACTGATGCTGCTGGTTTTTCAACTCTGAAGGTGCACTGATGCTGCCAAACAGGCCTCAGTAACATTGCTCTGACCCTTAAAAGGATAGTTATTAGCTTACGACAATTGGCATAAGCTAACTTACTTATAAGTCCCTGGTATATGGTACCAGGGGGTAACAAGGGCCTGTATGTTAAGTGTCTCTTGTAGTCTGCAGCACTTATTGTGCCTCCGCAAGTTTGACAAAGCAAAGCATGACTCCCAGCCTGCCACTGCTGGATGGCCGAGCAGTTTCACAACTGTTAAATCGACTTTGCCATTTAAAATAATGGCAAAGCCCAAAACGTCCTTTTTAATATTTCTATGTCATCCCTAAAGGCAGGCCTACTGATCCCAAAAAGCAGGGTGCATTATATTAAAAAAATGGACATGTGGTTTAATAAATTTACATGTACTGACAGTAAAAATCCTGCATTGTTGTTTATACTGTGGAAACGCTAGTAGCCCCATTGGCGAGTATGGAGTTAGACACCAACAACTTAGCAGTGCTAACTTCTAAACGGGACTACTAAATATGGTACTTCAAGGTATCAAACCAAATGTTACCATAAACTCTACTTGTTGCTGAAGCCGATTCTATTAAAACATTTGTACAAATGGCAACTTTAGAAAGTTGCCGCTTTGTTGCCCAACGTTTCCAGTAGCCAGTTAAGGCTGCTGTCCACGAGACAGCTTTCTGACTTCCTGTGGAGAGCTGAGAACAACCCTCAGGAAGAGAAACAAAAGACCTGCCGAGAGTAGAGGTGCGACTTCCTCCTGGCAGGATGGCCAGAGTGGGTGAGAGCCCTAGAGGCCAGCTTCAAAGGGAAAGCCACCTTTGAAGGGCAAATGGCAGTCACACACAAGAAGGACTGCTCTTCTGTTTTGACAGACAGGATGGCATCTTGGGCAGAGAGGGATAAGCTGTGATCAAACCGTTTTTTCCATAGGGTGTGTAGCACCCAGGGAGCCACATTTTGGGTTGCGCTACGGAGCGTCACACACCAAAAGAAGGGTCTGCCATGTTGGGAGTAGGCAGCATAGTGCATTCTGGGCTAGCTAGATGCCACACTTCGCAGGAAGTCCTCATCAGATGGGAGAGGCCCTGGTAGCCAATTAGCAAGACGGCCCCGTTCCCCAGGCTCGTAGTGGACATAAAAGTGGCACCCCTGTCACTCAAACCTTAAAACAGCTGCACCAAAGGCCAGACAGCACTTGCTGCATCTTGGGCTAGCAAGGAAAGGACTGTGCCTGTGGTGTTTTACTTGTGGAAAAGTCGTCCACGAACCGACAGACGGTGACTCCACGAGTCAGTAGGCTGACTCCCAGTTACAGCCGCAGGGCCATAAAAGCTGAGAAGCCTGCTCCTTTGATAGCCCAGCACTAAAAAGCCTGATTGCCACTGGACGCCGAGGTGCAAGTTTACAGACAGATTCCCGGCCCTCAACAGTTGCACCAGAGTCTGCTTGACCTGGAAGAGTCTTGGAGGGCAGTTGGATTAGTGGTGTGCTGGACTTCGGCTTCGGTGGCCAAAGAGAGCTACCACAGATGCTCGTGGACGAAGGAGTGGCTACCGGAAGACCACCTGACACCGGCTTAGCATCCATTAGCATGTTCAGCATCCTACATCCCTTACATCAGGACCCCTCTATTGACTTCTATGGTGGTTTGCCCATAGCAACTGGACTGCAGACTGCTTGAACTACGAGGTAACTGTTCAACTGGACCCGACTGGTCTCTGTGACTGGCTAACTGACAAGTTAGTCTCCACAAGAGTGCCCATATAGCCGTTTTCAAAACACTTGTCGTGGCTAACCCTAAAACGCAAGTCACAGTAGATTACAAAGATTTATAGCATGGCGTGAAAATGTTTTGATCCTCCTTTGAAAATGTGCATCTCAAGAACCCTCTGGTGGATTTATGTTACTGAGGTGACTAAAGAGCAAAATGTAACCTATTTGTATAAATTGGTGGCAGATTTTTACAGTGTTGTATTCTCTGCTTATTCAACTTTTGTGGTACTTTATATTGCTTTACCCTTGTTCCTTTGTTGAAGTCTGACTGCTCAGAGCCACAGCTACCCAGGACTGAGCCATGGTTTTACGAACTAACCTGCCTGGACTCAATACGTAATTGTACATTTATTACACGGAGAGATTGACCAATCACCCCATATAATAAACTACTTTCCTCACAAGATGTCTATTTAGGGTGTTCTGGGGACTGCATCCTCTGCTCCACCAACACGCTCTCAAGGGCAGAGGGACCACGTCACGCGGGGACTGCACACTGCACTTTAGCTAGTGGCTTGTTAAAGGGGAACAACAAGCCTCAAGAACCTCTGCTTGAGCCCAGGAGGGCTCCACCAATGCGCACTTAAGCGCAGAGACCGCAGCGTGTGGGAAATGCACGGGATGCGCCCAGGCAAAGACCAGGTCAGGAGTAGGCCCATCTTCACCAGTCATCGGCTGGTCTGGGTCACCTCCCTTAGTGTTTGGATTTTGCTTTTAAAACAGTGAGACACTGCTCATCTAAAGTAGTTGGTGACATAATAGGAACTCTACCTATAATAACTGCTGAGTGGTTCCTTCTAACTTATCTTGCCAACATAGCTAACATCTTATTTGGGGTTAAGCTTGGGGCGACATGGGAAAGAGAAAATTGTCTTGGGGTAATGATAATGATAAAGCTGATCCACTACGCTGGTCTCCTTTTTGGCCCATGCGGTAGGGGTCATCTCTAAAGAGAGAGACCTCACAGAGAAAAGTTTATCCCTGGATTTAATAGAAGACCCAAGTTGTCCTCCTTTGGGCCAGCCAGGATTTCAACCATGCTCTGAGGTCAGAGACTCTTTGACCACTCGTAACCCATTACCCAGTGAATCGGAGTCCCAAGCTCACCCGTCAACTATAGGTGACCTCAACAATTCAGTTATATCCCATGTGGGAGTGTGGACCCTCTGCCAAAAAGAAACAACAGCCTAAGCAGGTTGGTAACCACAGGCCCCGCGTACAGAGGTGTCTGGGCAAAAACTCATCTGACACTGCGCAGCAGTCTGTTCCACCTCAGCCATCTGTAAATGGAGCTCCAAATCCTGACTGGGAACAGGTACTTGTCAAGTTTAAAGCTATTGCTGTTGCCTGTGTCACTCAATTGGTAGAAAGAATGAGGAGCATTGAAAACGCAGATCTGGACCGAACTCTAGGACACATGCCAGAGAAAATGTGTCCTTTTACATCGGGCCTATGGGGCCAGCCATTTCTATTGCCAGTGTCTCCAACTTGGACAAGCCTATGCCACAAGTATATATGGGATCTGCCAACGCTAAGCTTTCCGGGCCACTAGATGATGGCACCCCGAAGGTATTGAGAGAGGAGAATGGCATACAACTGGGGGGCTGAGGGGTAGAGCATTCCGTCTGATCGGAATACTGAAGTTTCTGCCCAGCCTGATGGTACTGACCAGTCATGCCTCAACCTCATACAAGAATGCTGTCCATATGCTGCAATGACAACAGATGTACCGTCTCTGCCCCACTCCACAGAAGAATCAACTCATCATGCTTCCACACTCTTCACCTGATTCAGAAAATATTCAGATGGATCCCCACTGAGGCCAGGAAGACGGTCACCCATAAACTCAATCAGCAGACTCGACTCCAGCAACACACTCTATGCAGCCACCACCCAGAAACTCCTCAGAAAACTTCAGAATGCCGCAGCCAGACTGGTCCTCAACCCCCCCTCCCCCAGCCACATCTCCGAACACCTACGAGAACTGCACGGGCTCCCAGTCAACAAAAAAAGTCACCTTCAAGCTACTCACACACCTACAAAGCCCTCCACGATGCTGGACCAGCATTCCTGAACCACAGCCTCATTCCACGCACCCATCAGACACCTCCGCTCTGCCTAACTGGCCCTCGCCACCGTACCCCGGATCCGCAAGATCAGGACAGGAGGAAGATTCTTCTCCTACTTCGCTGCCAAATCCTGGAATGCCATGCCTCTTCACCTCAGGCTCTCCCGTTGTCTGACACAGTTCAGGAAGGATCTCAAGACCTGGTTCTTCACAGCGCCCAGTTCGGACTTGCAACCCCCCCTGCGCCTTGAGACCCTGCGCCTTGAGGGTGAGTAGCTGTGCTTAACAAGCACCGACTGATTGAACTCATAAATAAGCCACTGATTGGCTCAAAACTTACATTTCAATATTAGGGGGAATACCAATATCATATTTGTCAGGAGGGCTGGTCCTACCACTAAGAATTTGATGGGGGGGGATTGTATAGTGATTAATTGCAGGCATCCGAGTTTGGCCCATCGTTTGATCTCAAGCAACCGGAGGAAGCATCCTTTGAATGGCTGCATCAATGTTCTTAGACAAGGTTTTTTATAAACGCCTGCAACCCAGGGTGCAGCACGGGTTCCAGCTGTTTACACCAATGGTTTATGAGCCTGTTAGACGACCGGTTTTTAACTTCAAACAGATTCCTCCCCTTATTGGGTCTAGATTGTATAGATTGACAATCAAAGGATTTAACCGAACCTAAAGATATAGACATGGTATCCAAGGTCTGCCATGTACCTGCTGGTTCCTCAACTACAGACTTGGCTTCTGAACAAGGACTTGCTATAAGGCTTGCCTGTTGGAATACTGCTGGCATTCGCCTTAAACAGCAGAGGCCGACGTAGATGGATTTTATTACACAATCTGACATTGTAATGTTGCAAGCAACCCACCCCCTAGAGGAAATTGTGTGGAATGGTTTTGGGAGCTTCATCATTCCATCCGTTGCCTCATCTGGGCAGAGAGCACTGGGAGGTCTTGCCTGTTATGATTCGTATTTCTAAGCTCTTTAAGATTGCCTCCATTGCAATCATAATGGGATCTAGATTTTGTGGATTATGTTAATGAATAAGTTTACTTTTTCATATAAATTTTTATATTTCAGTCTATGACATAGGTTGCTAGATAGACACTTTCTGGGTGTTGTCAGTTTTAAAATCAAGTTCTTTAAGCCTTTTAAAGGTCTGACCTCTTTTTAATGACTGACATGCCTCTATTTCCCAAATCATTTAATCACAGGGGTTTGAGGCTGTATAAGGCCTTGTGTAACTCGGGCCTACCCAAAATGGTGGATATTGTGGGGGACCCTATAACTTGGTTCCCACCTTTGTTGGTTAGGCCCAGGTTCAATCATGGGTAATATGAACTGTTTGCTCACTCTTGGAAGGGGGGGGGGGGGGAGGTGGTAGGAGGGAGGATGAGTGCGATTGCTGAAAACTGCTATAGTGACCATAATAACACTTTTGAGTTTGTCCTCAATTTTCCTGACCGCTTGAGCTCCTCTGTTTCCCCTGGGAGAACTGGCATGTCTCAGAAGGATAATGGACTTAGGGTAAGATGGAAAGTAATCCATATTCCTACCTTGTTGTACTTACTTATTCAGTCTAATTATAATGCTTATTAATCGTTTATCCCTCGCCCACTGACCTTTCAGATGCTTTCCAGGTTTTTTAATCACTCTACCAGAAACATCATGTTTGATCTCTCAGCAGCTAGAAGGGCAATCAAACCTGGATGGATTGAGAAGGATTGCAGAATCGCTAATCACAGATTGTGTGAAACCCTTAATGCTAGACCCAGAAACCAGCAGCCTATTATAGTAGCTAGGCAAGCTTATAAACAGGCGATTAAGAACAGGAAATTAGTAATCAAGGAGGAAACAAGGGACCTCCAAATTCATATGTGCAAAGTGAAGGACACAAGGGGGTTTTGGACAATTGTAAATGGAAGGCAGGCATCCTTACCTTTGTCTGATGGGCTCGGTTCCACCATCAGCCCAGATAAATGGGTAGATCATTTCAAACACATTTACTCATTTGGTCATGGTTCCATGGCAGTCCCCGTAGTAGGGGTCTCTCAGTTCCCCACTTTTGAGCTTGATGAGGTCAAATAAGCCTCCAGGGCCAGATGGGTTGCCCATAGATCTCTAGAAAATGAATATTCAACTTTGGGCCCCAGTAATCACTAATGTTTTAAACGCTGGAGTATCTGTTAAGATTCCTACCTTTTGGAAGACTGCAACTATTGTGCCTTTGCATCAGAAAGGAAACAGACAGGACCCCCACTGCTACAGACCAATATTGTTGCTGGATTCTGTGGTCAACTGACTTGGTATGCCTCAGATGTAAGAGAGCAGGGCTCTGGACAAATTTACTTCAATAGATTACCTAGTTATAAAAATGAATGATTGGCCTGAGCCTGATCACTCCATGTGAGAAACCCTTGAGATAGGTCACTCAATGTTTGGAGCAGGCTCGATTAGAAGCCATCTTAGTTTCCCGGCTAGCCAGTTTGATCCAATATTTATACTGGCCTGCCCTAGTGATAAAATTTCCTTACAGACAGTTGAGCAATGTAATTTTTTTAGTAGCTATTATGAGCCCTTCTGACGTAGATATTTGCTGCATATTCTTAAAGCCTGTGCTTTTCGCCAATACAAACCAACCTTTTTTTTTTCTTCGTATACGGAGAGAGCCACCGTTTTGTCCTTCTGTAGGGGCCTGTTATGTCCCGTATAGAGGCCCTAATGTAGACCCGTTCATACATGCCCTAAAATGAACGTATTCGTATTTGCCCTAATATGGTCATATTCGTACTTGCCCTATTATGGTCAATGCTGCATATGCCCTATTACGGTCATAACTGAACATGTCCTATTATAGTACGATTCCTTATAGAGGCATGATCTTTCACCCACATTAGCCCCGCTAGTACACAACGAGCTCTGAGGGCTGAACGTTATCTATCCTGTAGTTTTGAATACAGCAGGGTTTTTCCCAAACACAGGCCCACACTGTACTCATTAATTATGCATGATTCTCTAGGAATACAGCACCTGCATAATATGTTTGTACAAAGTTCACCCCTGACGTCTTCCTCAAGACTGACCAGGCCCAATGCAAACCACACAAAGGGATGAGTCTCCAGGGTATAAATATACCACACCTTGCCCCGGTAAGACAGAGGGAACCGAGACTTCCATGCAGACACACTGACCAGACGCTGAGGCTCCTGCATGCAGTCGCTCCAGCTGACAGCGGTCTGACGCAGCCCTTGCGGGGTGTCCAACTCGAGACCAGGACGGGGTCCCACACTCTCTCTATTCAGGTATGGGGGTTCGACTAAATCCTAGAAGGATTCTTGGCTCTTAGGTTTTTAGACCTACACATATGCTAGGTACACTCAGGTACATCTAGTTAGGCATCGTAGGAGTACGCGCACTTGCATAATGCTTTTATATTCATGTATGTATTCATGATTATCGCAATATGGTAGAACTGTTCTATCCCTTTGCTTTTATCGTACTACTGATAATATATCTCTGCTATTGTCTGCTGGTTGACGCAGCACATATATTTTACACTAGAATAACAACTGTTCAATAAATACTTATTGAAACGCCCGACTGTTTATTCTGTGTAACTCTCTGAGACAAACCGAATAAGTATGCACGAGTGACTGAGCGAAAGGTAGTACATTGTTTCCACGATTCTGAGGAATTTGGGTTGTCATAATCTAAGGTTGCCAGAAACTAATCTCTCCCCGATAAGAGGAGATTCTAGTGGCACTGTGAGCTTGCTAATGCAAAACAATCTAACATACGCGGTGAGGGTGCACAGAGTCAGTCTGCCACCAAGCCCACAGCTTATGTTACACAAACGCGCCGGTCCTGCATGGGTACTATAGGAACTACACGACAGGCCTTTTTGAAAAGTGCTTTGCATTGGTGTAATACCACAATTTTATGATTTTGTGAGATAGATATATATATATATATATATGCAAAACAATCCTGACTCGCCACCACCTTCCGAAGGCGCAAACAAGTACGGACCACTCAATGGAAATAGTGGATAATGCAGTGCTTTGTCGTTAGAATACACAAAGCAACCAGTCAGTCCTTGGCCATTGCGCAGCATGACGCGTTTCGACCGTTACCTCACGGTCTTGATCACAATATATATATATTTCAAATGTGTTATTTATGAACTGGATTTCATTAGATGTAATCATGTATTGCCATGTTCTTTAATGATTATTTTTTAATAATCGAATAAAGATTTAAATGAGTGAGGGTGGCCTGCCCTTGTCACACAGCCATCCATTGCCCCTTCATCACTTTAATTAAATGCTAAATATTTTTTAAAACACACCCCTGTAAGAACTTTTAGATTGCAACAAGCTAATTTACTGGTGATTTGGGGTTTTGCCAGAGTTTGCTGAAGCGGCTGGACCTTTTCTGTACTGAATGCCAAGGCATGGAATTGCCTACCTCAAAAAGTCACAACCACCACCAGTTTGTAAACTTTTAACACTTAATTTTTTCAAAATCTTTTTTAAACACTTCACTATGAACTTTTCCCAATTGTGTGGTTTCTTGATCAGCGCTAGGAAGCTCTAAAAGGTAAATGTCATCATGCTCTACAAACTACTAATTAAATCAAATCAACTTCTCAGCAAATGTTAAAAAATCTTCTCATGGAAAGGAGGTTTAGATTTCACAAATGTAATATGCTGTTGGTCCAAGCTACAGAGTGCTACAGTTATCTCCGATACAAGTGTTGTGTCTCTGGGCCTATGGAACATCTACGTCAGAGATCCCTGCTTTTGCTGACTCACCTGAAAACACCCAAGACCCAGGTACCCGTTTTAGTTTTGTTGGTAAATCACTAGAAGAGCCTATTCATTATAGCAAAAGTTGAAAGTGCTGAGCAGCCACTTAAGGGACAAATGAAGGATACAATGAGGCAAGTACCATTTGCTGTTAAAATTAAAGCGGTTTGCTCGGATACGCAGATAACGATGAGAGATCATGGTCTATCCTAAGTAGCTAATCTGCATTCTCTAAAACCATTTCATCATCCCTTTACCTTCAAAACTATGGAGCACCCACACTCATTATCTTAGTGGGACACTTGAGTATCATCTTTAAACCAGGCCCTTCTTTCAAATTTGATTGATTTATAAAAAAGAGCGGGAAATACTAACCTCTGCAGAGCAGCAAAGAAAACCACTGAATTCCTCACAATGTAACTATTTCAATCATCTGTACACTGAGCTGCCAGTAAAAGGCAGCTCATATAAAATACGGACTACTCTGCACCTTGAGATGTGCATCAGTGGAAGAAGTAAAGGTTGAGAACTGGCCTAATGGGACATAGTTTTCTAACAAAGGAGCTTGAATAAATGCTCACATTTACTTTGAGCACTGGCTCTACCTTGATTTCTATTCACTATCATCTCAACACGAGGAAAGAAAATATTCAACATACTGTCTACTTTAGGAAACAGTACTTTATGATCAAACTGACAGAGAACTGTAGTTAAGAGCATGGGAATATGGGAGTTCGGGATCCAAACACTGGAGGAGACCTAAAAAACGAACTTCTTGATTCATTGAAGACCCTGCATTTAGGCATAAATCCGGTCCCAGGGAAGAGGAAGACAGTGGAAGAATGGCAAAGGGAAATACATGTTCTGCTGTTTCAACACTATACCAAAATGTCCATCTCCCATGGTGCGTGGAAGAGAACTGAGACTCTGGAAACCAGGGGCACTTGTGAGACATATTATAGGAAGCTGGCTCTTTATAAGATATGTCAATAAGTTGATATACCGTGTAAAGAGTCCAGGGGTTCCCTTTTGAGTATAAGAAGTATCTTTATATATGTTTAGGCATCAGAGAAAAAGCATTCAGGTAAGAACGTTTTTAAATATAAATTCTTTTTAGTTTAAAAAGTGGACACAGTGCAATTTCTTAGTTCTGCAATGTTATCCTATGGAAGGAAGAACAAATTCTGCAAACCGGTATAGTGCAGCGACTTTCAAGACCAATCTCAAGGAGATAAGATGAGTGGTAGGCAACGTCTAACGTAGCACCAGCAGTACACCACCAGCAGCAAGAGGGTGGCCGGGTGCAGAGTGCAGATCAGCATCGGGAGCTCAATAGCTTTCAATGGGGATCGGTCTCTGTAAAAAGAGGTTGCATGTTCTAGCTAGTAAGTGAGTCAGTGTGAACCAACAGTGGGGTTCAAGGCTTGCGATTCTCTGGGACATAGGGACACCTGGGGTTCTCTTCTCCATGGCCCGGGGGTGACAGATGCAGAGGTGTCTTCAGGCACCGGGTTTCTCTTACCAGGAGTAGTCGAGACTGCAGGCGACGTCAGGGAATCTATAACGGGTGAGACCATGATGGACTCGAGCTCTGGAGGGCTGGGGAACCTTGTTAGCACTGATTGCCCACTCCAACTCGGGTCGGAGGCAACGGGTGCAGTGGTTTCTTCGGGTGTCAGGTTTTGGCGGTTTCGGAGACCTCAGAGTCTTCTCCTTTGGAGTTCTTTGGAACAGGTCCACTCTTCACGGGAGGTCTTGGTCTTTATTGAAGGCAGACAGTCCTCCCAGATTTTGGAGGCACTCAGTTGCAGGATGAGTCATCATTGGCACAGGGTTGACAGAGAACGGCAGACACGACAGCAGTGTTGGGGTCAAGTCAGGTGCTTTCTTCAGTCTTCTGCGGCTCTTCATTTCCTTCGTAGGTCGCCAGGATCTGCTTCTCTGGTTACAGGGACTCCCCTAAATACAGAATTTAGGAGTCTTAGGGGAGTGTAAGGTAGCAGTACCCTTAGGTCACTAAGCCTCCTGTATCACCACTTCCTGTGGAAAGTGGGCATAACCTTGTCCCAGAACTCTTAAGTATGCCATCACAAAGATAGCTACTTCTGAAAACTCGTGTCCAACTCACAGTAGCCCACCTTAGGGGTGGTACTAGCCTGGAGGTGGCACGCGTACTTAACTAGCTAATTTTCCCAACTGCCCAGTTGCCAAGGGGGTCTGGATGTGGAGGCTAATAAGCAGGTCATCCTATGGGAGGGGGGTGTTACAACCCCTTCCTGGACAGGCTTTTGTTCTGGGTCTCTGGAGAGCAAAAGGCTCTCACCCCAGGAGATCAGAACAGCGTCTCGGGTGGCAGAAACTAGTCAGCAAGGACACCAAAGACTGGTAGGTTTTCAGGGGGCACCTCTAAGGTGACCTCTGAGTGCATGTATTGGTAAATCAGACACTGGCACCAGTGTAGGTTTACCAATACGAGATGTTTGATACCAAACATCCCTATCTTCGGTGAAGCCATTATGTAGCTGGGGAACTCGTTTTCACCAGTGTCCTCCACATGTTTTTAAATGGCTTCCCTGGTCACTTGTACTGGCAGTAATAGGACTGACCAGCACAGGGGTATATCTGCTGATGCAGGTATGCCCACACATGTAATATTCAGCACCCTGCCTTAGGGCTGCAAGGCCTGCTGTGAGGGTGAATTACAAATATTACATGCAGTGTTAGGGGACATGACACATAGGGATGTGTGACATGTTGTGTTTTCACTTTTGACAGCATCAAGACAGGCAAGCCTGCGATAGTAGCCCTGTAGGTGCTTGGTGAGGGGTCCCTTAGGGTGGCACAATTTGTGGGCTTACGGACCTTTTTATTACCTCAGGCGCTAGCTACCAGGTGTACCATCGACTAGGGACTTACAGAGGGTGCTAAAGGCTTTGCCAATTGGAGGAAACCGTTGTACAGTTTTGAGGGAAAGAACATTTGTACTGGGGACGTCGCTAGCAGGACCCCAGTACATTCCAGTCAAAGTTGCATATGAGAGAGCGAGGACACCATTCTGGGCACAGGTGGACTTCCCTGTGCCTGTAGATGCATCTTCAAAGAATAAGGATGGAGGGGAAGCAGCATACAGAACTTGTACATACTGCTAGGTCCAATCTACGTTTTTCAGATTTATGGGAGATCTAAATGATCTTGCAGCATTTTAACTATAGGCAGTGGAAGTCAGATGAAGAAGAAACTCACAAAAGATACGTCCCCCTTTGAAAACTAGGGTCATATGTAAAGAGAAAGTGATCCTTTTTTTTTTTTTAGGACGAGAACCCTCACTCACCCGAGGGTGACATGCTTCATCATTGGGTTCCCTCCTCACATCGGGATTGCAAGGACTCCCCACCAGAAAAACGTGGGTGGAGAGGAGCTGAGGTGTTTTAGGTAGGGAGTGTCAATGAGCACAAAAGTGAGTGAGGGGCAGAGTGCAAAAAAATAAAAAAGTGAATAGTTAAAACTATCTCAGGGGCCCAATATCTTTATTCGCTGGTACCCTTGGATAAGCTTAAAAAACAAGAGGACTGGGGGTTCAGAACAAATATACCCCCTCGGTGGTCAACATGTTTCTGCCTCTATTCAGACTCAAACCGAGTTCTCTAGGCATTCATCAGGACCAAAAATCATTCAAGTCACTCTGCAACAATAGGTGAAATCAAAAATATATAGTCAGATGGCTATACTGGCCGTGTTCAATTGTAGTCACGGCGATGATGGGTAATTAATACTACATCTCCATCTGAAAAGAAAAAATGGAAGACAGTGAAAACACGCATACAATGTAGTTTAAAAAAAAGGGATCAACTGTTCAAAAATATCATGCACATTGTATCACAGGGCGCACAACCAGTCACCCCCTTAACACAAAATAACCGTCAAGTGAGTTTAAAAGAACCGAAGGAATGGAGAGGCATTTACCTTATGGAGGAATTGCATTGTACCCCTCTATAGCCACGAGGTACCCCTCAGCCAGATTAGGCTACAAGTACTGAAAGAAAGTGAAATGAGGGCGACAACATGTAATGTAAGAAACTCTAGTCTTCTTTGTGTGAACAACATATGAAGTGACATTTACATGATCAGGCAATCACATAAACGGGCCTCAAGGCTGGATTGGTGAACACCATACTCTCAAGAGGGATATGGGCTTTTCTATATGCATCTCATATCGGTAAGTGGGTCCTAGGAGTACCAACTATCTTACCGCCCTACAAGCAAAACATGAACAACATGAAGATGGTGCTTAAAAAATCACGGGGAGCATCGTGGGGGTCCAAAAGTACAAGGTAACCCTCCACTCGGCGTAAGAGCATAGGAGCTCAAAGGCCGAGCCGCACCCGCAGATGGAATGCCCCAATACTGAAGATCTAACAGGAGGAGGCTGTCATGGACTCCGGGGAGTGAGTAGGATTGTGACCTCTAAGTGCGGGGTCCCAACGTGGTAAGCATCATAATTGTCTAACATATGACCCGCTAAAATGTCAAGGATGGAAGCGGTGTTGCGTTGGATGCTTTAATGTACAATCACAGCATTGAGACCAAAGCGCGGGCAGAAGAAAAAGCCCGCCTCGTTGACAAACCAGTGTCCAGCCCAGGGAAAGTCTAAACACGTGTGCTGAGAAATGCCCGGATGGACAAGTACACGCTACCCCGTTAGAATGTAGGTGTATTAATGCCCACTGTTTGCTTGTTGAAAAATATCAGGGTAGTTAAACAGTACGCTCAAAAAGGAGAGAGTGCTGTGCCCAGCATGGGGTAAGTAAACACTTTTGCGCTTGTGCTGCATGCTCAAATGCCCGGATGAAAAAGTGCTTGCTACATCGTGAGTGTAAAAGCGGAGCAGCGTGGATGTGTTCAAGCCCATCATCGCCGTGACTACAATTGAACACGGCCAGTATAGCCATCTGACTAAATATTTTTGATTTCACCTATTGTTGCAGTGACTTGAATGATTTTTGGTCCTGACGAATGCCTAGAGAACTCGGTTGGACTCTGAATAGAGGCAGAAACATGTGGACCACCGAGGGGATACATTTGTTCTGAACCCCCAGTCCTCTTGTTTTTTTAAACCTATCCAAGGGTACCAACGAATAAAGTTATTGGGCCCCATAGATAGTTTTAACTATTCACTTTTTTGCACTCTGCCCCTCACTCACTTTTGTGATCATTGACACTCCCTACCTAAAACACCTCACCTCCTCTCCACCCACGTTTTTCTGGTGGCGAGTCGTAGCCCACATCGGGGACCTTGCGGTCCCAATGTGAGGAGGGAACCCAATGATGAAGCATGTCACCCTCGGGTGAGTGAGGATTCGCGTCCTAAAAAAAGGATCACTTTCTCTTTACATACGACTCCCGTTATGCTCTGGAGAGGGCTCTTGACATCAGTAAAAACGGTAGAAGAAAATTACCTTAACTTTTGTGGTCAGATTAATCACATGCTTGACCAATTGGTACCAATGAAAAAGCTAAACAAGCATTGGCATAGCCAATAGGTCTCGCCTTTGGGACCTTATAAGTGTTTAGCCATGCAACAGTTGATGTTGTTGCACCAAGGATATTTTGCTGGATAACTAAACACTTATAAGGTCCCAAAGGCGAGACCTATTGGGTATGCCAATGTTTGTTAAATATCGGGTAGATGTTGGTCACTATTTCAAAAAATGCTGTGATGCATAAAAACACTTTGCCGTGTGGTTGTAAGTCACCGGTAAGAGGCGGACACCATAATATTTTATAATGCCTGTATTGATGACAATACTATAGAAACTAAATATATCAATAATTCTGCGAGAGATGCAGGAGCGGCTGTTTTATACTTCAAACCAGCACTAATGAAGTCGCTTCGATCCATACTGCATTACAATGCATTATTTCTGAACGCACGAGAAGTCGCTCTACAGCTGCTCTGCATAAATCTATAAGAAGGACGCGGCGCCCCCGAACAGAACCCAGCTCAACTGGGAAGAGGTTCCCATGGACCTTTCTTTAACGCAGACCAGAAGAACAGAATGTCCTAGGAGCGGGCGAACACAGCGGAGCTGGTCCTGCTTCCTGCCAGGGGATGCACTTGGCCTGCGGCGGTTGCAGTGGCATTACGTTATCAATAGATCATCAAACCTTCACAAGCGGAGCCAGAGCCAGGCCCCCGTCTCACTGCATTGGATTATAGGAACAATACAGGAGCAGAGAGCGATAGCAGCTGGATGAGGTCCATCTTCAGCTCCAGAGCGGCATCTAGTGGGCAAATGGAGCGTAGCCGCTTGTGCCTGCGGGGTAATGCTTATAAAATACGGCTTTCACAAACGTGTTAAACAAGCTAGTGACATCGGGTTCAACTGAAACGGGCGCATGCACGGGGAAGGGGTGAAGCGGGGCTTCTTTTCATGTATACATGGAAGCGTGTGTTTAACTGATTTTGTTTCAAAACTTACATATTCCGATGGTAGGAAACACAAAAGTCAGCTCGGAGCAGACAGCCGATTGTGCCTCGAACAGCCCTCTCTTCTCGGGACGAGGCAGCGTCAGCACAAGTGAAGCGCTGGACAGCAGAGACGGCAGCGTCAGAGAGGAGCGGGGGCGAGCGAGCGCGGTAGCATGCTAGCTGACCACACGCTCGTGCACCATGGCCTATTGCTTGCGGTTACCCGCACGAGCGCCATGTGTTTTCAATTATCACGCCCGCGTCTGGGCACGATAATTGGAAACAGATGGCGGCTGTGCGGGTAACCGCACGGAAAAGGCCATTGTGCACGCGCGTGTGGTCAGCTTTTAAAACTACCTACATAAAGTCTTGCAGAGCAGCGCATGCGCGCTACTCTAGGCTCGACCTAAAAATGAGGCACTTCCTGTAGTCATTTTTAGGAAAATACTGTATTTCGTGGAAGTGTCTGTCTTGCCATTTCACCGTTATGAGAAAATATGCGCACGTGGAAGTAAAATGCTGCGTTTGGAATTAATGTTATGCTTTGTTTGCGCTGTATGGAGTTGTTACCTGGTGGGTTACGTGCCGCGTGGAATTAAAATATGGGGGGGGGGGGGCAGGGAAATGCACCAATGAAGGAAGCTGCTGACAGCCAAGAAATGAAAATGGGGAGCTACCTGAATAATGGCGACGGTAAAAGGGCGAGCGGTGATGGAAAGTGATGCGACGACCCTTGGTGCTCCGCTGCGCGCTTCTGCAGTGCCAGTCCAAGCCAGAGGGGGCGCCGCAGAGGCATATTGATGCTTCCGAGCAGTGACGCCAGAGAGTACCGCTAGCTCTGCAGCACTCCCGTGGCTCGGAGTTCTCGTGCTCGGTACGCGCTTTAAGGTGTGAATTCATAACGCGCGTTGTGCAGAGGCTTGCGGGTGCCCCTGCAGCCGTGCATGGGGGCCAGGCATAGTCCGTACTTCACCCATCATTAAGTCCATCTCCCCGCCCAGAGATCTAGCTTTAAGCCACCGCTCCCCTGCTGTGGTGGACAGCTCCTCTCCATACTTCCCTAATACCTACCCACATGTCCGGGGATAGCTCACCTGGTTGAGCGCAGCGGCTCACGGATTCCAATCCCGTCAGCTCTATGATAAGAGGATGTGACCTAACGGCCAGAGCTGCTGACTTTGGAGCAGGGTAACCAGGTTTGAGTCTGTCATTGGCTCAACGTTCTGTGATTCTGAGCAAATCACTTAATCTCCCCATGCCTACCAAAAATGTCCATGTGTGATGTAACTAGTGCTCATGTAAAGCGCTCCAATACCTGCGGGTCGAGTGCAAAAAACAAAACAAAAAAATCCATGTCTGCTGAAGTGAATGAAGCGTGAAGCCTATTGCGACAGCGAGGTGCCTGAAATACAAGTTTACTTCAATTAAAGCCCTGTGATGCTCAGCGCTTAGAAACGGCAGAAGTGCGGTATGGCGTGTCTCATAATACAAGCTACTATTTTTATTGTTATTAAGGTGAGTGGATACTTGTAAGAGAGGTTCACCTTACTTACACCCTCTGAAGAAGAGACAGGTCCGCTCATCATGGGGTGCTCTTTCCGAGGCACCCTAAGTCTGTGACTGATTTCAGAGAAACCTTGCCGGCAATGGGTATTCGGCAACTTGCGTTGTTTTAATTCCCAAGATATGTGTGCACTTGGGGAACGGGTCATCCCTAAATCCACGTTCGTGTCAGGCGCACGAGTGATCACAGTGTGCATAGGCGCTGGTCCCCCAGAGACCCCACCCCGGGAATGGATGCGCTGTTTGTATGAGACTTGTCTGTGTTGTGCTTATAAGATCGGACTCTCTATACTTTGAAAACAGAGAAAGTAAACATGAAAGTCAGACTTGCATGGAAGTGGACCCCTCCTTGAACACCGGTGACACGCCTCTTGCACGTGTTTTCAGTAGGCGCTGCCATGTGTGACCCCGGCATAAAAGCGGACGAATCTTGCTTTTCTACACCTACCATCCATACATGGTCATGCAGTATACACGTCAATACGATGTCCGGCGCCCCTGGATGTAATAGAGGTTTCTGCTCCATGCATTTCAAATGAGTTTTGGAATATGCTAAGTTCTGACCTTAAAAATGCTCCACGTTTCTACTTTCTAATGAGCCTCGGGGTCTGTATGCCTCTGGACTGATAAAGTGCTCACTGCGTGTACACATATTCTGCCTATGAATAATTGTCATGGAAGCCCATAATTTGGAGATAAAAGCAAATATACAGCAAATTTAAAAATAAGCAGAAAACTTGAGCGTGTCGCCCCTTTCCACGCTGACCAGCCTCGTCACCCACTCCTTTATTCATTTCCTCTCTACTTGAAAATTAGCCTGGGTGAGCTGGACCCCTCCCAGCACCAGCAACAACGTATGGCGGTGCTACAGTCACGCTGTTAAAGTCCGGTCAGTGACTAACTGACTCAGCAGTCTCAGCTCGGAGCAGACAGCCGAGTGTGCCTCGAACAGCCCTCTCTTCTCGGGATGAGGCAGCGTCAGCACAAGTGAAGCGCTGGACAGCAGAGACGGCAGCGTCAGAGAGGAGCGGGGGCGAGCGAGCGCGGCAGCGTGCTGAGCTGACCACACACTCGTGCACCATGGCCTATTGCTTGCGGTTACCCGCACGAGCGCCATGTGTTTTCAATTATCACGCCCGCGTCTGGGCACGATAATTGGAAACAGATGGCGGCCGTGCGGGTAACCGCACGGAAAAGGCCATTGTGCACGCGCGTGTGGTCAGCTTTTAAAACCACCTGCATAAAGTCTCGCAGAGCAACGCATGCGCGGTACTCTAGGCTCGACCTAATAAAGGTAATGAAAAAAATAAAAAAAATATTTAAACAACTCGCAAACTCTCATCCGGTCAGAAAACGTATTATGTGTGGCCCTGAACAAGCACCTTGAAAGTAAGGCAGAAGAGCATGAAAAGTATTTGGAAGTGACAGGGTAACCATGTCACCTCCAGGAATGGTAGCAATGTGGGCAAATTCCATGCCCAATATGAGGAACCTAACAGGAGGCAATAACCATGTAGTAAAACGCTGCTAGTCCAACCTGCAAGTAACCAAATATTGGAGAGTGGTTTGAAGAAAAAAAACTGAAGAAAGCACTTTATTTTGAGCTGAAGGTGAAGTTTAAATGGCTAGGAGAAACCAAGGGGCATATTAGCAAGACCGGCGATAAAATTATCGCCGTTTGAGCGGCAGGAAACTGCCGCTAAAACGGCGATAATGGGCTTGCTAATATGCGTTATAGAATTCCAATAGAAGCCCAGGTTAGATGTCCTGCACATCTAACCTGGGCTTCTATTGGAATTCTATAACGCATATTAGCAAGCCCATTATCGCCGTTTTAGCGGCAGTTTCCTGCCGCTAAAACGGTGATAATTTTATCGCTGGTCTTGCTAATATGCCCCCAAGTTTGCTAATATGAGACTGTAAATTAGAAGAAGAATCCCAAGTAAACCGAAGAAGAAAATAATGATGGGAGAATGCCTTGTGCTGAGAGAGATGACCAGGAACCGAGGCAGAGCAGCAGATCAAAAGTAACTCAAAGTGCATGATCTAAAATTTCAGTAAATGTTACATTTAGTCCTCAATGGCATGAAACAGTCTCTCTGAGAGAATACATCGTCAAATATTGACATGTTCAGAGTTTCAGGAGGTCACAGGCATACTCCTGAATGGAGATGCACGTTTGCCCTTCACGAGATACCCTCCTCTTCACCAAACCTCCTCCCCTCCCCTTCCAGAACCATACGCATGGGTGAATAGAAGGACATAGGAATGTCAGCGCACCAGGAGGTTCCCATTTGTTGAACTAGGATTGACCAGCATGTCAGGTGAACAGACAAAAGGACCCCACTGTCAACCATTGTGTGGAAAGTGCACGCACTATGTGCATGCTAAGTCATTATATTTGATCAACTCCTGGATACCAAACACAAATACAATGGGTCTCACATTTATTAGAGTTTGAGCTATTGGCATTGTTAATGATAATGCCTTTCATTTGTGTTGTTTTTAAAACCGATAAATAAAAGGCATTGTCATTTACAAGGCCAATAGCTTAAACTTTCGCAAATGCGAGACCTAGTGCATTGCAAATACGTGCAAATACGAAAGAGCACTAAGCAGGGGTATTGGAAGTGTAGCATAAAGAGCGACAGTAACACGGATCCCGAAGGAGGCAAGAGGGGGTACAAAGGAACACACAAGCTTCCACTCAATCTTGGTGGTTGGCCCCTGCTTGAGCACTATTCCAATGTAAATCTTGCACCCAATAAAAAGCTAATATCTACAAGAACTTGAGTTTTTTATGGTATTATTAATATAGGATGGGTACAGTCCATGTAGGAGGTTTGAGCTTTTGAGGCTTACTGCTGCCTCTTGTTTTCATTACTTGATACCCATATAGAATATATAATGTGTGTTCATGTCAGGTTTTATTTACATTTTACGTTTAAGAAACTTTGTTTGATCATAACCTGAAATAAATTAAAAATTACACAACTGAATAAAAATAGATGTGTTAGACGGTGCTGGAAAGTTTAGGATCCCACTCATAGCATCTGGACAATGGGAAAACTAGAGGGCAACTTGGAACGCAGACCTTCTTCAGAGGGAAAAACACAACGTCTTACAGCTCTGGGTACACGCTCGTAAGCCCTTAAGCCTTGTGCTCTATCTTCCTGTTTAACCATGGCCTAACCAAAACATGATACAGCGAACTAGTATCAAGTGCATATTCTATGTTGCTACACATAAGAATCTTTTATGTATCTAAATATTTAACTTGATAATAATATAGACTTCCTAGGGCAATACAGTGAACATGAAACAATGACATCGGTTGAGTTTATTACATATGATGAAAACGAGCACCACTGCCCTCCCAGCTCTGGGTCACCAGCATTTATGATATCCACCTGGGGTTAGTGACCTAGACACTGCTCAATTTCCTGCACACATGGAATCCGCTGTGTACTGCAGGGACTGCTCTGCATTGGGTGGTTTCAGGATCCCAGCCACCATTTCCCTGCTCTGTTGATGAAGTAAGAAGAAAGACGTGGCCACATATTCCCTAAACAAAGGATTACCGTTATCAACACACCCAGTAGACACACTGCCTCTAGCAACGTAATATTGTTGTAACGTGTTAGAGAATCTCCTATGGAAAAGATGGCCCTACAAAACAACTAGCAGAATTTGCAGAGTCCAGCCTCGTCACCAGTCCATCTGATCAAGGGTGTCCTGGTAATGTCGCCCTCCATCACCCTCTACCAGCATCCATCTTCTGTTCGCTAGTTAAATACAAAAAACAGATACATGCTATCCCTTCCATAAACCCAGTGCTGGAAAGCAGAATAAAACCTTGCGAGGCGAAACATGGCACCAAATAACAATTAATGGTCATCTCCAAACAAAAACACACTAAAAGAGACACTTTGCTGGCATCAATCAAGTCCGCTATGGTTGGGAATAGCATAGCCTGGGGATTTATATATCATGTATAGAGCTTTCCAAAGAGGACCGTTTTCTCATCGACACTCGTTTTAGCCATTCACCAGTGATGTAAAGTTGCAGTATAGATCAACAGATCCGGTTACGGAGTATAATATCTTATATGTTAGGCTGCATAATCCTGTTTATAAAACAGCTTCTAACAGAGAGAGCCAGGCAGTGTTCCTAGCTATCATTTAAACAAGCACATTTTGCAACGAGAACATGACACGGCACACAGACACCATTCTACAAGCAAATGCGAAATGTCTAGCAGGAATATATATATATATTCGTCAGCTCACGCTGGAGTGTAATTCGGACCACCCGAATTTATGGTGACTTCACAAAAGGAGACTCATCTATTAAAGCCAAAACAAACAAGAGCGCGCCTCGCGGCGGGGGTGGGGGGGGGGAGGGGGGTTGGCGCTGCGCGCTCCCGCAAAGGAATCGCCAGACGTGCATGCGTTGCCATTGCAAGCAATGCAACGCGTGCACGTTTTTGCCCCCAAAGCTGTGCCGATGGCTATAGGTCTCTCTGCAAATTCTGCTAGTTGTTTTGTAGGGCCATCTTTTCCATAGGAGATTCTCTAACACGTTACAACAATATTACGTTGCTAGAGGCAGTGTGTCTACTGGGGCTATAGGTCTCTCCTAAGCAGCGCATGCGCGCTGCGTAGGCGAGACCTAAAAAATAGGGATAAACCAATCAGCCCCATGGTATAATGAGGAACTAAAAGTACAAAAGAAAAAATGCAAAAAGGCAGAGAGGAAGTGGCGGAAACTCTACGAAGAGAGGGATAAAATAGCATTGAAAAAAGAATTGAATACCTATAAAGGAACAATTGCAAAGGCTAAAGCCGAGTATTATGAGAAAATCATCTTACAGGCATCTGACAAGACCAAAACCATTTTTAATAAAGTGAAGGATTTATCCAAACCTGACAGTGCGAAAAATAAGATTGTAGCCACACAAGAGCTATGCGATGACCTTGCAACGTTCTTTGAGGAGAAAATCAACAAAATCATTGACGGTCTGGAACATAAAAACAAGCATTGGCATAGCCAATAGGTCTCGCCTTTGGGCCCTTTCAAGTATTTAGCCATGCAGCACATTATCCTGGGTGCTACAATGATGATGTGCCACTGAATATATGTTATTAGTATTTTTTTCAGACTTGGTTGAAACAGAAGCAAGATCTGTCTTGTTTCTTGCTAAGTGAAGATGTAATTAAAAGAAAATTGTAGGGCATCAAATTACTGAAAGCAATAAGGCCCGCAAACAAAAGAAGAGATTTCCTCCAAGCCGGTTAAAGCGGTTTTCGCCATTTACGAGAAACCACATGAAACTCTTGCAAAGTAAGAGACACAGAAAACAGTAATTGGCATTGTTTTTTCAGCAGGCTGAAAAGGAAAATGATGATCTAAGAGCCCCCTTTCATTATGTGACTCTATATTTGGCAGATCTTTGAATTTAATAAACATGTGCTACTTAAGGAAATTATAGCCCATATTCACTTTAGAGACATAGATATAGACACTCCAATTCTTTCATCAGGGTTTCAACTGTAAATATCACTCAACATTTAATGGCCATCCCCACATTTGCAAAAAGCAAATGTACCAGTTCAGAGGAAAATGAGGGGTCGCTGCAAAAAAAAACAAAAAAAACAAACAAAACACTTGAAAGAAAACAAAACAAAAAAACAGTTTAACTTGCTTTTGTGAACTTGCCCGAGGGCATCCAAGGCATAAGTAATATATGGCATTAAGCGAGCTGTATTTCACCACAGGTTTTTCATATCAGCAGCTGACTGTCAGCAGGGTGGGAACCCGGACCCACTGATGCCTCTCAGATGTTATACTGGAAACACCGCCTTGTGTGATGCAGGTAACACGCGGGTTTATCAATTTTCTGAAGAAAATATCTGTATTTTTTAAATTGTTCGGTACCTCACTCTGGATACTGTTTCAGCGTCTGCGATTGCACAATTAAATTCGAACAGCCAAAACTAATACTTGAAATGCTGGCATGCCACAGACTGCGCAGTGCCGTTTAGCTGGCACGTTCTGCCAATGTTGGGCATGCAACTCCCCTCAAAATTCAAGAAAAAAAACATGATGCAAACCCCATCTGTAATATACGCATCATTTATAAGATTTATCTGTGGTAGAGGTGGGCGAGCTACTGAAAGCTCGAGCCAGGCATGAGACTGCGTACAGCGCACCATGTCCTCTATGTGCTTGAGCAACTACCCCCACAAAGAAAGTTTCAATTAAGATAAGTAGATTGTATTGAAACAGCCCTTTGAAGTAATGCAGTTAAAAGCCTGTTTGATTTCTGCTTGCGAGAGGGTAATAACGTGTATTCAAGGCCCCATCAATCACAGAGCAGATTTAAGACATGAGGCACCGGCACCCAGGAAAACGGAGGCCTGCTCTTGCCGTGCAGGCCTCGACTAATGCAAAGTAAATACTGGGCAACAGATTGAGCCGTGCAGCAGGGCCGCGCATCCGGGGCTTTTACAGCCAGCCGAGCAATGGCGTCGTTTGTCCACTAGAGCATGAAGTGGCTCCGGGAGGTGCACAGGATGTCGATTTCAAGAAAATAATCCGACATAATTTAATAATCCGTTGACTCCCCAAAGTACCTTTTTCTGAGGAAATAGCTGACGCAAAGATTATTAAGCACGGATAAATCAATTAATACATCAGCAGGTAAAGTGGCACCCCCCTCCTTGTTGTGAGCGGCCTTCTGCCCCAAATTGTGGTGTTTATTTTACTACCCAGGTGGGACAGGGTGGCATACATTACTTGTCCGAGGCGCTTTGACTCCCTTGTTACGCCACTGGTATTAAGCATATAACCAAAAGGGACACTGTGTCCAGACTTGACGCAAAGTTGTCCGTAAAAATTCTGCTGCAACATTTGTTGCAAATATGCAAATTCCGCAGTAAGCGAAAACATTGAAATTAATAGGGCGAGAAATTAGACACATTTAGGTAAAGCAATGAAGCGCACACCTGTTATGTTTCAGAGGTTTACTCAGCAGTTTACCTGCTAATTGGTACATGATGCCGCGTGTGGCTTGAATATGTAATTGCAGGTTTTTTTTCTGTCGATGGTAGAATTGCTTGAGCAGAACTACGAAATGAAGCGGGTGACATTTTTATTTTCCCCTTCGTGTAGTGGCTTATATTCTCAGCGACTGAGATCAGATCAGGGACAACACATTGCCCAGTAATCCCCATCAACGTCCAGCAGTAGGCGTGTGAGTGTACTCGTAATTATGAATGTGACATGACATCATAAGTGACATCATACGTGACATGACTGGTGAGGTCACGACATCGTTAGTGAAGTAATCAAATACATCACACACATGGTATTATTCCTAAGTAGAGGATTTGCTGAAGTTGCGAGAATGCTCTTTACACACACTCCTGACATCCACCTATGCATTCTACACAACTATCGGTAGCCACGCATTTGAAGCAACTCTATAGTCAATGACATCACTAAATATTAATTGTAAGTGCGTGCACGGCAATTTACAACGATATGGTCTGCTTCATCAGAGCAGTGACTCCAAGGAGGAAAGAAAGGGTTAATCACCTGCACATGCCGCCGCTGCTGGAGTAAACCGAGGCAGGCAGGGGGGAGTGCTGGTGCTGGAGGGGGGATTTGCAGTGCGAGGTCTCTCTGCCATGAGAAACCCACAGCTGTGTGTGTTCTTGGAGGGTGGGGGGAGGGCTCCGAGCACGAGGAGGGAAGGGGGGGGGGGGTGGGAAGACACAAACAGGCAGACAGACGGGATTATCAATGCCTTCATGAACCCGAGCGAAGGGAAAGGAAAAGAGAATGTGCAGGCACAAACATTTATGAACAAGCCCGGGAGTGGTGCGTGCGCAGTCATGCTTCCTCGTAAGGACGGGAATTTCGTTGGGAAGTACCCTAAAGCAAAAAGCGGAAATTATTTTAAGTCAACATGTAATACTAAGCAATATCACCCATCACGTGAAGTGCTCAATTTGTTTTGGTGGAGTGAACACACCATACCTACCGGGCTGGGCAGGGTTACGTTTTCATCAGTGAACACATAGGCAGCCTATTATTAAAAAAGAAATGGAAATGCGTGAACAAATTGTGTTATTCTCTTTTTCTTTAACAGCTGGAAACACTACTTTTGGAAAAGGGCATACTTTGCACATGTATTCACAGGATTTGAGTGAGTGATTCTTCACGTCAAATACTTAAAGTCTGTTAACATGAACAAAAACAGACGTCAGTTCTTAATGAACGTCAATGCGATCTCAATTTAATAAACCTAACTGCGTGGCATACCTCTTCGTTTACGTGCTTCTCGTTACAGCACAAATGTAAAAACAACAATTGATGGACAGAATGCAGAACAATGTCATACATTCACCCCAGTACAAAGATCTGGGCCTAAATCCATCGTTTTTTTGCTCACCATGCCCAGACGTGGGTCCTGGGCTCACTGTGCCACTGGAATCAAGCTATCCTGGCTGAAGAGGGGTGAAACCCCGAAACCGGTCCTAGGATGCTTGTTTCCGGTCCAGGGAGGACCTGGCTTGGCAGTTCGGGCTGGACTGTTCCCATGAGGCACAGGGTCAAGACTGATTTGCATATGGCCAGGTCTAAACTGGGGTGGCATGGTGAGCAAAAGAGTGATGGATTTAACCCAGATCTCTTGACTGGGGGTGAATGTTTTGATTTGTTCTGCATTCCGTCCATCAATTGTGTGTCTTTTGCTTTCTCGTTACAGCACTGCGGCCAAACTAAAACAAGCATTGGCCGCGTGGCCGTGCGAGACGCGCTCTGTGGTGGGGGAGGAGCGGGAGAAAAAGTGACACGCGGCCGTGAAAGTGACACGGCCGCGCGGCCCCGAGAAGCGCTCTGTGGTGGGGGAGGAGCAAGTGACATCAAAGGCAGATGGCCTGGAGCATGCGAGGAATTCGCGTTACTGTGCGCGTTCTTGCATGCTCTAGGCCAGCCAAAAGTTGTGGTCGCATTTCTGCAAGCCCACACTACAAAATGTCTCGCCCAGAGCCAGCGCTGAAGCGCTGACTTTCAGGGCGAGACCTAAAAATGCCGAGATGAGCACTGTAAGTGGCTCATCGGAACTAGTGACAACAAAGATGCAGAACAAGGGAGTAGACGAAGTTAAACAGGCATTTCTGGCACAGTTTCAGGTCCCTACACAGGAGGACTTTAATAAAATAGCGTTAAGTGTGTCATCAGGATCACCACTGGACCCTATTCCGCATAGGCTGTGGAAAGAGTTTATTTGTGAGCTATTTCCTCGGCTTCATCAAATCTGTTGTCAGTCACTGAGTAGTGGTATGGTCCCTGGGTGTTGGAAGAAGGCGATGGTGACCCCTTTATTGAAAAAAGCTACACTTGACCCTTTGTGTCCAGCCAATTACAGACCGATCGCTCTGCTGCCTTAACCAGTAAAGATTCTGGAACGGCTAGTTAGCAAAGCTCTTTCACAATTTTTAGAAGAAAATCATCTATTAGATGAAGTTCAATTCGGGTTTCGACCTGCACACGGCACGGAGACAGCCTTGGTGACAGTCCTGGATGAGAATGCGTGCGGACAGTGGCCAAGCGGTCATCTTAGTACTACTAGATATGTCAGTCGCATTCAACACGGTCAATCATAAGATTCTACTTGAAAGGCTTAAGGAATGCGGAATCAGAGGTACGGCACTTAAGTGGTTTCAGTCATATCTGTCAGACAGACAGCAGGCAGTGGCTATTCCACCGTTTGTATCCAGTAATAAGTCCGTAAAACATGGAGTCCCTCAGGGATCAGCAATAAGCCCGATCTTATTTAACATCTACCTGCGCCCACTTATCTCGATTATCAAATCCTTTGGAATTGAAGTAGTGAATTATGCTAATGACACAGCTTGTCTTCTCATTAGAAGGTCTCAAAGCAATATCTCTGGAAAGATTCCATGAATGTATGCAAAAAACATCACAATGGCTTAGGGACAATTCACTACAATTCAATGGGGATAAAACAGAAATTGTACACTGTGCAGTGAACAAGATACCTCACCCTCTCCCAGCTGATTTTTGGCCTATTGCAACTGATAACCCACTGATTCCATCTAAGACAGTGAGCAATTTGGGGGTACTATTTGATAGCAGTCTACAGTTAGATTCGCAAGTAAACAGAATAGTCAGTACCTGCATGTCCCTGATTAGAGCTTTACGGAAAATACTTCCGTTGCTGCCAATCTCCGCCAGGGCACAGGTGGTGAGGAGCGTCATTCAGAGCAGGTTGGATTACTGCAACGCCTTGCTACTTGAAGCACCAATGTCTCTGATTAAAAAGTTAGAGAATTCAAATAATAGCAGCCAAGCTAGCACTAAAGAGACAATGTAGGTCCTCTGCGTCCTTATCTCAGGATCTCCACTGGCTACTGATTCTTCAGAGAGTACAATTCAAATCACTTTGCATTGTTCATAAAGCAGTACACAGAGTAGGACCTAGATCAATGCAGAACAAATTTTTCTGGTATGCTCCAGCCAGAAATCTCTGCTCATAATCAGCAAAACTGGTGTGTACAACCAGAGTTAAGAAAACCCGGATGGGAGGCAGATCATTTAGCTCTGCAGCCTCGCGTCTGTGGAACAAACTACTGATTGATCTCAGACAAACTGAAAATCTGCTGAATTTTAGAAAAAAGCTAAAAACATGGCTCTTTCCTAGGAACTAACGTCCCTAGTCGTAGCTTTATTCCTTTTTGCCCGCATGATTATAAACTTGTACAGCGTTTGTAGGGTAATCTCAGTGCCAGGATACCCGTGGGGTGACAGAGCGCTATACAAATCCAACATACAATACAAAGGGGGACGTATCTTTTGTGAGTTTCTACTTTAGTTAGGGAGTGGTTCGGTCCCCCCCCCGCCCCCCTTCTCGGGGTTGTCTCCCTTGGATCCTTAGTGTGCTTTTGAAGTGGAAGTCAGATGACATTCGGTTTCCTGAAAGATGTTCCATTATGGAGAGCTGAAATATGGCTCTCACTGAATGGGCACAGATGTGGATAGGAAGAGTTTTATATTTGTGCAACATTGTAACACAAGAAATTTGTCAGTGAGTAATGAAAACCATTAGACTTTTGCTTCACTGGTGAAGATCCACCTAGAACATGCCTATATCTAGATTCATACATGTCCAAGCATGGTAGGAATCCAAGTCTGGCACACATCCAAATGAGAAATTACTCTTATCGGCCTTTAAGTGAAACCAGAACCTCATTGCAATTGACTACAATTCTAAGCAGCCTACAACTCCAAGCTCTACAGAGAGAAGTGTAGGAGTGATTTCGGATGATCTCTTGTTGAACCCCAACTTGAGGAGTTATTCAAAGGAATACACAATCCAATGTAAAAAAATAATAATAATAATACTAAATAAAGCCAGGTAGTAATTACATTTATGCAGGCTGCACAAAGGAAACCAATTATATGAGCCATTAGAATTGTTTAGCCTGTTTGCTGTAGCTCACAACTACTGGGTCTAACAAAATATTTTCACAAGGTACACCTATTGATCTATACAGTCACAATAACCTACCAATCAAGGTCACATTACTACACCTCACCCTCTACTTTTCACGGAATTTCAGTGGCAGCCCACTGAAGGCAAAAAATGCAAATTACTCTGCATTTTCCATAGAGCCTTCTCGAAGTCTACAATTTATTACTTACAAAGTAAACCTTAAAGCACTATATCCGTTGGAGAGCAATATAATTGCTGGCAGAAAAACTCCCTCAGGAGTTCTATACAAGGTGTTTGATCTTTCAGCCACTTAGAGGTGTGTCTGTGGAATGACTGACCAGCATAGCTCTGGAGCTTAAATAACCTACGCATGTTCAATTTAGACCAATGGACCCAGTATTCAGTTCAAATTAAATCCTGCAACATAGCCGAAAGAATGGTTCTCTTTAGATGCCCTTGGCTCACACGAACTACCACAACGCCAGCCGTATGAGGTTTAGTCCAGTAGCCTCCACCCTAGGTAATGTGGACTCCGCAAACACCCATATGGTGGATCATCTCTGATCAACAGACCAGATATTTAATCTATTTGAGCCACTGAACCATTATCTGGGAACAATGTAGTTGTGCCTTTGTCCCCTTGCAGGAGGGATGAGATTATCTGTCTGGAAAGACATTTGCTCTCAACAGGCTCGGATAACAGAGTTTTTGTCATGAATCTTGTCTGGGTTACGATATAAATTTCCTGACCCAGAGTGGGCTCACTTCATTGAGCATTATCACTTTTGCATGTTCCAGGAACCTTGGGCAACGGAGCCTGTGCCTAGACAGGGCTATAACATATAGCATTGAAGCCAGTCTACAAAAGCAGGAAGAGCTTCTGGTGGATTGACAATCTGGGTCAAAATCTCCACCTGAACATCCACACAACAGGTGGCTTTTCTATGAACGTATACAATAACTATAATGGTTATCTGCCTAAGAACAAACAGTCACAAGCTCTATTTATCCTGAAACAACACCTAAGAAGCCTTGAAGATAAGTCCCCCCCCGCCCAAAGCATATTGAAAGGTAATGTTAATGTTACCTACAAACCTCTAAACTGCAAGCAATCCATCATAGAGCCAGAGGACAAAATCCAGTGCATCTCTGGCTCCAAATAAATCCTGGCTGGCAGTAGCCCTCCAAGTTGCTTCACTGACCCTCTCCTATGGCCTACGCACCGGTAATGGACACTTTATTTCTGACAAAGATAGGTCTCATACGTTCGTAAGAGAAAAAATTATAGAAACTGAATCAATGACGACATTTTAGATGTCTCCGTCTGGGACAAGGCAAGTTTTTAGAGAACTGCAAAGAATTAATAGTGATCATAATGAATAGTGATCTAATGCACATCTTACAGCTAGCAGGGAGAAATTACAAGATCCTCTACCTTGGTTAGATTACCTAAATTAAAATCTATTATCAGGAACAAATGCAAATCAATAAAATGGCCCGACATTATAGCAAATCATAATACTGTTACAAAAATGTATGGCCTCTTTAATACAAATTTAGCTTCTTATATCAAATGCCCTAGTTGTGGCATTCCAATTTTAGAAATTCATTGCTAGCTTTTTGAGTATCTAAAGGAACTTTTCCTAGAGGCCCGATGGCCTTGCCACCTAAAAGAAAAAGGCTCTCGAAATGGCACACAAGTGAATGTCATAAGGCAAAATCACAGCTGATCCTTGCAATCAAATCACATAAGTCTGCTGTTATTCCCACTGCAAGAGCTCACTGCAAACGGACCTTAGACACCAGTAAAAAATAAATAAATAAATTGGGGCGATGCAAACTGGCCAGATCTATTAGAAGCATCCAATCAAAGGGACAATCTCTCATTCTGGAGCGTTATTTCTAACCGCAGCCGAAGTTGGCACTTCAACCTACCACTACATAGAACCACAAGTGTGGGTGGCAACACTTCAAAAATCTATAATGTTCCAAGGACAATCTGGTACCACTTAAGCCCTAAAGACCTTTAGACATCACCACATTGCTGAATGATAACTAGGATTGAACTCTCTTGTATATACAGTCTGCAAGAGGGGAAAGCACTGGACCCATTCCAGGGGATTTATATTGTTTGGAGTTTACAGTATTGGTATCCTATATTAATTTATTATCCAATGCTATAATGAACAGAGCAGATATCTGGGGAAACCTGGTGGGGGTAGAAATTGGCACGATTTATATGAAAGGAGATCTGAAAGATACCAGCAACTATAGGCCTGTAAGCCTGCAGGTAACCCGCAGAAGGTTTGCTGCAGACAGCGGTTAGATAAGCCCCAAATATGGATGAGCAAGTCAGAGTTCAGGCTCTACAACTAAAGTAAGCACTAAGGACCAGGCATTTAGATTAGAACTCATTATCTGGAAATATACTAAGATAACCAAGGGGCAGGCACCTCTATGCTGACTTTATTGACCGGAGGGCAGCATTTGATCTTGTCCCCAGACAAATGCTAAGGAATAGCCTCAAGTCTCAGAGTTCCTGTAGGGCTGCTAAATGTTGTGATAAGGCTAGTTGAGAAAATTATCCTCGGATATGGTGGGGTAAACACAGAAAGCACACTGAGTGCATTCCCATACATAGAGGCGTATGCAAGGGGTGTGTGCTTGTGCCCATTATATCCCCTTTACTAATGAGAAAATTAATTGCCCTGAGGATTAAACTCATTATTCCCCTAAACTTAATGACATACCAATCCCAGCCCTCCCCTTTGCGGACAATACAATGCTGATTTGAAGAACCCTGAAGCTTACAAAATGTGTTGCATAGGTTTAAAGACTTCAGTGATCCATGGGCCCTCGAAGGTAACACTCAAAAAACTACGTTTATGGCCATCAGATCACACATGTCTTTCAGGGATAGACTCAAGAAAGGGAGATCTGTTTGACAAAGTAGACAAATTTGATTATTTGGGAATCAGGGCTGACAATTCTTTGATTGGGAGTCCTCATATTAAAAATAGCAGTGCATAGTGCTCCACAGAACTGCGGCCATCCTGAAATTACATAGAGCAACACTATCTACATGTGTGTCCTCGGGGGAAATCTATAGAGCAAAGGCCCAAACAGCAGGACTGTGGGAGGCAGCAATTTGGGGAATGGCCAATGTTAGCATACTTACCAGTAGAGAGAACAATTTGGTAAGAACTTTACTTAAATTTACCCCAAAGCACTGTCTTACCACTTATTTTTCCACTGGGCTTAAAAGAAGACAATCTTGCAGCTCTGAGACTGCTGATGTTATCAGTAAGGTTGTGGTCAACTCCTGAGCTGGATTCATACAGGAATGGACTATAGGCTATACTAAAATTGGACAAGACTCCTGCCTTACCATGGTTGTGCCATGTCAAGACATGGTTCTGTGCTCTGGGGTTAAAAAATGAGGTTGTATCCGGTCTCCATCAAACAGGTTACAAAGGGAACTTTAAAATCTACTTTGTCACCATGTGTTGGAGACACCATGCAATAGAGCACAAGAAGTTGTAGTCTCGGATACATGTTTGGACATTTAACATCCTACGTACTTTGAATCGTATATGGACGAAATATTACTCCTTCAGGTGAAACCTCTGTATATAAAATTCAGAATTGGGACTCTAGGTGAAAACAATTTTACGTGCAAATGGAACCCTGGCAGAGTTGGGGATGGGTTTTGTAAAACATGTAATAACATTGAAGATGTTCTATTTTTTTGTCCTTCATATTCATCTGTAAGGATTCAATGGACCTGGCCACTTTGTGCCAGCTTGGGTTTCATACATCACACACCAGCATTAAGAGTCTTAAAATATATTTTTATGGATTTATTTAATCTTTTATATATATTTATGTATATGGTTTTAATGGTTTTGTAAACTTTATATAGTTTTGAATTTCCGAATAAAGTATTACTGACTGAGTCCAAAAATCTTATACTAGTGCCTCTATTGTATCTTGGTAACATTTAAATTCAGTATGGATCCAAAGGAAGCACTCTGGGCTAGCTTTCAAGAAGATGTTAGATATGAATTAAGTCGCTCAAAGACCAGTTTTAATTCGAATATTTTTATATATACTTTTAGAGGAAGACATCTACCTTATTGGATTAAATTTTACTTCAATGTGGATCTCTTATGTATCTGTAAATATTTTACATTGGATGTGTTGCTTTGCATGCGTTTTAATGTGCTAGCTCCGAAAAAAACACTGTTCAATTGAAAACTATAGGATTCAATAAAGATCAAGAAGCTCCTTTTCCACAACGGTTACAGTAATTAGCTTGCAAACTCGAATGTATAAGTATCCTCAACATATTTATGAAATCAACTGATCTTTGCATATTAGGAAATTATTACATATTCAGTTAGTTTATGCTTTACGAGACTCTTGTTCTCTAGACTCTTCTGTTTAGAGCATTCTTTCACTTCCTTTGATGCAGTTCTACCATATGTCAACTGATGAGGCGAGTGGTACATACTGTTGAGAAGTGGACCCACACCGCAATTGGGCCGGTAAATAAATATGTACCAAAGAGATATTGGGATTTGTAAATCGCCATGACAGAGTCCATGAAGATATTCTCACATCAACATTATACAACATTCTCTCACCTAGGAGGAAGAGGTAGGGAAACAAATGTAATTAATGTGAAAGAGAAGCAACGTAGACACAAGAGAAGGGTATGTCCTTAGAACTACCTCGTCTTCATAAAATACAAGAGTTCTCAAAAAAATCTGCGCTCACTAATTCTCCGACCTCAGGAACAGCAACGTCGAAAAAGTGGGAGGAAACAAAATTCCTTGTTGATTTATATAGTCTGGATTATTTCTTTGTGAGGGGGTTGGTTTTATAAGGTTATAATAAGATAATCAAAGAAAGGAAGAACTTAATGGTAACTAACTTCTATTCTTGAGACAGGCGCACACAACTAAACAAACGGAAAAAACAGACTTGTGCCATGTGTATGGAACAGGCGCTTCAGAAATCGCATTGCTGAGAAACAGATCACCAGAAGTTCGGGGAGAGCAATGACATCCCATGGCGTCACTTTCTACTTTAAAATGAATACAAATGAAATTTCTCCATTTATGCAGCAACACCCAACACAGTGAAATAAAAGAAACTGGGTGTACTCACATTCTTGGCTAAAAGCAGCTTGATATGCACGAGAAAGGACAATGCGAACATGTGGTTTCAATCAAAATGAAAAATCTGTGGAAACTGACCTTAGAGAGGTAGCATGATCTTTAGACTGCTAACCGCTCAGGTTTTGTGCGTGACTGAATTGTGTAACTGGGATACATTCCAAAACCTATGACTTGTAAATGGGAGAATATATGAATGTTATGTTACTCATTTTTATATAGCACATATTCACCATCAGTTTCTTGGCGCTCAGGCAAAATTCAGACAAGAAAAGCAGACTCAATGAAAGACTTTCTTGAAGAGCGGTGTCTTTAGGTTGAAAATAAATAAAGTGTCAAGTTCAATATCATGGGTACATGTAAGGGCAGGGACTTCCATAGAGCAGATGCTTGTACTGAGATACTGAATCCTCATTAGTTTTTTCCTAAATCTAGGAATACTCAAGAGATTGGCAGATAATGAGCTAGACTCCCGGCTGGGGGTGTATTTCTTAAATCTTTAGGCCTTGAATTGGTGACCAAGGTCCTTCGTAGTCTTGAAAGTGAAGCAGAAGACTTTACATTTCACTCAACGCGCCTTAGGGAGCACCTGTAAGGCTTACAAGGCTGGGCTGGCATGTGAGCCCAGTGGAAGGTTGGGAATAATGTGGACTGTTTGAACAACCTGGAACCGGTGTTGTTCAATTAATATGGTTATTATAGACTTTGCAGACCAGCGCTCCCAGCAAGAGACATTTCAACCCACACATTGCTGGTACACCACCACAAGTGGACAGAGCAGCAGAGGCTAGTGAATGCAAAAACCCAGCTGCTATGGTATGACAGGCATACTAGATTGCTAGCTGAGCCAAAGGCTTTGGGTATTTTCTTGCTAGTAATACCCTCTACTAATCTTTACTTAATCAGCGAGGAGCTCTTGTTTTGTCTAGGCCGCACCCATGATTCCGCACCCATGATTGGAAAGAAGGCAACATAGATTAGGCCCCTGTATTCTTTCACGCTGCTCTGTGAATCACGAGTGGTAGTAAAAGCGTGAGTATGCAACAATAGATCATGGTATAGCCACATGGAGAATGTGTGCTCATTCCGTTTTAATAGTCAATTCTTGGAAACAAGAGACAACGCAGAACGAGACTAAATGCATGCCTATTCTGGTAGTATTACATGTACTCTATTACTTGTTTTCTTTTTACCTTCTAACAGGAAACCCATACAAGCAGGAGACTTAACCTGGTAGAACTGGACAGCAGATTGACATTTCACTTACTCTCAGTATCATTAACTAAAAACATCATTAGTAAGATAGGGTTAGGAGACCATTTAGGGAAAGCGTAAATGATGCGTAAGGTTCTGACAAATGCCCCCAACCCAAAGAGGTGTTTAGAAAGTGAAGATGCGTGTTAACTGGATCCACAGGTTATTTATGGTGCTAACAGCCTCCGTCTTCCATAGCATTTTTTAATCTTGTGTGCGGGGCACTATAATAAACATGCTTTATCATACCTGCTACACAACTTTAACAACTTCTAGATCCCTCTACAAAAACCTCACTCAATCACACAGAGTTCCAGCACAAATGGCTCATGGTGATGGAACACTATTGCTGGTGAAGGAGCAACTCCTATAATGCCACCTAGTGTATGTGAGGAGGTCCACCTTTTTTTTTTTTTTTAAGAAACAAGTTTCCAGATTACAATAAAATCTCTACAGAAATTTTAATTTAGATACAAAGGGATGGCAAATCTCCTATCAAAGGACCTAGGTACTTTCATGTTGGTCACTGACTGATAAGGGAGGTGTACTTCGGGTCCTTTTCAAATAATTTTCTCTCACCTATCGCCTGTCCCCTCGTTTGCAGCATGGACATGAATGGTCACAGTATCACCTAATCTTTGACCATGTATTTGATCAGGACATCATCAAATGAGCAAACTGACTACACAAAGTTATGCATGAGCACAAACAGAATTATAAATGATGTTCACACTGTTGGACGAGAAATGTATCTCATAATAAAGAATCTAGTCAAAACTGAAACTTAGAAGTGTTGTCAACCTATCCTCCTGGGAGGATCGGTAAATGCCACTGTGTTTGGTTTATGTTTAATTCCTATCGAATATTATGGGTTCACCAAGGCACGGTGTGCAGTGCGATGGCAGCACGTTACAAACCGATGTGAACTACACATTGTTACAGTGAAAATCACTGCATTCTAGGCATTATGGTGTGCAAGGTTTGTGGACGTGAATTACGAAGTAGGAACAGGATTCCATTATGTAACTGCACATAATCCTTATAGTATGGCCATCGCATACAGTGGCAGAAATCGTTAGCTGCGTAGCATTGTCTTGTGGTTTGTTTTCTTGCCTCCTTTAGTATTTCCATTGTTCTTTGCAGTAAGTTCAAATGTACTAACTATGTATTCAAGAGCCAGGCTTCTAGGCTGAGAGTCACTGGTTCTGGGTGAAAGATTTGACCCCTTTGCATTGTGAGGAGATCTTAGTCTGCCTTGAACTTGATCATCTGTCTCCTGGACGGTTCGAGTAGGCTTGAGTACCAGGTTTGTCTTGCCCACTGAGGGGCTATGAGTATTAGGTTTGTTCCGGATTGTCTGGCTTTCCCCAGAACCCTTTGTAGTAGAGGAATTGGAGGACTTGTGTATGCAAATGTCCATGACCAGTTTAGTGACAGGGCATTCTCTTCTGATAGGTGGTGTTGAAACCTGGAGGCGAAGGATTGTCATTTTTTGCTCTCCATTGTTGCAAATAGGTCTATTTCTGGAGTTCCCCAGAGGCTGAAGACCTGTTGCAGGCTCCTTTGTTTTATCTCCCATTCATGCAAGCTGTTGTTCTGTCTGCTGAGTTGATCCGCTTCGGTGTTGTCCTTTCCTGGCAGGTGAATTGTCTGATGCCTGATTTTCTTTGAATTAGCCCATTTCCATATTTCCTGAGCTAATTTGCTTAGGGTGAATGATTTCATTCCTCCTTGTTTGTTGAGGTAAAACATTGTCGTGGTATTGTCCGTCTGGATCAATACTATCTTCCCTCCTATGTGGGCTTGGAATACCTTTAGTGCCAGGAACAAAGTCTTCATCTCTAGGAAGTTGATGTGCTTTATAGAGTCTGCATTGTTCCACTGACCCCGTACCCTCAGGTTTCGTGAATGTGCTACCCAACCCTTGTATGATGTATCTGTTGTGATGGTCACTGAGGGAGTTGGTGTTTTGAAAGATCTGCCTGGTGTTATGTTCTTGGATGCCCACCATTGTATCTTCGTCTGAACCTTTGTTACAACCACTAGATTCTCCCAACTCCCTGTAGTTTGTGACCAACTGCTACATAGCCACTCCTGCAGAGGGCGCATGTGGAGGCATGCATGAGTGATGAGGGGAATACATGATGCGGTCATGCCCATGAGTTTCATGACAGTTCTCACTGTCAGAGATTGACCCTTCTGGTAGGGGAGAGTTTGTCTGATAGCTTGTATTCTCCTTTGGGTCGGGTATGCCCGTGCAACCATGGGAGTTTAATCTTGCTCCTAGGAAGGTCTTTTCTTGTTCTGGCTTTGTTGATGATTTTTTGTGGAAAAACCCAATTTTTGCAATGTCATGATCACCTGATGAACTTGTGTGTAACATCTTTGCTTGGAATTTGTCTTCAGCAGCCAGTCGTCTAGGTAGGGACAAACGTGGATTCCTCTTCTTCTTACGGATGCAGCAACCGCTGCTAGGCACTTTGCGAAGACTCTTGGTGCCGATTAAATCCCGAAGGACAGGACTTTGAATTGATAGCGAGTATTCTCGTGGAAGAACCGGAGGTATTTCTTGTGAGCCTGGTTTATGGGGATGTGCAGATAGGTGTCTTTTAGATCTATTGTTGCCATGAAATCCCCTTTTTGCAGCTGTGGGATTACTTCCTGTAGTGTTGACATTTTGATATGCTGCGTGCGAATGAATTTGTTTATGAATCGGAGGTCTAAGATGTGTCTTAGCGTGAGATCTTGCTATGGTACGAAGAACTAAGGTGAATAGTTACCTTTGTAGTGTTCCCTCCTTGGCACCGTCTCTATTGCTTGTTTTTGTAGGAGTTCCCTTATTTCTTGTCTTAATTGTAAGAGTTCTGTTCCTTGGAACCCCTTCTTTTTTTGGTGGAGGTTTGTTTGTCAGCTCTACGCAATGGCCATGGCGTACCACATTTAAAATCCAACTGTCTGTGGTGATTTCTTCCCATTGAAGTAGGTGGCACGCTATTCTGCCTCCACTGGTGTTGTGTGGGGGCCTTTTGCCATGGGCAAGCCACTTGGAGTTTGTTTCTCCCCCTCTCGAGGTCATCCCCTGGCACTTCCTCTGCCCCGAAAGGGCTGCCTTGGTTGCTGTTGCCAGGCTTGGTATCAGGATTGCTGGTTTGATTGCTGTCCGCCGCCCTGGGTTTGCTGTTGTTGTTGGCCTGTTGCGAAGACTCCCCTTCCCGTGGGTCTTCTGAGGTTAAAGCCTCCTCTCTTGAAGGTGCCCCTCTGTTCTAGGGCTCCCATAGCCCTGGCCGTCTCATTGTCCTTTATTTGTTGAAGGGACTCGTCTACCTAACTTCTAAACAGGGAGTCTCCTGTGAAGGGTTTGTTAATTATTGAGGTTTGGACCTCTTGCTTGAAGCCTGATATTTGGAGCCAGGCATGCCTTCTTAACGTTGTGCCTGTACACATTTGTCTGCTGGCTGTATCAACTGCGTCTAGGGCGGATTTCAGGCAGGTGTTTGCTATGTTTTTTCCCTCATGTATGATGGATTTTGCCCTCTTTTTACCCTCTTCTGGAAGCTTGTTCATAGGTTCTTCGATGTCATCCCATTGTTGGTGGCCATACCCGTTCAGGAGGGCTTTGGAGTTTGCAATGCGCCATTGTGTTGCTGCTTCCTTCTCCGTCTTTCTCCCTACCATGTCCATTCTTTTGCTTTCTCTCTCTGGAGGTGGGCCAGTGGAGGAGTGAGCATTGCTCCTTCTTGCCGTGGTGACAATGATGGAGTCTGGCACTGTGTTTCCCTGAATGTATTTAGGGTCCTTTGTGGAAGGCTTATATTTTTTCTCCACCCTTGGGGTTACCCCTTTTGCTGAGGCAGGCTCCTTGAAAGCCTCCTTGCCCTGGTCCAGGATGCTTGGTAGCATTGGGAGGTATGGTGTCCCCTTGGTGGGTGATGTCAAAGACTTTAGGAGGAAGCAAGAGTCTCCTTTCTCCTCCTCTAAGGGGACCCCGAAGGTATCAGCTGCTCTCTTGATGAGGCTGTTGTAGAAGGCTATGTTGTCTGGTGGCGAAGCCTTCGAGGGATAGCTACAGGCCTCTTCTTCTGGGCTTTGTGTCGAGGCCGTTCCATTCTTCCTCGAAAGTCCCCGAGGCTTTCTCCTCTTCTGGAGTGTCAAGCTCCTCTTCGACATTCTCTTAGTGAGGTTCGAGGGTTGCCAGAGCTTCGAGGATATCCTACCCCTCTTCGGCGGTGGTGGGTTTCGCGGAAATTCGGAACTCTTCAGCGCCTCGGCAAACTCCTTTTTTTGTTGAAGTGTCGCCATTTCCGCTTCCAGGCATGTCTACTTTTTCTCTACCTCGAGGGCCCTTTCGGCGTCTGAGGCTGGGGAGATCCTCTTCTTGGGTGTGGTGGATTCTGCCTCCAAGGGTGTGGTCTTTCCCCTCGTGGCCTCTTTCAGCGCCTGCCTTCGTCGATTTCGACGATCTTCCCTCGTCTGTATCCCTGGGGTGGGATCCGTGGGTTTCTTTGGTCACGGCTGGCCCTCAGTCGTAGTTTTCTTCGACGCCTGGGCTGCCATTTGCGCCTTCTTTTCGAGGCCCTTGGTTTCAGACGGGTGAGGGTGTCTCACCTTGTCCGTCTTCTTCTCTGTGTCCTTCGTCGCCTTTTTCGCAATACGCCTCTTCTCGGCGTCCCCTTCGAGGATCTCGACGTCTGACGCCCCGTGTGTCGATTCTGCTGCCATTCCCTGGACGTTCCCGTTGCTTGAGAGGCCCAAGTCCCTCATCGATGGTCGTTTCTGGCTTTGGAGCATGGCTGCGTAATGGTCCTCCCTCTGATTTCGGCTTACCTTGAGTGTCTTCGACACGAATACCGCACAGGCCTCGCAGTCTTTATCCTTGTGATCCCTCGGCAGGAAGAGGTTACAAATGTCATGTGGATCGCGTTGTGCAAACCTGTGGTGGCACTTTGGGCAAAATTTGAAAGGGGTATTTTCTATGGCTCCCACCTCTCCCTCTGTTGATCCATCTGCGTTGATGCTCCGTCGGGGTCCACCGACGGGGAAAGGTGTCCGGAGGTCTCTCTCCTTCACCAGTGTCTTCAGTCGATGACCGAAGGTTTTCTCATTCGAATTCCTTGATTCTTTCGGGGATTTTGTCCAAAACTTCGGATTGTCTACCTTTCTGAAGATGGCTACCACGCACGGGAACTTCAGGGGTGCCGTCTGACGTCACACAAGGGATAGACGTAGCACCAAATAGTGGTAGAGGACGCTCCCAAACTAGAAGAAAAAAAAAAAAAAGAAAAAAAAAAAAGAATTCCGGACCCAACCACTAGATGGCGGAATAATGTACAGCATGTGAATCCAAAAAAGGATTCATGCTGCAAAACCAACGTTTACCAGCTGTGAATCAGGAGTGCATATAACCAGATAATTGTAGATCTGGGCATAATTTGGTCAGAAATCTTCCTGTGTAGGGAGAGCATGGAGATAGGTCGCCAGATACTTCTAAAATGGCCAGGAGGATTAACCTCACAATGTGGAAACTTAAGGAGCTGTTTATTTGATCTTCATTACACATAGTTTACTGAGTAAGCATCTGAATGAGAGTCTTGCACCACATGGCAAGGTGTAGTATAATGCTTGGGTGGTCAGTTTCCTGCTCAATATCCAAGAATCCTTGCAGGAGGCTGTAAGTGCTAGTAAAAGAAAGGAAACAGCACACATGGGGGGGGGGGGGAGGTGCACAGTTATTTTGGGGTACAATCTCTAAGGCTTGGATGAGTTACAGGGCGATTCTAAAGCTTTGAACAACTACAAGGGACTTCAGATAGCGTATCTTGGAGCCAAAAAGAAATTTCTTAGGTCACTGGTAGTCACTACGGCGGGCGGCATGTCAGGATGTGACTGCACTCAAGGGACAGTTGAAATCCTGAGCAACTGTGGAGACCGGCCGGGGTCTCACTCTGACTTGTCAGGAGCATGACACAAGAAAAGAGTAGGGTGGCTACCTATTCTAAGTGAATGAGCTGTAAAAAGAATCTAAGCACATAGGTGTTGATACAACCAACAGGACAGCTCTGGCTTTCTGAGGATGGGTGTCAACTGTTAAATGAACTCACCGCTGATACCTGCTTAGCCAGTAAGCTAATCCAAACTCTGTAATAAACATGTGAAATTTTATCCATAAACGAGTCACTATCATTTATTGTGTTGCATGCATGGTATTTATTAGGCGTTCTCAGTTGTCAGCACATCCTCCAAGGGCTAGGGGTAGCAATGCTATGCAGCTGGCCACGTAACTTGCAGGGCAACAAACGGTACAGTAGTGTTGCTCCCCTGCAATATAGGATGGCTGGTTTGTGTAGTAAGAACCACAGTAGGTCGAGAGGGCTGCGCCTCCTAAGTTTAATGCCCTGTGGTGTCATGAGAAGAGTAAGACCAGAAGGGGTCAGTGGACTGAAGCTTGGCCTATTTGTGGTCAACGTTCCCCATCCACCTTACCTGGATACATGCAAGGTAAAGGAGAAGAATTATTACTGTGTATGTTTCTTTCAGCATCGCATGGTGAAGTTACAGGGCGATTCTAAAGCAACTACAAGGGCCTCCAGTCACTGGAAGTCAATACAGCAGGGCCTGGGATAACGGGACGGCGCTTCTTAATCCCTCAAGGGACAGATGAAATCCTAAGCAACTGTGAAGACTGGCCAGGGTCTCACTTGGACTTGTCAGGAGCATGACACAAAAGAAAAGAGTAGGGTGGCTACCCACTCTAAGTGAATGAACTTTAAAGAATCTAACCACATTGGTGTTGATACCACCAACAGGACAGCTCTAGCTTTCACAGGATGGGTATCAACTCTTTAATGAACTCACCGATGACATTGGATCGCTCATAAACTAACCCACCCTGTCTAACAAACTTACAAAATTCTATCCACAAGCAAGTTGCCAGTGTCATTTATTATGTTGCATGCATGGTATTATGTGTTCTCAGTTGTCCGCACATCCTCCAAAGCTAGGTGTAGCAATGCTATGTTTATTGTGCAGCATCAAAACAAATCAGTCTCTCCTCCTAGGCACGCAAATTAGAGAGGGGAAGGATGCTTAAGAGAGTGTCTGCACTTAAATAAGGCACAGCTGTTAAGTCACACCGAATCAACTTCTCCCTTTCTCTGGCAGAAGGGCAGATGAAAGAGCAAGCCAGTCAAAGGATTGCACTTTGCACCTTCTGACTGCACTTCTGACAGTGGTTCCTATATAAAAATGTGTACATTTGTTTACACAGTTTAGCAATATGAGGCTATGTATAATACTCCCAGAATGCTCTCTGATTAGAGGCAAATATTTGCCGAAGCTTGAAAGCAAAATTGATGATTCTTTGCTTTCAAAATAAAATGTTCATTAAAAAAATGAAAGTAGGAAAAAAAACATTTATCTAAACTACTGTAAAATTTCCGGGTACCATTTCTTTGCAGCATTATTTAGTAAAATGTATTGATGCATGCTAGTATTTTCCAAACATATTCATAATGGAAAATCAGTGTAACCAGTTTCAATAAGATTATGGGAAACATAAAAATAAACAAGCATTGGCAAAGCCAGTAGGTCTGAAATTGGTGGTCAGCTTTTTAGTTTTCTCAATGTGTGACTTGTTTTAGCATGGTTTTTGTAAAACCTTATTGGTGTGGGAGCGGCCGGGCCCTCACCATTATAACAAACATTGGCAAAAGCAAAAACGGTTTTTGGTCTCAAAAAGCACACACTGCCACAATAGTTAGTGGCACTGAACAAAATTACTTTGTGTGTCGATATGCTCCTTGTGAAAGAGCAGAGTGCGGTCACTCACAGTAAAGCCAGCCGATACAGAGAGAGAGAGAGACAGAATTTTAATAAACACAAAAGGTCATGGTTAACGCCAGACCAAGTTAGGGGCCCAAATATTAACGAAAGTCTCAAAAGTGCACCCATGGTATGTGTCCTTGCCTTAAGTGCAGCTATACGGCTTTCGTGAATTCACAAGAATTTACAGAAGTACGGCAAGAAATAGTACCCCTAGAAAATATTTGTGAACTACATTTTAGCATGAGCAAATGTGTAGATTTTCTCATGCGAAAATCTGAGTGTTTGCAAGTTCACTTTCCCGCCAACCACTTTTTTCCCCAACTCTGGAAGAAAGTTTACGTCTGCATTGTCTGGAGTAAATGTCCAACATTTCTCAGTATGGGAAAAGATTAGAGAAGAGTTGTTGAAAGACCTTAAAACATGCATGTTAGTAGGTTTGCACAGACGCAAAAGGGCATCCCAACCCTGGAACAATTGCTTACCACTACCTTCAGCCCCAGTATGTAGATCTGCAGAAACGTGGCAACATAAGGGGATTGCAAGTATTCAAACACTACTATGGTATGAGCCCTGGCATAATCAGAGAGGCTATATCAGAGCTCTTATATAATGAGATTGCTGCCTTAATTTGTCGCCGCACTACATTGCACCAAAAGGGACAAGTGTATTTTGTTACAGGACAAGTAGATTTATGAAGCAACCTGCCCCATGGACAAGTAGATATTTTTATTAAATTACACACCTCTGCTTCCTATATTTCCGTGCTTCTTAGAAGCAGAAGTATTTCAAAACATCTCTCCAAAAGTGGAGGCAGGGCAGTGAAAATATTCAAGGGTGGCAAAACTTACTTTTATAACTTAGATAACATGCATTATCATCAGTAGAGATGGTAAGGAAATGAGAGCAAGGTAGCTTCAACAATGGAACATCGAAAGAAAGAAGGTTTAATACAAACTACACCACTTTCTGGACACATCTAGCGTGGTCTACATGTTACAAGTTGGAGGTCCAGCAAGGTCAATTAAATCTTACCCTTCTCGGGATGATATGATGAATACCATTTTCGTGGAGAATAGTAACACCTGTCCTAGTACTTAAAAAGGCAATAAAAAAACCTGTGGTACAAAGCAAGGATACACTTTCAGGCTAAATTTGTACACATTTATACCACCCAGTATCATTGACATTTCATAAGCTGAAAATACATCACTGCGCCTTTCTTGTACTGGTTGCTTTAATGCCCTATTGGCAGTACTGTACTCATGTACTGCAAGGAATACGACAACAAACCTACTAAAATGTGAAACTACACAGGTTACACAACCTTCCTGCTGTCCTACCATGAAGAGCAACAAACAGATGTAAACAAACCAGTCTTGGCCATCTACTTCAAATTAAAATATTTTATTGAGATGTGCAAATGCAAACAAAAATATAAAATCTGTAATTTGAGGATCCCTTCCAACTGCCCTCCCAATCGTGCAACAGTTAATACAACCCAACTTGATATGATATACAATTCATTATTGCAACATGTAAAAGTATCAAGTCAATGATACAAAAATCAATTGTAATAAATTAAGAATCCCTCAGAAACGCACACATAATAAACCTTTAAGGGCAGCTCAATTAAAATTGGATTAAACTAAACTCTGTTCAACTTCATGGACAATATTGAGGCACATGCAGAAAAAAAATCCAGCTGGAAGACAGAGAATACAAGAAAGTCAAATCCTAGCCCGCCTCTTTGAAATGGAACGTGCCCAGAAAATGTAACAAGGAAATTGACCACAACTGACGCATTAAACTAAAATCAAAGACATTTTGCGATACCCGATAATGTGACCCTCAAGTATGATATCCAATGCAGTTCTGTGGTTATTTGACACATCTATACAACTGAACCACTCAAGTCAGTCTGCAACTGAAATTCAGAGAATTTACACAGTGCTACTTCCAGATTAACCTTTACAATAAACATTGGTGCTTTTGCATCCCACTATTACAGCAGTTAAAGAGAAGTACATAGGAATATTTTACTAGAATTAGATAGAATTGGCTTAAGTACTTGGTTTTCAAATGTCAACTTTTCTAGTCATGATCTTGACACCTTTCAATGTCATAAGAGAAGCCCCCTTATGACAGTGATGTTAGTTAACAAAATAAACAATCAATCGGTCCACAAATCAGCAGCATCAACCCAAATATTTATATAAAGAAAATGTACATTTGTCGATCACTCCATATTTAACTGTCAGTCAGTTTCCTATTCCTAACAAATCCTCCAAAGAATCTCTGTGTATTAACTTCTGGACGAAGACCGAAGTCATTGGAGTTCGCCAACAACCCCAGTATCAAAAAAGTGCTTGAGTGCTGTGACCCTTGATATAGCCATCATGAATTAGCATCTGGAAATAAAGTGCTGCTGCAAGCACAGCTGTTTTATTAGACATGGCCCAGGAACCACATATTATGCAGAACGGAGACATCAATGCCATCATAGAAAGCAAATTTAGAAACAATACCATGATTACTATTCTATATGGAACAGAACAGTATTTCTCGAAAGACGCCCAACCATTAGCTTTTTCTCTTTGCCTACAATATTTACAAGAAACATGTTTTGGTACTATGCTTTCTTCAAAACTTTTTGCATTCTGCATTCAAAGTTAGTGCCAATCATGCCAACAGGTTAGCATAACGCAGGGCTGGGTTAGAAAATCGTGGCTGCCAGTGTTTCTCACAAGTGTTTCTGGCACATGCTGTGGAATCCATATGGTCTTAACATATTTAATATCATTCAAGCGCTCTTGGGAAGAAATCAATTTTAAGTAATGAGATTCCAACAAAAGTGTAGACTTTGGTACTTTTCTACAATGCACCACAAAGTATAAGGCAACAATTTGTCAATATTTTTGTAAATTGTCAGAGTAGTAGCAACACATTCGGTGACAAAGAAATATTTCCATCAAGGATCTTTGTTGAGAATATGTTCAGCAAAAGTAGCCTTTTGCCAGTTTACGAAATTCCATAGCGATTTCAAATCTTGTTCCGAAGCATTGTCTTCCATCACACAAGTGAGCCACGGCTTCAACTCAGGTTTTCTAAATGGATGTAGACAAAAACTTGACCAACCAGGCAACCAATACGTTTCTCGTTTCAGCCACAAACTTTTCTCACCAGGTTGAAAAACTACAAAACATAAACGCATCTTCAGACAACTGCTTGAAAATCTGTTACAACTATCATCATTTACACGTGTTCTCATTTGAAATGCATGCATAATAAAATAGTTTTGTATATAATGCTCTGATTGAGCACCCTAAAAGATGCTCTACTTGCTAAATGGAGGGCTCATCTCTTACAAAATTCCAATAGGTAGCAGTCACAGTGACCCTGATAACAGAACAATACCAGTTTTGAAATATAAACTGCTTTCCAACCCTACTGAACGTGATGGTGGTACCCCGCCTTTACAGAGATGTTTCTAAAGAATACATCTGGTACACAGATTGATGTAATGTATTTGGTGTCGTAAGCTGTACTTGTGAGGATCGTACTACCTCAACCCTAAAATAGAAATTACAAGTCTCGTTAAGCTGGTAAAAGATGTAGAGAGCAAAGACTGAACGCCAAAAATACAACATATGACCACAAACTCAGCTTAATGTTCAAATTACCATTGGCAAAACAAATCCAGAGTACAAAACGCTGGGCACTTCTGTTTCAATGTGATTACAAAAAGGAAAATCTTTCAAGCAGCCATTATGACAACGTTAATATACATTTAGAATACCATAAAGAGATCGCTATAGAATCCTACACACACCAGCCTCTATTCCCAGCATTAACATTCTTGACAATAACTGAAACAATGTCCACTATCGAATGCTGCCACTGGTCCACTACGAGTGTCAGCTCGATCCTCTAAGTGGCAAACACCCTTTTATGAATGAACCATTTCAACACACTTACCCATTACTTTCACAGTTGCTTCTAAAAAGCTGTGATAAATGCAGAATAATTTAAAGCCAGAGCTGAATACCCAATTTCCCAAATTCTAGGAATTATGTGTCAGACGAACAGTGGACAACTTGACAGGGTAGCAGATGAGACTAACCCAGTCAGGCACAAAATGATACCGGATGAAGGAAATCATTTCATAAATGGAGTGAATTCCATCAGTCACTTGCAAAACGAATGGCAATCCTCTCATGTGACAGAATGAACTATAAACTTATCTCAAAAACATGGCATCTCATAACAACGTCTCTTTGTAGCCCTCTGCAATTGGTGCTGCAATTAATGAGTATAAATCAGGAATTAGCCCCAGTGCCATAATAAATCAAGGGTTTTGTGAGGCAGTAACTATAATGATTGTGATTGACAATATAAGATCAGTTACAAAAGGTTCATCCCAGTGTATTTAAAAAAAATCTATTATTTGGAACTTTTCTTGAGGAAACAGGGCGGACGTACGAAATATCCATTCACAAAAAGTAGCACCAATTGAACCGCAACTTTTTGTAAATAGAAACAAATTTCGTGAACCAATGTATGTACCAAGAGGCCGGGTCACAAAATGTCAAATCATAATGGGTCACAATCCAACCTATTGCATCAATATGCATGATGTAGGTCGCAAATTGTGGCTGACTACATTTGGCTGCCATCACAGGGATGGCTGCCTGCTGAGATCAGTAGACTACCATGTCTTTCACTGCTTTTAAATATATATATATATATATCACTGAAAAAACCATAGGTTTCAGCCACGTTATAGTTAGAAATTAGCATTTAAAAAACCTTAGAAATTCACTGAAAAAACCATAGGTTTCAGGGGCGTTATAGTTAGTTGGACATTTCACTCGTACAAAACCAGTGAAATTCCCCCGTTATAGTTAGTTCAGCTAACTATAACTCGCGCCCCCGCAATGCACTGCTGATGACGTCACATATTACATCACTCATGACATGGTCAGTGACATCACTCATGACATCACTCATGACATCACTCATGACATCACTCATGACATCATCCAGTGACTGTTTCTGTAAAGTTTAAATATGTTTAATATATATAGGGAAAGGCGTATTGAAGAATGAGTGGGTGTATAAGTGTCTGAATGGATGATTTAGTAGGTGTGTGACTGAGTCTATAAGTGAGTGATTAAACGTATCTTACTGAATGCATGGGTTAGTGACTAAACTGTGTGAATGTCTGTATCCGTCTGTTGGTGTGTAAGCGGCTGCATGGGTTTGTGAATAGCTACATGAGTGTCTATATGAGTTATTGATTGGTTGTGTGAGTATCTGTATGGGTGCCTGAGTGTTTGTGTGGGTGGGGTGTGTGTGACTGTGCATAGATGTGTGAGTGGGTGATTCACTGGGTGCATGGTTTCAAGAGTGCATCTGTGATGGACTGTATGGGTGGGTGAGTGTGTGAATGGGTGTGTTAGTGAGAAAATGTATATCTCAGTGGTACATGTGTGAGTAACCACATATGTGAAAGGCAGTATATATGTGTGTTAGAGTATTTAAATGGCTATATGTGAGAGTGTGTGATTGTGAGAGTGGCTGTATGGATGAGTGTGTGCTTGTATCAGTGATTGTATAAGAGCGTAAGAATGTGCCAGTATTTGTATGAGTAAGTGAGCTGGTGTGTGTATAACTGTATAGGTGAGTAAATGGGAGTGTGATTAATTATTTTCATGACTGACTAGGTGTGCGAGTACCTCTATGGATGAATGGCGGTGTGTGAGTGTCTATATAGGTGTATGAGTGCATATGATAGTCCTGTACTGAGTGACCATAAGTATGAGTGACTGTACGGGTGAGTGAGTGGATGTGTGTGTAGACCTAAGAATCAGTGAGTGGGTATGTAGTTATTGGTGTTGGAGTGTCTATGGTTTTGAGAATGGCAGTCTGTAATTTAGAGTGGGTGTATCAAAGGTTATATTAGGATGTGAGAAGATGCATGAAATTATCACATGGATGATGTCATCAGTGATGTCATCAGTGATGTCACTGACCATGTCATGAGTGATGCAATATGTGACGTCATCAGCAGTGCATTGCGGGGGCGCGAGTTATAGTTAGCTGAACTAACTATAACGGGGAATTTCACTGGTTTTGTACGAGTTAAATGTCCAACTAACTATAACGCCCCTGAAACCTATGGTTTTTTCAGTGAATTTCTAAGTTTTTTTAAATGCTAATTTCTAACTATAACGTGGCTGAAACCTATGGTTTTTTCAGGGAATTTCAAAGGTTTTTTAAATGCTAATTTCTAACTATAACGTGCCTGAAACCTATGGTTTTTTAAGTGAATTTCAAAGGTTTTTTAAATGCTAGTTTCTAACTATGCCTACAGAGGTAGGACATGTGAAGAAAGAAGAAAAAACGCACAGAAAGAAGCAAAAGAAATGCAGAAAGAAGCAACAGAAGTGCAGAAAGACGAAGAAAAGTACAGGAAGAAGCAAGACATGTGCAGAAAGAACCAACAGAGGAGCAGAAAGAGGCCTTGTTGCAAAATCATCCTGTGCCCACAACTTTTTCAGACGGGTACTGGTGGTAACTGACTGACTAACCAGGCCTAGAGCCAGTGCTATGCTAAAAGACACTTAGAATACAGTGAAAACACCTACATACACTAGGGAACACTATGCGTTGGGGTACCCCAGTGATTAGCATGACCTCCTCTGTAAGGCCCTAGTACATAATAGGGCAGGGGGATTAAAACTACCTCTAAGTCAGAGGTGCAGAAATATGCTACTTTAACTAGTAGTCGTGTTTGCAGAGTGGTGGAGAAAGGGTGCTGGGCGGCCAACGAACGCTCAGGAATTCCGCTGTGTAGGACTTACAGGAGGTACCAGGAGGGATTCTTGGCCCCCAAACTCCCTTAGGACTAAATTGGACTTCATCCCCCATCCCGTAGTCTGCCACGAGGCACGTTTGCAGAGTGGTAGAGAAAGGGGGCCATGGCCTCCGAAGACGTCTTAGCAATCCCACTGTGTGGGACTTACTGGAGGTAACAAGAGGGGTAGTTGGCCCCCAAGGACATCCTTGGGGGCCAACTTCCCAAACTATTACCTCCAGTCAGTCCCACACAGCAGCATTGGTAAGTAGTCGTACCAGGCCACGCCCATTTTGCCCACCACTCTACAAACGCGCTCCCTGGCAAGCTCTTGGATGGGGATTGAAGTCCCCTTCACTGCTGGGGGTCCTTTAGGGGCCAACTAGCCTACCTTTTACCTCCAGTAAGCCCCACGCAGTGGGATTGGTGAGAGGTAGACAAAGACGATGCCCCCTTTCTCCACCACTGTGCAAACGCGCCCCGTGGCGCGTTTTAAGTTGGGGGATTAAGTCCCCTTGAATCCTGAGGGTCATTGGGGTCCAACAAGCCCACCAGGTTCCTCCAGTAAGCACCACAGAGCTGCGTTGCAGAGAGGTGTAAAAAGGGGCGTGGCCTGGACCACCTCTCTGCAACGCAGCCCTGTGGCGCTTACTGGAGGTACCTGGTGGGCTAGTTGGCCCCCAGGGACCCCCAGTATTGAAGGGGAATTAAATCCCCAATTTAAAACGCGCCACAGGGCGTTTTTGCAGTGTTGCTGGGAGGGGGCTGGGCCTCCGGCACGATCGCGGTTATTTTTTTTTTTTTTTTTTTTAGAAGAGTGGCTGTGTGGCTCCCCTTCTTTTTACTTTTTTTGGGCCCTGGGGACCCCATCCCCCAGGGCCTTACCCCATTTAAAAAAAAAAAATAAAAAAAAATATTTGAACGGGAAGGGGGCCACGTGGGCCCCCCTCCCGTGGCCAATTCCTGCCCCGGGGACCCCATCCCCCGGGGCATGGCCACAAATATATATATTTTTTAAAAATGTAAATCGAGGGGGGCTGCGTGGCCCCCCTCCTGAGGCCTCTACTAGCCCCGGGGACCCCATCCCCCGGGGCCGGCCTTTATTTATTTTTTATTTATTTTATTTTTTGGGAGGGGGGCCGCGTGGCCCCCCTCCCGGGCCACTTCTAGCCCCGGGGACCCCATCCCCCGGGGCAGGCCCTATCCGTTGGGGACCGTGGGGGAGCCCCAATGCCCCCACGGTCCCGCCGGCTCCCCGCGTCCTGCAGGAGCCGGCATTGCTTTTCCACATGGGGAGCTGCTGACATGCAGCTCCCCGTGTGGAAAGCAATTCTGCTTTGCTTCATTGAAGCGAGAGCAGGTCTCGCTTCAATGAAGCAAAGCAGTTTGCAATGACAGGGCGGGAGCAGCATGGCTCCCGCCCTGTCATTGCAAACAGCAGTGTCCCGGGGGTGGGCACCCCGGGACACTGCAGGAGCTGGCCCTGGGGGCTGGCGGTCCCCAGGGCCATCACGGGCTCCAGGAGGGGGGCCGCGCGGCCCCCCTCCCAACATTGGCAAAGCCCCGGGGAGGTGGTGGTCCCCGGGGCTTGGGGGTCCGTTATGGACCCCCGAATTTAAATACTTAGTGCCCCGGGGAGGTGTGGGGGGGCTCGAGCCCCCCCACACAGGTTCTTTATTTTTTTTTTTTTTTTAAACAAGCCCCGGGGGGGTGGCGGTCCCCGGGGCTTGGGGGGGGCCTTGGAGGCCCCCCCCACACATCAAATATAACAAGCCCCGGGGGATGGCGGTCCCTGGGGCTGCAGGGGGGGGCCATGTGCCCCCGCAAATATTTTAGGAAAGCCCCGGGGGGTGGCGGTCCGGGGCTTGGGGGGGCCTTGGAGGCCACCCCACACAAATAAAACAAGCCCCGGGGGGGTGGCGGTCCCCGGGGCTGCGGGGGCCTCCCTGGGCCCCTGCAATTATAATGTGTCATGCCCCCGGGACTTGGCCCACCCGGGGGCTAAATAACAACGAAGCGTGGGAGCCCGCGCTTCGTTTTTAAAAAAAAAATTCGGCCGAAATTCGCGCTGGGTGCGCGAATATCGCCTTTTTTTTTTTTTTTTTAAATGCTTTTTTTGGCCCTGGGGGTCTTTGTGGGACCCCTGAGCAGGCCTAGGGGGTCAGGGTGTTTCTACCCTGCCCCTTTTCTTTCGCGTTTCTTTTTCTCTTTTCTTGTGACTCGGTTCTACCGAAGTCACAAGATGGCTGCCAACACTTCCTGGTTTGGAGTGTTGACAGCCAATTAGAATAAAGCGCGTGATCGGGAGGGTGCGCGGATCCACCGTGCCTCTATATATCGAAACTTTTATTTTTTGATTTTCTCAGCAACTACTGAACGTACTTACAAAAGGTCTCTTTCTGAACCAAGGGCTACCTTTTGCCAAATTTGGTGTAATTCCGTTCAGCAGTTTCAGCTGTAACCGTGTCTAAAGTTTCCTATGGGAATTAACATGGAGAAAACACGTTTTGGGACCCCCCTTTTTTCTCGGGCCCCCGCTTGCCGAATCACCCCGAAACTTTCAAGACCGGAGCGGGCTACGAGTTTTGAAAATTTCGCGAAGATTCGTCAACCGGCGCCAAAGATATTGAGAAAACAAAAAACGAGTTTCCTATGGAAACTAGGTCCTAACTATAACTATCTACTGGCGACCGCCAGTAGATAATATATTTAGTATACTATGTATACATGTGAAAATGTGTCGGTCCACCGGTTTACCTCGGTGGCACGGAAAAAATGGGTGGAACTGACGTCAGCATGCCGACGAGGTCCTCTTATGGCTCCTATGACATCATACGGTGTCGCGAGCGGAGCCGTGCTATTATGACATCGTCGTCGACGTGGGAGAGCTAGGAAAGAATTTCCGCGGAATGCTGGCGCAGGGGATATTCACCTAAGTGTTCAGGCTAGTCCTTTGGGAGCAACTGTTTATGTTGCCACTCCAGAAACCGAAACCAGTGATCCGAGGGCAGAGGCCCTGCAGATGGCACACAAGGTGGGGAGCCCAGTCGTGTGCACCGGCGGGGCAGCGAAGTGACAAGCACCACTACCCACAGAAAAGGTAACGAGGGCACTGAATAACACAGGATCTTCTCTTTGTATCTGGCAGGAACAACAAGGTTAAAATGCCCTAGTTCCAAAATGTAGAATTAGTGCTACAACGGTCTTCAAGAGGACCTGCGATGGATGCCGCTTCTGCCTTCCGTACTCTGGAGGCGGCACATGGGTCACGCGGTACAGTCATACTGCGGTGGGACACACACTCGTTGACCTCTCTTGGCACTGCTCCACACTTCGGGGACAACGCTTTCCATTAGCTGTGTTTTCTGATGTGTCGCGCCGGCCCCGTCCAACAGCAGAACCCCTTTAGATCCAAACAGACTCTTCCACTCTCTCACCGGAAGTGAAACCAGGCAACGCGGACACTTTCACAATACAACAGCCGGGAATGCACTTTTCGGTAAAAAAAAACACATTCCTTCCTCCTAATTTATCAAATAAACGACTCACTGAAGAACAGGGGCCAGCTTCGATCAGTAAACAGCCATTACGATGACTTTTTTACTTCGCGATACCATTACAACGCATGCATTACCACGCATGCGTTGTACATCAGCGAAGTCATTACTACGCATTTTTTAGAACGCATGGTCATTTACCACGCATGCCTTTACAACAAATTTTGTTGTACAGGTATGTATGGTAAATGACCATGAGTTCTAAAAATGTAGACGATCCACGTCGTTGTAAGGAAACAGAGGCTGTTCCGTTTCCTCACAACGACGTGCACCGCCCCTCAGAGACGACATAAAGCAGGAACCACGAGGAGAGAGGAACCACGAGGAGTGAGAGGTAAGGGGGATTGGGCATGGGGTGGTGGTTACTTTTCTAGGGTTTAGGGTAGTGCAGTGGTGTTTGGGTAGTGTAGGGGGTCGTGCTGGGGGTAGTGGTTTAGGGTAGTGCAGTGGTGTTTGTGTAGTGTAGGGGGTCGTGCTGGGGGTAGTCTTTTAGGGTTTAGGGTAGTGCAGTGGTGTTTGGGTAGTGTAGGGGGTCGTGCTGGGGGTAGTGGTTTAGGGTAGTGCAGTGGTTTGGGTAGTGTAGGGGGTACTGCTGGGGGTAGTGTTTCAGGCTTTAGGGTAGTGCAATGGTGTTTGGGTAGTGTAGGGGGTACTGCTGGGGGTAGTGTTTTAGGGTTCAGGGTAGTGCAGTGGTCTTTGGGTAGTGTAGGGGGTCGTGTTTTAGGGTTTAGGGTAGTGTAGGGGGTCGTGCGGGGGTAGTGTTTTAGGGTTTAGGGTAGTGCATTGGTGTTTGGGTAGTGTAGGGGGTCGTGCTGGGGGAGTGTTTTAGGGTTTAGGGCAGTGCAGTGGTGTTTGGGTAGTGTAGGGGGTCGTGCTGGGGGGGGGAGTGTTTTAGGGTTTAGGGCAGTGCAGTGGTGTTCGGGTAGTGTAGGAGGTCATGCTGGGGAGAGTGTTTTAGGGTTTAGGGCAGTGCAGTGGTGTTCGGGTAGTGTAGGGGGTCATGCTGGGGTAGTGTTTTAGGGTTTAGGGCAGTGCAGTGGTGTTCAGGCAGTGTAGGGAGTCGTGCTGGGGTGGTGTTTCAGGGTTTAGGGCAGTGCAGTGGTGTTCGGGCAGTGTAGGGGGTTGTGCTGGGGGTGGTGTTTCAGGGTTTAGAGCAGTGCAGTGGTGTTCGGGCAGTGTAGGGGGTGGTGCAGGGGGTGGTGTTTCAGGGTTTAGGGCAGTGCAGTGGTGTTCGGGCAGTGTAGGGGGTCGTGCAGGGGGTGGTGTTTCAGGGTTTAGGGCAGTGCAGTGGTGTTCGGGCAGTGTAGGGGGTTGTGCTGGGGCAGGTGTTTCAGGGTTTAGGGTAGTGCAGTGGTGTTTGGGCAGTGTTGGGGCTGGTGTTTCAGGGTTTAGGGCAGTGCAGTGGTGTTCGGGCAGTGTAGGGGGTCGTGCTGGGGCTGGTGGTTCAGGGTTTAGGGCAGAGCAGTGGTGTTCGGGCAGAGTTGGGGGTCGTGCTGGGGGTGGTGTTTAGGGTTTAGGGCAGTGCAGTGGTGTTCGGGCAGTGTAGGGGGTCATGCAGGGGGTGGTGTGTCAGGGTTTAGGGCAGTGCAGTGGTGTTCGGGAAGTGTAGGGGGTCGTGCAGGGGGTGATGTTTCAGGGTTTAGGGCAGTGCAGTGGTGTTCGGGCAGTGTAGGTGGTCGTGCTGGGGGTGGTGTTTCAGGGTTTAGGGCTGTGCAGTCGTGTTCGGGCAGTGTAGGGGGTTGTGCTGGGGGTGGTGTTTCAGGGTTTAGGCCAGTGCAGTGGTGTTCGGGCAGTGTAGGGGGTCGTGCTGGGGGTGGTGTTTCAGGGGTTGGGGTTAGGGCAGTGCAGTGGTGTTCGGGCAGTGTAGGGGGGTCGTGCTGGGGGTAGTGTTTTAGGGCAGTGCAGTGGTGTTCGTGCAGTGTAGGGGGTCGTGCTGGGGTAGTGTTTTAGGGTTTAGGGCAGTGCCGTGGTGTTTGTGTAGTGAGCACCGCAAGCGCTGCGTCGCTAGGCGAGACCTAAAAAGCATGGCTGCCAACACTTCCTGGATTGAAGTGTTGGCAGCCAAATTAGAGCCAAGCTCGTGCTTGTGTAGTTAGGTCCCGCCCAGATATATAAATATTTTTTTCCTTTAATATCTCATAAACTACTGAACGGATTTACACCATTTAAAAAAAAGGGCGCTTTCTGAACCAAGGGCTACCTTTTTGCCAAATGTGGTGTAATTCCGTTTAGCAGTTCAGGCTGTAGCCGTGTCTAAAGTTTCCTATGGGAAATAACATGGGGAAAACGCGTTTTGGGACCCCTTTTTTTCTCGGCCCCCGCTTGACGAATCACCCCGAAACTTTCAGGATATGAGCTGACCGGAGCGCCCCACTAGTTTTGAAAATTTCGCGAACATTCGTCATCCGGCGCCAAAGTGATTGGGAAAAGAAAAATCGCTTTTCCTATGGAAACTAGGTCCTAACTATAACTATCTACTGGCGACCGCCAGTATATTATCTACTGGCGGTCGCCAGTAGATAGTTATAGTTAGGACCTAGTTTCCATAGGAAACCTGCTCTCGCTTCCAAAATCCAAAGCCGATTGCTTTTCCACACCGGGAGCTGCATGTCAGCAGCTCCCCATGTGGAAAAGCAATGCCGGCTCCTGCAGGACGCAGGGAGCCGGCGGGACCGTGGGGGCATTGGGGCTCCCCCCACGGTCCCCAACGGATAGGGCCTGCCCCGGGGGATGGGGTCCCCGGGGCTAGAAGTGGCCCGGGAGGGGGGCCACGCCGCCCCCCTCCCCCCCCCAAAAATAACAAAAAAAACGCGATCGTGCCGGATGCCCCGCCCCCTCCCAGCAACACTCTGCAAACGCGCCCTGTGGCGCGTTTAAAGTTGGGGAATTAATTCCTCTTCAATCCTGAGGGTCCCTGGGGGCGAACTAGCCCACCAGGTACCTCCAGTAAGCGCCACAGGCCTGCGTTGCAGAGAGGTGGTCCAGGCCACGGCCCTTTTTACACCTCTCCGCAACTCATCTCTGTGGCGCTTACTGGAGGTACCTGGTGGGCTAGTTGGACCCCGGGGACCCTCAGGATTCAAGGGGACTTAATCCCCCAACTTACAACGCGCCAGGGGGCGTGTTTGCAGAGTGGTGGAGAAAGAGGGCATGGCCTTTGTCTACCTCTCACCAATCCCACTGCGTGGGGCTTACTGGAGGTAAAAGGTAGGCTAGCTGGCCCCTAAAGGACCCCCAACAGTGAAGGGGACTTCAATCCCCCATCCAAGAGCGTGCCAGGGAGCGCGTTTGTAGAGTGGTGGGCAAAGTGGGCGTGGCCTGGTACGAGTACTTACCAGTGCTGCTGTGTGGGACTGACTGGAGGCAATAGTTTGGGAAGTTGGCCCCCCCAAGAATGTCCTTGGGGGCCAACTACCCCTCTTGTTACCTCCAGTAAGTCCCACTCAGTGGGATTGCTAAGACGTCTTCGGAGGCCATGGCCCCCTTTCTCTACCACTCTGCAAACGTGCCTCGTGGCAAACTACGGGATGGGGGATGAAGTCCAATTTAGTCCTGAGGGAGTTTGGGGGCCAAGAATCCCTCCTGGTACCTCCTGTAAGTCCTACGCAGCGGAATTCCTGAGCGTTGGTTGGACGCCCAGCACCCTTTCTCCACCACTCTGCAAACGTGACTACTAGTTAAAGTAGCATATTTCTGCACCTCTGACTTAGAGGTAGTTTTAATCCCCCTGCCCTATTATGTACTAGGGCCTTACAGAGGAGGTCATGCTAATCACAGGGGTACTCCAACGCATAGTGCTCCCTAGTGTATGTAGGTGTTTTCACTGTATTCTAAGTGTCTTTTAGCATAGCACTGGCTCTAGGCCTGGTTAGTCAGAGTCAGTTACCACCAGTACCCGTCTGAAAAAGTTGTGGGCACAGGATGATTTTGCAACAAGGCCTCTTTCTGCTCCTCTGTTGGTTCTTCCTGCACATGTCTTGCTTCTTCCTGCACTTTTGTTAGTCTTTGTGGACTTCTGTTGCTTCTTTCTGCATTTCTTTTGCTTCTTTCTGTGCGTTTTTTCTTCTTTCTTCACATGTACTACTACCTCTGTAGGCATAGTTAGAAACTAGCATTTAAAAAACCTTTGAAATTCACTGAAAAAACCATAGGTTTCAGGCACGTTATAGTTAGAAATTAGCATTTAAAAAACCTTAGAAATTCACTGAAAAAAACCATAGGTTTTAGGGAAAGTTATAGTTAGTTGGACATTTCACACTTACAAAACCAGAGAAATTCCCCCGTTATAATTAGTTCAACTAACTATAACTCGCGCCCCCGCAATGCACTGCTGATGACGTCACATATTACATCACGCATGACATGGTCAGTGACATCTCAAATGACATCTCAAATGACATCATCCATGTGATAATTTGATGCATCTTCTCACACCCTAATATAACCTTTGATACACCCACTCTAAATTACAGACTGCCATTCTCAAAACCATAGACACTCCAATACCAATAACTACATACCCACTCACTGATTCTTAGGTCTACACACACATCCACTCACTCACCTGTACAATCACTTATACTTATGGTCACTCAGTACAGGACTATCATATGCACTCATACACCTATATAGACACACACACCACCACTCATCCATAGAGGTACTCACACACCTAGTCAGTCATGCAAATATTTAATCACACAGCCATTTACTCACCGATACAGTTATACACACACCAGCTCACTTACTCATACAAATACTAGCACATTCTTACGCTCTTATACAATCACTGATACAAGTAAACACTCATCCAGCCACTCTCACAAACACACTCTCACTTATAGCCATTTATATACTCCAACACACATATATACTGCCTTTCACATATGTAGTTACTCACACATGTACCACTGAGATATACATTTACTCACTAACACACCCATTCACACACTCACCCACCCATACAGTCCATCACAGATGCACTCTTGAAACCATGCACCCAGTGAATCACCCACTCACACATCTATGCACAGTCACACACACCCCACCCACACAAACACTCAGGCACCCATACAGATACTCACACAACCAATCAATAACTCATATAGACACTCATGTAGCTATTCACAAACCCATGCAGCCGCTTACACACCAACAGACGGATACAGACATTCACACAGTTTAGTCACTAACCCATGCATTCAGTAAGATACGTTTAATCACTCACTTATAGAGTCAGTCACTCACCTACTAAATCATCCATTCAGACACTTATACACCCACTCATTCTTCAATACGCCTTTCCCTATATATATTAAACATATTTAAACTTTACAGAAACACAGTCACTGGATGATGTCATCAGTGATGTCATAGGTGAAGTCATTTGAGATGTCATCAGTGATGTCACTGACCAGGTCATGAGTGATGTAATATGTGACATCATCAGCAGTGCATTGCGGGGGCGCGAGTTATAGTTAGCTGAACTAACTATAACGGGGGAATTTCTCTGGTTTTGTACGAGTGAAATGTCCAACTAACTATAACTTTCCCTAAAACCTATGGTTTTTTCAGTGAATTTCTAAGGTTTTTTAAATGTTAATTTCTAACTATAACGTGCCTGAAACCTATATAAATATAATGCAGCCTGTATTCTTTGAGGGAACAGCTGTATTGAAAAAGCAAAGTTAATTTGTTTAAATCTTTGTTTGAGGATTGGCAGTGGCCCACTAGACCATTGCCTACTCCCCAAAAGAAGTTGGTAACTTTTCAAACTTTTGTAACTGGACTGCAGTCTCAAAACATTTATACATACCATAACGAATCGATATTTGGAAGGGACATCCTAAACACTGCCCTCCCAAATGGCTATTTGTTATGCCTTTCTAAGCAACATCCTACTGAATCAAAAAACTGGGTTTAGCAGATTTAAAAAAGCCATTGCACAGGCACAGACCCTATGATTTTGCAAATTGACGGCTTTGCGACCACAAAATGGCTTTGATCATCAGCTCCAAATTTTCCTGCACTTCAGGCAAACAGTTAAATACTCTGAAAAACTTTCTCACAAAACGATTTTTGGAGAGGTTAGTGGCTAAGTAAGAGCATCATGGTTCCAGCATACAATACTGCTCAAAATTATTCCTGCCATTTTATGAATCTCCAGTTCACAGTTCAGGCCTTCTTAGCAAACAGACTTTACTCATTGGTGTTCCTGAACCCTCACTGAAACCAAACATTCTTCACACAATGAATAATTACTACTGAAAGGAAGTTCAAGCACATCCCCCCTGACTTGAAAGAACTACTTTGGCGGCTTCTTCCTGCCGTAATCCACTCCAAAGTTTGTTGTGTGATCTATAAGGCATTCAACTTGATTAAATACAACTATCTTGCACCTAGGAACTCCACCTTTTTGCCATTTTTCCGCTATAATTACTGGACTTTGCATAGATGATTTTTTTTAACTTCTGGGCAGCTTACATACTCAAATTGCATACAACTTTCCCCAACACACAGGAAACACTTTCAAGAGGCTTATCTGATGCATCACCAATAACTAATGATGGAGCCCAGTTAAATATCAATTCCAAGTGAAAGCCAGCAAAGAAAGAAAGCATCACTCACGTGGCGCAAATTCCTGAACTGAGCAGACGTGACACACCAGGCCAGGCCTGGATGTCCGCAGTAAAAGCTGAAACTGTTTTTAAATTTAAGCTTCTAGATTTAATACATTTGTCAGTTGTTAATGTGTCTTGCCAAAGACCGGTTTAGCTACACAGTGCTTAGCAACTATCATGAAGTGGTTGGTTACATTTGAGCTTACAGCTAGCCTTCAGGTGTTTCAACTTGTGCAATATTCAGAAAGATATTTTCAGTAACTCAAGTTAGGAAGTGCCTAGAAGTGTCATTCTCGCAGCATGCAAGTAATAAGAGCAAAGAAAAAAACAGAATAGTCATATTCTGGGTTTCATTTCATATCATGCAAAAGTGACTTTTGTGAGCTTGCCATGCTCCTGTGTTTTAAGTAAACAGTCTGTACTGATGTCCTTTCCTGCAGTCCAAATCCTTTGGTTTCACTGTGATTAGCTTCATAAACACATTTTTCAGAAAAGGAGGTAACCTTCACCCTCTTTAAACCATTCCCTCAAAAAGGCTGCTTCTTTCATCCATCTACCCTTGTGGAACAATAGGACGTGCATCCTCTCAAGAGAGGGGATCTCTCATATAAAGCTGAGCCTTTCACCATGGGGGAACTAAGATGATGTGACACAGGGTTGTGGGTGGGGTATTACGTTTGACCTGTGGAACACCTTATTCTGTAGAATGGTTATTAAGGCAGAGAATATGTCAGAGTTGTAAAATACAAGATAGGAACGGGAGGGAATGCTAGACTTTTGAAAGAGGCCCGGCAAAGTGATGTATAGCCTTTTGCTCATTACCTTGTGTTCATGTAGCACATCATGAAGATTTGAGAAACATTGGAGCACCAGGGAAGAAGTTAAAGCCATGATGGTGCACTGCTTGGTTTCAGTGAAAACAAATAAAAAAAAATGCAGTGCTGCTGTTCCCAAGTAGATGTATTTGAGAAGCACAGCAAGCACCATGGGTGTTTACTCTTAGAGTCTGGCCTAGTCATGGGGGGAAAAAAAAAATCTGATCAATACATCAAGCAGTGATCGCTAGAATACTTGGAATCTTGCCTGACTGGGATAAGCTTTACCTGGGCCCTTGTTGAGAACCACCCCCAGGAATAGCTGGATCTGAATGAAGGGTCTAAAGATGGAACTTGACAGTATTGATGGGGAACCCTAGCTAGTGTAAGAGGTCTATGGTGGCTCGAGTGTGTGCAAGGCCCTGTTGTGTGCCTGTGCTCTTGATCAGCCAATCGTTCAAGTAAAGGAACTTGTGTATGCAGGTCTGTAAGGAAACAGGCTTTTGCAGTTTCATCCCACTTTTTACCCCCTCTGTGACTACTAGGCAATGGTGTAATGACTTTGGAATGCTCTGAGCCCTACTAACCAGGACTCAGTTCATGTGCTCTGACCCTTGTAAAAGTGTTTGGTTGATTGGCTGTTACCTACTTTGCATAGCTTGACTTATTTGTAAGTCCCTAGTGTATGCTACCAGGGGTACATAGGGCCTGTAAGTTAAAGTGTCCCTCATGGACTGCAGCACTAGCTGTGACAACACAAAATAGGTCTTCCCGACTGCCACTGCAGACTGGTAGAGCAGTTTTAACTGCTAACTTGACTTTGCCATTTAAGGTAATGGCAATTGAATTGAATTGAAACTTATATAGCGCAACAAACTGCCACCCTACGGGTATCCTGGCGCTTAGATTGAGAATAGCCACTATAACAGCAGAACCAATTGTCAGTGGAGGGATCTAGTGTTCACTCCTTGGAAATAGCCAAGTTTTCAGACTCTTCCTAAAACAGGTCAGAGAACTGGCCTGTCTAAGGTTCCGAGGCAACTCATTCCATGGGCGCGCAGCTGCCACACCAAAGGCTCTGCCCCCCCCATCCTGGATCTCTTAAATCTGGTGGTTGTTATCAGATTTGCACTCGAAGAGCGAAGCTGCCTCCTGGGATTATACCAGGTGAACATCTCCTGCAGGGGAGCTGGACCCAGGTCATGTGCTGCTCTATATACAATGCAGAGGGATTTGAAGCAAATTCTTTCCTTGATAGGCAGCCAATGCAAGTCTTCCAAGGCCAATGCCGTGGGAGACCTGCGCTGTCTATTTAGCACCAGCTTAGCTGCCATGGACTGGACTCTCTGCAACCCCTGCAGAATATATTGCGGTGCTCCCAAATACAGGGAGTTGCAGTAGTCCAATCTGCTCAAAATTATACTCCTCACTACAAGAGATCGAGTATCTTTTGTCCCAAACCTCCCTTTGTAGTATATATAGGTCACCCCTACAGCTTGGGTCCTAAGGCAAGGTGCAGTGTATTACAGAGCAGAACATTTGTTTTACAGGTTCTGACAGTTAAAAAAAAAAATGTGTTGTTTTTATTGTTATGAGAGGTTGGTGGTCTCATTGGCAAGTAGAGTTAGAGGCTGGCGCTTCAGTCCTGCTAACTTCTGATTCGACCTATGGAGGAGGGTACTTCAAGGTATCAAAAGAATCAGTGCATTAAATCTGATTTAATGGTGACATCGAATTTAATGTCACTGATGGGCAAAGGATAACTTTAGAAAGTTTCCAATTGGTTGCCAAGGTTTCCAGTGCCCATGGACTGCTGCACTCCAAGACTGTCCTTCCAGACAGCCTTCTGCCATCCTGGGGAGACGTGTGAACGATTCCCAGGAAGGACACAATACACGCCTGCAGCTAGAGGTGGTGTTGCCTCCTCCTGGCAGAAAGCCATACAGGGTGTTGGCCCGAAAAGCGAGCTTCAAAGGGGAATCCGCCTTTGAAGGACACATGGGGGAACACACTCGAGAGGGACTGCTCCTTTGTATGGTAAGACCGGATGGTGTCGGGGACAGTAAGGGGGGGAACATTGGCCACACCAGCTTTTCCATGGGCGTTGAGCACCCAGGCAGCCACACCTTCAGGGCGGACTACTAATCTCCACAAAACAAGAGAAGTGTTCTGCCAGATTGGGAGTGGGCAGAATGGAGCATTCTGGGATAGCTAGATGCCAAACCTTACAGGAATTTGTCAAACAGGAGGGAACCAGGTAGCCTAGTGGCTAGTGACCACAACCTCCTCTAATGGCACTTTCTGGGCATAAAAGGGGAGCCCCAGCACTCAGAAGTCAGATCTTGCTTGGACTGTAGAAGTGGACAAAAGGACTGCCCTGCAGATCCTGGAGCTGGCAAAGAAGAGGCTGCACCGAAGTTGGACTGCACCTGCTGCTTCTTAGGCTAGTAAATGAAAGGACTGCAGTGTCCTGGTGTAGAGTGTGGAAAAGTCACCTACCGAGCCAAGCCAGAAGAAGACACTCCAAGAATAAGTTGGCTGTCTTCCTGTTCAAGTTGGTAGCCCACATCACCAGATTTCGCTCCTCCTTGCACAGCAGCCCGGAAGACCGTGACCAGATGCTCAAGAGTTGCACCACAGTCTGCTGGACCTGGGAGAGTCCTCAAGAGTGTAGCTAGGTTGCCCAGAAGGAGAGGTATCGCCAAAAGAAGGGAACCATTTGTTTAGTATCCAGTGGCAACTGGACTTTTGCTAGACCAAGGAGGACCTCGACCCCTGTGGCCAAAGTTACCCCACCAGGACCGTGACTACCCTCACGACGACCCCTGTTGACTGCACAGCATCTTTGAGAATTTTTAGCATCCTGTATCCCTTGCATCAGGACCACTCCATAGAAGTCACTGGCAAGGGGAAGAATACAGAGGTAACCTTTTACGGACCTTGCAGGTCCCCTTGACTGACTCCCTTCTGGAGTTGGTCGCCCAAAGTAACCACATTCACCTTTCCCCAAAGTTTTCTTGAAAAAGTTTCTAAGTGCAAAATTTGTTGAATTGCCAAAACATGTTTGTGGTGACAACATCGAGTGAGTCTTTTGGGTTATCGAAGCAGAGGCAACTGTCAGTGCAGAGTGATGTTTTGGAGCCAGTTTTGGTGCTGGCATCAAGGGAGTTGGCGCTTGTGCAGAGGTTTTGGCGGCGGTGTTTGGCTAGGCATCGGCTCCAAGGTTTTCTGATGTTGTCGACCGTGGCCCGCAGGCAGTGGTGATCATAAACCTGAAGTTGGGCTTCAGGGCTTAATGCCCATCGCCCACTGGGACGTTGTGTGGCCTGTGCACATTGCCGATGTGCAACTGCTGGAAGGGAGGGTGTACTCACGCTCTAAGACTTGCCACCTTGATGTGCTTCCAGGACTTGCTGCTCTTCTGCATCAGAATGTGTGTTTGGTTCCAAGGAGAACAAGAGAGGCCAGTCTCCCGAGGGCAGACCTCCGGCTTCTCCTTGGTGTCTCGTTTCACGAAAATGTTGGAAGTATTGTCGTCCTTTCGGTGCTCCATTTCGCACTGAGCAAGTTGCCAATCCTGCTGACATCTTTGTTCATCTTATCAAGGGTAGTGTCTATATGTGGACCAATAAGGTGCTCTTCGTCAAAACGCATATTTAGTACCGCCTGCTGGACCTCTGGTTTGAAACCAGAACACCTAAGCCTTGCGTGTCGTCTAAGAAGTTTGGCTGAATTAACACCCCTAGCAGCTGTATCCGCTGCATCTAGTGCACATCGGATGGAGTTGTTGGTGATGGCCTGACCTTCTATGACAATTTGCTGTCCCCTTTTGTGGTGTTCCTCCGGGAAGTACTGTAAGAGTTCCTCCATCTCATCCCAATGGGATCTGTCATCGCAGGCCAGAGGGGCTTGAGAATTGTCAATACACCAATAATTAGCTTCCTGTGTTGCAAAACACTCTCCAGCTGCATCTATTCGCTTGCTCTCCTTTTCAGGAGGCAGAGTATCTCCAGTAGCCTGGCTGTTAGTTCTCTTAAGAGCCTTTGTGGAAACTATGGAGTCAGGTGGAACTTGACCACTGAAAGATTGGGTCAGAAGCAGCTGCCTTCTATTTCATGTCCGACGACGTGGTGATAACTCGGGCACAAATTGGCTCTTTAAAAATGTCCTCAGCATGCCTGGAAGCATGGGTAAATGCTGGGTGTCTCTATGTGTGGAAGAAAGGGTGTCAAGCAAAAAATCCTGTTTTAGGGACTCTTTGTGCAGCTCAACATTGTGAAAAGCAGTTGCCCTAGCAATGACTTGATGAAAAGAAGTGGCATCTTCTGGAGAGGTGTGGCGGAAGGGATATAGATCCGGAACACTGGGGGTAAGGGATCAGTGTTATATGCATCCCATGGTTCAGGATCCCCTAATGGCCCTTCTTCCCCCCCCATCATCTGTACCTGGTGACCCTGGAGGAGAAGCATCAAGTGGGTCAGGTGGTGGAGATGTAGGAGGGGGTGGTAAAGGAGGAGGCTGGTGTGTAGGACTGGTGGCTTTGTCCTTCACCTTCCTTTTTTGAGGGGCAGGGCTGTCTAGTGCCTATTGGAAGGACAACTTCATTTTTGGTGGCCGAGAAGCAAGTATCCGTCCTGCACCTTGCTGGATGTGAATTTTCCTTTGTCTAATGTCTATTTTTTCGAGAATGGGTTCGACTGGAGACATGGAAGTTGATGAATATTTAAATGCTTTCGGCTTTGTAATTTTGGGACGGAGGCTTTTGGTGTGGAAGGGAGGTTCTTGCTCGGCACAGAGGTAGATGTTGTTGGTTTCCAGCTTGATCCTGAAGGTCGGACTCAGTCTGAAGAGGTCTATGCCGAAGGTTTGGCCTTGGTATGAGTTTTCAGTGCCGGGCCCGAGGGTGGAGCATCCGAAACACTCTTTCAGATCTGACCATGGCACAGAGGCAGTGGTGGTGCGACAACCTCTGTATGAGAATGTTTTGATGGAAGGCTACGCATCTCCATATCGATCTCCACGTCGAAGTCAGAGCTTTCATCGGGAGAGAAGACCCCCCTTGTCAGTCTTTAGAAGCTGGCTCCCCCTCGGACATGCTCCTCGCCGAAAATGGAAGGGGTGTTATCTCCGCTTCGCGAGACATTTCCAATCGACGTGTTCCTCGATCCTGAAGAGTTTTCATGGACTGAAAGGACTTACACGTGTCGCAGTCAGCTTCACGATGGCCCGGTGAAAGACACAAGTTGCACACGAGGTGTTGATCGGTGTGCGGCTATTTAGTGTGACAAAGCGGGCAAAATCAGAAGGGTGTGCATTCCATCAGAAGGCATCTTCGATGGAAGCAAGTGCAATTGAGAGTAGGCCCGAGGCAGGTGGCGCCCCGGAGGACGGTCGGTTGACGCCCGAACCGACGAAATTCGAGATCAGTGCAAAAGTGAAACGCGCAATCGAAACAATACCCTCGAAGAAAGTAGAGAACCTGAACAATCGTACCGAATGGAGTCGAAACACAGAGCAGAGGCATACACATCCAAACCAGACAGCGAAGAGAAAACAATCTAACAAAGGAGTCTATGCCCGAGCGCAGTATCACAGAGAGGAGTCACCCGGTCTAGTGACTCGAAAGACTTCTTCGAAGAAAAACAACTTGCACAACTCCGGACCCAATACTAGATGGCATGAGTATGCAGAGCATGTGTATCTACAGTCACACATGCCATCGAACAAGGCATTTTTTCCCACCCCATCTTTTCATGCTCCCTCATGAAGAATCTGCACAAAGATTGCTATGAAGAACCTGCACTTTTTTTGGAAAGTCTCATTGCCACTATTGCTGACAGTGAAAATATTTTTACATGTTTGGGTGCTTTTACTGCACAAAATGCAGTTGTATTAAAAACAACAAAAAAAAACATTTCACAGAGAAAAGTGAACTAGTTGACTGTGACCAATTTCGCCATCATAATGACTGACCTCAAACCACTCTGCAGACTTTTACCATTGTCTGGGTTAGGACAATTATTCAATGTTGTGGACCAAACTGTGTAGCAAGGTTCTCTAGATTTTGTGGCAATAAATGCAAATTATGCAGCACATTTTCCGGCAGTAATATTTTCATCCATTTTAGCTAGAAACATTTTCTGGGAAATCACATGGCAAATCAATAATTATGATTCTGTAGTTGCAGTTTTTACTACGTAAATCCTGACCATCATCACTGCCAATTTTTTTTTTTTTAAATCAACAATTTATTCATTAAAGGTAAACTGGGGAGAGGATGTAGCCTTATGGCTAGAGCGGCCGACCTCGAAGCTGGGGAACCGGGTTAGAGTTTCGGCAACGGCGCTCAACATCCTGTGATTCTGGGCAATTCAAAAATGAATGTGCCCATCCGTAACAAAACTGGTGCTCATGTAAAGCGCTTGGATACCTGATATCTTCAAGTCTAGTTTACGCTACATAAAACAAAAAAAAAGTAACGTTCTAATTTCAATCACTTTCCATGGTTAGCTGCAACTTAAAGCAGCTTTTTCAAGCTAACTACTGAAAAATAAACGTAATATAACAAACACATAAGTAGTAACCTGTAATATGGTTCATTATTGTCTACTCTGGCGACATTTGCAAACCACTCACCCCTCATGGTTTGCATCAGCAGAACCCCTTGATGTCAATAATAGGAGAGAGACAGACACACACACACACTGAAAAAAAAGTAAAAGTAACTTTACAGTTAGTCGAAATGTTCAGTAAGAAAATAACATTTTAAACTCTAAAAAACATAGAAGGAAAATGCTACTTAGCCAGTATGCATCTGTTCTTGGCATGTAGAGCTGTAGAATCTAATGCTTTGCATAAGATAGCCATCTAGTGTTGGGACCGGATGTTTGCACTTTGTTTTTCTGGAAGAAGTTTTCCCTAGTCACGAGGTAGGGGACTCCTCCCTTAGGTGATAGTGCGCATGGTCATCGGCTACATCTTCAGATTGTTTTCCGCAGAGGGTAAGAGAATGGAGTAGTAGTAAAGAATAGAGATGTCCATGCGTAAGTATTTGTAGTAAAACAGAGACCTATAGCAGTTGCAGGTACCCGGGGAGGTGGGTGGGCACATGAGATTCTACAGCTCTGCATGCCAAGAACAGATGCATACTGGGTAAGTAGCATTTTCCGTTCGAGGCATGTGAGCTGTAGATCACATGCTTTGCATAGACTATACAGCAGTCTCCCCAAAGCGGTGGCTATCCTGTAACTGTTGGAGTTGTCTGAAATAACGTTTTAAGTACTGCTTGGCCCACATTAGCTTGATGTCTTGCTAACACATCTACACAATAGTGTTTGGTGAATGTGTGTGGTGTAGACCATGTTGCAGCTTTGCAGATATCAGCTATAGGGATATTCCCTAAGAAAGCCATAGTAGCCCCTAATTTGCGAGTGGAATGTGCTCTAGGGGGTATTATGAGAGTCCTTTTGGCTTTTTGATAACAAATCTGAACACACTTGACAATCCACCTAGCACTTCCGGATTTGGAGATAGGATTGCCTTTATGAGGTGGTGCAAAAATCTACAAAGTTGTTTTGTTTTACGAAATGATTTTGTTCTTTCAGTGTAATACAAAAGAGCGCTTCTGACATCTAAGGCATGTAAAGCTCGTTCTGCAACAGAGTCAGGTTGAGGGACGAATACAGGTAATTCAACCGACTGATTGATGTGAAATGCAGATACAACCTTAGGTAGGAATTTAGGGTTGGTACGAAGAACCACTTTATCTTTATGTAGCTGGAAAAAGGGTTCTTGTATGGTTAGTGCCTGTAGTTCACCCACTCTCCTTAATGAAGTGATTGCAATGAGGAAAGCGGTTTTCCAAGTAAGGAACTGTAGTTTACATTTGTGCATAGGTTCAAATGGCAGACCCATTAGCCTTGTGAGGACTATATTAAGATTCCATACTGGGGCAGGTGGGAGTCTTGGTGGTATTACCCTTTTTAGCCCTTCCATGAATGCTTTGATGACAGGCACTCGAAATAGCGATAAATGTTGCCTATTTTGAAGGTAAGCTGCTATGGCAGCAAGATGCAGTCTGATGGATGTATAGGCCAATGCTGACTGCTGCAAATGCAATAGGTAGCACAGTATGTTCTGTATGGAAGCATCAAGGTGGTGATGTGATTGTTATTGCAATAGATGACAAAACGCTTCCATTTGGCTGCGTAGCAGGCCCTTGTGGTAGGCTTTCTGGCCTCTCTAATAATGTTCATACAGTCTGGTGGAAGGTTGAGATAACCAAACTATGACTTCAGGAGCCCGATCGCAAGGTTCAGCTGTTTGGGATCTGGGTGTTTGATTTCTCCATGGCTCTGTGTGAGGAGACTGGGAGTCAAATGTCATTTTTGGTGTGGTACCAGAGAGAGTTCCAAGAGGGTTGTGAACCAGGGTTGACGTGCCCATCTTGGAGCTACTAGTATTAGCGTGAGTGATGTTTGCCTGAGTTTCCGAACCACTGATGGAATGAGTGGGAGAGGCGGAAAAGCGTAGGCACATATCCCTGAGCAGTTCATCCATAGAGCATTGCCTTAGGACAAAGGGTGTGGATACCTGGAGGCGAAGCTTTGGCATTTTGCGAGTTCGGGTGTTGCGAACAGGTCTATGTGAGGGACTCCCCAATTTTGGAAGTATGGGTGTAGAACTTGAGGGGGAAGTTCCCACTCGTGTATTTGATACCTCTGCCTGCTGAGGAGGTCCGCAATCGGATTGTTGATTCCTGGGAGGTGTTCCGCTAGGAGATACATTTTGTGGTGAATAGCCCACTTCCAGATGTCCTGGGCTAAGTGGGACAGTTGGAGAGAGTGTGTCCCCCCTGTTTTTGTATGTAATACATAGCTGTCATGTTGACGGTCCGGACTAACACAGCTTTGCCAGACAGATGATCTTGAAAGGCTTTGAGAGCTACAAAGATTGCCATGAGCTCTAAGTAATTGATGTGGAGCATCTTTTGCTGGCGACTCCACAGTCCTTGCACTGTGTTGTTGAAGATGAGCTCCCCAGCCAGTAAGGGATGTGTCCACTGTCAACACTGTTTGTGGAATCAGGTCTATGAACGACCTCCCTTTTGATAGGTTTTGTGTGTTCCACCACTGCAGAGAGCGAGGAGTACGGCCGCTTACCAACACTAGATCGGTTAATAGACCTTGAGACTGGTTCCACTGACTGGCTAAACACTGTTGAAGTGGACGCATATGTAGCCTGGCGTGGGAAACGACCATGATGTAAGATGCCATCATTCCCAGCAGTTGCATAAACACTCGAGCCGGAAGTGACTGAGTGGGTTGAAACTTGAGAATGAGCTCTGAATGTTTCGAATTCTGGCTGCATTGGGATACGCTAGAGCCTTGTGAGTATCTAGAGTGGCTCCTAGGTAATCCTGAACTTTGTTTGGCTGAAGATGTGATTTTAATACATTGACTGAGAACCCTAGCTGTTGAAGCAGCTGAATGGTTAGCGAAGTGTGCTTGCGACATTGCTGGTATGTGCTGGCTTTGATGAGCCAGTCGTCCAGATAAGGAAAGACATGTATGCTTTGTCTTCTGGAGATGCGCGGCTACTACCGCCAGACATTTTGTGAAGACTCTGGGAGCTGTGGTGACTGCGAATGGGAGCACTTTGAATTGGTAGTGTTGACCTGCTACCACAATCCTGAGAAATTTGCGGTGAGCCGGATGGATTGGAATATGAAAGTAGGCGTCCTTTAAATCTAGAGTAGAAAGAAAAATCGCCTTTTTGCAAAAGAGGCAGTATCTGTTGCAGTGTTACCATGAGGAAGTGGTCCGACTGTATGTAAAGGTTGAGTTCTCTGAGATCCAGTATGGGTCTGAGAGAGCCGTCTTTTTTTGGAATTAGAAAGTAAAAGGAGTACACGCCCGATCCTTGGTGTTGAGGTGGTACAGGCTCTATGACTTGTTTTATTAGCAGGGATTGTATTTCCTGTTTGAGGTGGTCTATGTGATCCGGTGGAAGTCTGTGCGACTTTGGGGGACTGTTTGGAGGAGTGTTGATGAACTCCAGGCAGTAACCAGAATGGATAATTTGGAGAACCCATTTGTCTGTTGTTATTGACTGCCACTTTGGTAGAAATTGTGACAGTATTCCCCCTACAGGTGTTAAGTGGTCGGGGGGAACTATGGGCAAGTCACTGTTTTGTATTGGATGGCGAGGTACGTGTGTTGGAACCTCTACCTCTGCCCTTGCCGTTGTTTCCTCTGTAATTGCCTCGATGGAAACCCTTGGAACCGGAGGACTGGTTATTGCCCTTATAGGTGGACGCAGTGTCTGAGGAAGTAGTCTTAGATCCTGCTTGATAAAAGGAGCGACGAAAGGAACCACGCCCTTATGGAGACTGAAGTGCTCCCATGGATTTAGCCACTTCAGTATCCTTCTTCATTTTATTCAATGAAGTGTCTACCACCGGCCCAAAAAGGTGTTCCTTGTCAAAGGGTGTGTTTAGTATGGAAGTTTGAACTTCCGGTTTAAACCCGGATATGCGCAGCCAGGCGTGCCTTCTGAAAAGAACACTAGTGTTTACAGCTCTGGCAGATGTATCAGCAGCATCTAGGGAGCATCTAATTTGGTTGTTAGAAATTAACTGCCCATCACGAACCAGGTCTTGCGCTTTTGATTTGTGTTCTTGAGGAAAAAACTGGATGAGTTGCTCCATTTCATCCCAGTGTTCGAAGTCATACCGTGCTAACAATGCTTGTGTATTGGAAATAAGCCAGAAGTTAGCAGCTTGGGAGGCTATCCTTTTCCCTGAAGCATCAAGGAGTTTAGACTCTTTAACTGGTGGTGATGCGTCTCCAGTAGTCTGGGAGTTTGCCCTTTTCCGTGCATTAGAAACTACTAGTGAATCTAATGGTAGTTGACCTTTTATGTAGACTGGATCTGATGGGGCAAGCTTGTATTTTTTATCTACCCTTGGGGTAAGGATACGTGCTCTAACAGGATCCTTAAAAATGTCGTCTACATGTCTGGTCATGCCTTTCAACATGGGAAACATGTGTGTAGACTTGTGTGTTTTGTAGAGTCTTGAAAAGAAAGTCCTCTTCAAGGGATTCTGTGTGTAGTGGGACTCCATGGTAAGTAGCAGCCCTACTTAACAATTCGACAAATCCTATACTGTCATCTGGTGGAGAGGGTTTGGTAGGATATAGGTCCGGGTCGTTATCAGTGGGAGAATCAGTATTATAATCATCCCACACGTCTCCAGGCTGATCGTCATCATTATTATCCCCATCCCCCATCCCCTTGATTGTCAGGTGTGTGTGGTGGCGAGTGTTCAGGTGAAGTTGGCACAGGTATAGTCTGGGGTACAGAAGGTGAAGGAAGAGGAGGAGGGGAAGGATTTGTCCCAACAGTTCTCTTCTTCAATGGTATGTGGTATTCCTGTTCTGTAGTAGCACCTCTTTTTAATGTCAGTTTAGTGGTGATATGTCCAGTCTTTGGGTGTATAACCAGGATTTTTTGTTTTGGATCCGGTTTGGCGATTGGATTACCGAAAACATGTTTTTTGGGTGACTTCGGCGTCTCCGTGTGTTTCGGCTCCAAATGTTTCGGGGAACGATGGTTTCTTGGCCGGGGTTTTCGGATCCGAAGTTTGTTTCGGTGTCGTCGGAGGATTGGTGCCAGATTTTTTCTTCGGCTCCAAAGTCTATGGCTCGGTGCCAGATTTGGCATGGGGCTTTTCGGAGCCGGAAGACTTTTTAGTATGCTTCGGTGCCGAGCCTGAAGGTGGGGCTTTGGAAGCTTGTTCTCGGCACCCCCCGGGGCCCGAGTTCGCAGGTTGGTGCGGAGCCTTTTTCTTCGGTGGAAGGTGTGGTGAGGTAGGGGCTGTACTCATGGTACGTTGTCCCTGCGGGATGTCTTCATCCTCATCGGAGCCATCTTCGGAAACGAAGAGGTCTTCCTGTTCCTCATCAGCTCCGATGGGCTCGTCGCCTTCCTCCTCTTCTGATTGAGGTCCGGAATGGAACTTGCTTGTTGTCTCTGCATGTCGTGTCATCGGGCCCGACGATCGCGAAGAGTCTTTTTGGAGCGGAAAGCTCGGCACGCGTCGCAGTGGTCTTCTCTGTGGTTGGGTGACAAACACAAATTGCACACCTCGTGTGAGTCGGTGCGCAGATATTTGGCGTGGCACAGAGGACAGAACTTGAAAGGAGTTGGTTCCTTCGACTGCGAGTCGAACCAGGGGCTAGGCCCGACGGCCTACCACGAGCTCTCCGAAAGAAATTTTTCGTTAGGAATAACGATCCGCGGTGAAAGGGGAACACGAACGGAAACAATACCATCGAGTGTGAATGCGATATGCGCCGAGAAAGATCGACGTCGAACCGGAGCGCAGCGAGGTACATCCGAACCCGATGGCGAAAAAAAACAATCTGAAGATGGAGCCGATGACCATGCACACTATCACCTAAGGGAGGAGTCCCCTACCTCATGACTAGGGAAAACTTCTTCCAGAAAAACTAAGTGCAAACATCCGGACCCAACACTAGATGGCGATCTTATGCAAAGCATGTGATCTACAGCTCATATGCCTCGAACATTCTATTTATCTCAAGTAACACGTGGCCCTGCCATGCACAATTTTCTCATCAATAATTTCATTGCAAATGTTGCACTGATATTATCAATGATGTCATAGAAGATGTCTTGAGTGATGTAACGTGGGGTAATTAGCAGTGCATGGTAAGGGCAAGAGTTATAGTTGGCTTAGGGCACAAGTTATGGTTACTTGAGAACTATAAGTAACTAAGAATTTTTAAGGTTTAGAGTCTAAATTGTTAAATTGTTACTGATCATTTCCTTTAACTATAACATTACTTTAACATTTGGTTTTTTTCAGTGAATTTCTAAGTTTTTTTAATGTAAAGTATTATTTTATTGCCATAAGTAAAGCCAACCCTCGTCGCGAAGGGCCTGCAGCAGCCAACCTAAAGCTGTGCACGCCCGTGCGCAGCGGGAGGGGTGGCACACTAAGGCTACTCACTTCCCCCACAGGCAGCCAAACCCTTCCCTCATCACTCCATACCCTACATATAAAGCAGACGCAACATCTTTCTCCAAAAATTACCAATAATTTTAATGAAATGTATAAAATGCTTATTATTACGATTTAACTGAAAAATATGAAAGTTAAAAAATTAAAATAAATATATATTATTTGTGTGTTTAAGAAGAAAAAAAACATGCCTCATCCTACATTTTTACATTTTGCGCCTCTAAAAATGCAATCATAAAAACAACAACATAAAAGCCTTGTATTTTATTTGATACTTCTTCAGGTCACATAAAATGCAGCCGGCCCCTAAGTGACACTGCAATCCAAGCAAAAGCTCCAGCGTGGAAAATGCTTTTAAAAAATATAGTACGTTCTCCCTGGGGTCATAGTTTAAGCGACCCAGGAGACTTATGTTTTTTTTCAAATGTTGCTGGGGGGCTGCAAAACTCCCTATAGCCCCCCACAACATTAACAAAAAAAATTGGTAATGTTCCTAGAAGGGGCAGGGACATCACCAAAATTTAAATTTAAGCAAATAGCCCCTCAGGGTATTATGGGGCGCTCCTTGAAGCAGCAAAGTGGACGCTTATTTAATACTGACTTTCGTTTTTTCCCTCCCTCATTTTTCTTTTTAAATAGGGGGCCGTAGGGGAGTCCCAGGGCCCCCGCAGCCTCACCATCTCCCTGCAAGTGGTCCTCATAGAGCCACGCAGGAGCTGGCTTTTTTTTTTTTTTTTATGTTTGATTTATTTTTGGGGGCGCCGGGTGAGTCCCTAGGATCCCCGCAAGCATTGTCGGTTTTTATTTTTATTAAAAAGTGTGCACCTCGGTGCCCATCCGGGACACACCACAACTACTCCCGCCATTTTTTTCTATGGGGTGTCCCAGTGCCCACCCGATGCACCCCAAGCCATTACTTATTTTGGGGGGCCGCAGGGGGGTGGGGGTGGCCCAGGGCCCACCACTGGCATTGCCTTTTCTTTATTATAAAGTGGCGTGCCCTGATGCCCACCACAACTGAGCTGTAGCGGTTTCTAAAGTTCCTATGAAAAAAATGAATGGGGAAAACACGTTTTGGGACACCCTCCTTTTTCTCAGCCCCAGCTTAATGCATCACCCTGAAACTTTCCATGCACAAACTAGTCAAATCATAGTGTTTTTGGAAAGTTTTGTGGAGATTTGTCAAACCGCATCCAAGTTATTAGCAACACAACAAAGGCATTTCCTATGGAAACACGATTCTAACTATACCTATCCAGTGGTGACATACATATATTATATACTCACTAAAAAAAAAAACACAAAGGTTACAGGGACGTTCTAGTTAGGCTGACATTTCACTCGTACAAAACCAGAGAAATTCAGCCGTTCTAGTTAGCTGAGCTAACTATAACTCGCACCCCCGCAATGCACTGCTGATGACTTCACATATTAGATCACTCATGAAATGGCCAATGACATCACTGATGACATCTCAAATGACATCACTGATGACATCATCCACAATCTCTGAAGCACCTACTCACACCCCAATATAACCTTTCATAAACCCACTCCAAATTTCAGACGACCATTCTCGAAACCATAGACACAGCAATACCAGTAAAGACATACCCACTCACTGATTCATAGGTCTACACACACATCCACTCACTCATCCATACAGCCACTCATACCCAGTCACTCTACAATACAGCCTCTGATATATCCACTCACACACCCAGACACACACACACCGCCACTCACCCATAGAGCTACCCACACACCTAGTCACTCTCCCAAAGAGTCAATCACACTGCCACTTACTCACCTATACAGTTATACACACACCACCTCTCTTATTCATACAGATAAGTAACACATACTTACTCTCCTATACAGTCGGACACAAGAACACACTCACCCATACAGCCACTCTCGCAATCACTCACTCACACATACAGTCAATTATATACTCCAACACTCACATATACTGCCTTATACATATGCAGTTACTCACCCATATACCAATGAGACATCCATTCACCCACCGACAGCCATACGCACTCACTCACCCATACAGCCCCTCGCAGATGCACTCATGAACCCATTCACCCAGTGAATCACCCACCCACACATCCATGCAGGGAGTCACACACCCCCTCACCCACCCACACAGAAACTCAGGCACCCATACAGGTACTCAGACAACCAATCAATAACCCATATAGACACTCATGTAGCTACTCACCAACCCATGCAGCCACTTACACACCAACTGACAGACTGCTACAGACATTCACAGATTAGTCACTCACCCGTACCCATGTATTCACTGAGACACGTATAATCACTCACTTATACAGTCAGTCATGCACCCACTGAATCATCCATACAGACACTCATACACCCGCTCATTCTTCAATACACCTTGGCGTGTATATGTATATATATATATATATATATATATAATTCTTAAACTTTAGAAACACTCACAGTCCCTGGATCATGTCATCAGTGATGTAATATTTGACATCATCAGTAGTGCATTGCCGGGGCGCGAATTATAGTTAGCTCAGCTAACTATAACGGCTGAATTTCTCTGGTTTTGTACGAGCGAAATGTCAGCCTAACTATTACGTCTCTGTAACCTTTGGTTTTTCCATTGAATATCCATCTAGATCTATAGATATATATATATATATATATAAAAAACTTTAAACATAGGATTAGCCCTGCATTATTTATACCATATCTTGAAGTGTCAAAACCTTTTGCCATTTTACAGCATATCAAGCTAAAAAAATTACAAAGGCACGTCATCTTCCCAGGGAGAGCTTTAGACTGGTAAAATACCATTCAAGAAACCTGGCATAAGTACAAGCAGTTTCTCATGGCCAAGTTACTTAGCTTCAGTAACCTCACCTTTTGAATATTCCCCAGGCATCAAACTGGATCAGGAAATATTTTAGCGATACCTCTCCATGCTGATAGGTGGCACCGTGCAGCTCCACACCAACGACATTTTGATCAGAAAATGACAGGGGCGTATATAGGTGCCACTCCCACGTGCAGACGTCCGTTGTTTTCAAGACCATCTGACCGCCAGACGCAGAGTCCCAAAAGCAAATTGATTTGACCAGTGTGCAGATTCGGGATCTTATAAATGGGTAGAGTCCAATCACAGAACAGGGAGGACAGGAGAGTCAGTGAGGAATCTGTGCTAGATGGAGCCTATACCAGAAACAGCATTACCGAAGGTAAGTAACTTGTACTTCTGATAAGAGACTTCTAACCGCAGATTCCTCACCTTTTGAATAGATACTAGAGAAGAACCTTATTGAAGGTGGGCTATAAATGGACTCAAACCATAAAGTCCTGTAGAACCGAGCGGGCAAAATGCCCGTCTTGACGGACCGGACTGTCCAGAAAGTAATGCTCCGTGAATGTATAGAGAGACTCATATAGCCACAAGGCAAATGTCTAGGACAGAGACTCCGCATGCCAACGCAGAGGTAGCAGCTTTGGCCGTGGCAGAATGACCACACAGTTCTTCCGGAGACTAGTAATTAGCCAAGTGTAGCAAATCTTTACACAGTGTACAATCCAACTGGAGATGGTTCTCTTCTGCACAGCCTTGCCTTTTTTCACTCCAGAGAACCCCACAAAGAACTGATCTGCCACACAGTGTACTTTGGTACGATCTATGCAGAATCTCAGCGCTCTTTTGGGGTCCAAGCAATGGTGTCTCTCCTCCTTAGTGAGATGAAGCGGATCATAGAACGGCTGCAGGGTAATCGTTTGACCGACGTGGGGCAGAATCACAACTTTTTGGCAGACAGGATGCTCGAATTTGCAGAACCAGTTTGTCAGGAAGGTGGCGGTGCACGGTGGGTTGATTAAGAGCTTGAAGCTCACTCACACGCCGCATGGCGATTAGGGAGATGAGGAACACGGTCTTAAGGTTGAGGAGCCACCAAGGGATAGCTGTGAAGCAGCTCAAATCAAGTGCTGCACATCAGGAAGGTGAGGAGCAATATAAGGTCCCAATGTGGCAAGATGAAAGGAGGAGGGACCAATAAAATAACCCTAACAAAAATCTCATTACAACAGGAGACTTAAAGAGGGATGATCTGTCAAATGCAAAAAAGCCAAAAGACCCAAAATGGAACCCCTGTAACTGCCACGTGTGATCAGCTAGGCACGGACAGTTGAGTTTGTTCGCTGTGGCATCCAATGATCCTTGCAGGTGATTTACCAACAGGAAAATTGCATGGTGTTCCAGCCATTTTCAGAGGCACAGGTCAATACCACATGGCAGTGGTGCTGTCCGACACCAGTACCAGCATCCCTTTGATTGATGGAAACTTCTTCCTTTACCTTTGAAAGAGAAATACTCCAGAAATTCTCAGCTGTAGCAACAAACAATTTATTTTTGGGCCTTCAGTTCCAAACTACTTAAAGTAAGCTAAATATTATACAAACAAGTTACTTAACTTTGGTAACACCTTATCTGGTAGAGACCATCTAGCTGCAGATCCTTTACCTTAGAATTATCCACAGGCGTGAGACTGGATCCAGAATTGTTTTGTGAGCAGTACCCCTGCACGCCAGTACCATTTAAGGTGCCCAAAGCAGAGCCCTGCTGAGCAAGAGAAAGAAATAGAAGAAAGGGGAGCAGAAGTGGGTCAACCTGTTTTTCTGCACACCATGACACAGACTTGCCCCAGAGGCAGGGGTATACCGTCTTGGTGAGGGGACGCCTGGCTGCCAAGATAACATTGAAGACTTCGGGCAGAAGGATGAAAGCTGCCAGCTGTCGCTGCTCAATCTTCACGCATGAAGGTTGAGCATTGCCAGGTTCGGGTGGAGAACACTTCCCTACTGTTGAGTCAGAAGATCCTCCTGAAGGGGCAGCTTGATCGGAGCACCGTTGGCCATGCTCAACAGCTCACGATACCAAACTTTCCAAGCCCAGTCCAGAGCCACAAGGATGACTTGGACCCAGCCATTCCTGATCTTCTTGAGAACTCTGGGCAGGAATGGTAAGGGCAGAAAGGCGTACAGGAGGCCTGAGCTATACTCAAGACGAAAAGCATCTCAGAGAGCCGCCTTTGAAACTCCAGCACGCAAAACTGCAGATATTGCACGTTCTCAGCAGTGGCGAATAGATCTATCCAAGACTCTCCCCACTTGCACCACCTCTGGGTGGAGACCCCAGCTGTGATCCGCTAGGCATAGTCAGTGGAGTTCGTCCACTCTGGCGTTCAGAGAGCCCGCCAGGTGTTGAACCACTAGGGATATGCCCGGACGTTCCAGCCATGTCCAGAGGAGCAGGGAGTCTTGACAAAGGACACACAACCCCACCCACTCCTGTTTGATGCAGTACCACATGGCGGTGGTGTGGTCTGTGAACACCTGCACTAACCTTCCGATGGAGGATAGAAAGGTTTTCAATGCCAGCCAGATCACCCAGAACTCCAGTAGGTTAATGTGGAGTTCAAATTCTGCCGGAAACCAGAGGCCTCTAATCTCCACCTCCCCCAGATGGCCGCCCCATCCAAGCAGTGATTCCTCTGTCACTACTGTCAGATCTGGTTGGGGAAGGAAGAGGGGTCTGCCACTGACCCAATCGTAGTTCGTTAACCACCACTGAAGATAATTTGCAGTTCCCTCTGATTTCTGGACCATGTTGGAGAGATTCCCCTGATGCTGCACCCACTGGAACTTCAGGTCCCATTGCAGAGCACATATGCCAGCAGGCATGTGTCACAAGCAGAATGCTATAGGCCATGAGGCCCAGCAGCCTCAGTTAGTCTCACCGAAACCCAGGATTAGAGGCTGAAACATCAGTATCATATCCTGAATATCCTGGATTCGCCGTTCTGGAGGATAAGCCTGAAAATGCACTGTATCTAGAACAGCGCTGATGAAATGAGCCCCTGAGAATGAGTCAGGTCTGACTTTGTCACCTTGAAAGTGAACCTCAGCGAGTGCAGGAGGTCCGCCGTAGTCTGGAGGTGGGAGATGACTGACTGGGGTGAGCCCGCCTCCAACAACCAGACGTCGAGATTCGGGAAGACTGGTACCCCTGATCGCCGCATATGAGCTCCAACCACGCCATCACCTTGTTGAACACCCGAGGGGCTCTGGTAAGGCCAAAAGGAAGCACAGCAAATTGAAAGTGCTAGTTGCCCACCGTGAACTGTAGGTAATGCCTGTGGGCAGGCAAGACGGGAATGTGGAAATATGCATTCTGCAAGTCCAACGCTACCAATCAGTCTCCCGGGCTGAGGGCAGACAGAACTAGAGCAAGCGTGAGCATTTTGAATTTCTCCTTTTTCAGGAAGAAATTTAGAGGGCACAGGTCTAAATAGGACGAAGCCCTCCATCCTAGTTGGGCACCTTAAAGTAGTGGAAATAACAACCACAACCTACTTCTTGCATCAGCACCCTCGCCAAGGCTCCCTTGGCCAAGAGAGTCGCCACTTCCTGGCGGAATAAGGAGAGATAGTCCTTCGTAAGCCTGTCGCAAGAGTGTGGCATGGGTGGAGGAATAGTCACAAAGGGGAGGGAGTAGCCCCTTCGAACAATATGGAGAACTCAGGGGTCTAATGTTATCGACCTCCAGTAGTGCAGGTGATGGCATATCATGCCTCCCACTGGTTGCCCGTGAAGGTTGGAGGGCGAACTAAAGAGGTTTTGAGGCTGCGGCTGTTGGGGGGTGGACTGGCCAGACCTCTAGCTGCACGAACCACAGGGTCTAAGGGTACAGTGCCCTCGGCTATGCAGATGCTGGGGACCTTACATGCTGTGGTGGCTGGGTGGGTAAAGAAGCAGCTGAAATCCTCTACCGTGGCCTCAAACGGTGGACTCGGGTTGGCCGGGGCTATGGAAAGGCCCAAGGATCTGGCTGTAGCTCTGCTATTCTTAAAGCGATCCAGCACCAAGTCCGCCTTTTCTCCGAAGAGATGGTAGCCATCAATGGACATGTCCGTAGGCGGAGCTTGGACATCCCCTGAAAAGCCAGTCGCCCTCAGCCAGGTGTGGAGCGTAAGGTCACAGACAAAAACTGCTCTGCCTAGCAAGTTGGTCATGTCCAGCCCACATCGGATCGCGAACTTAGCTGCATCTCTCCTGTCTGCCATAGATTGGGAGAGTATGACCCAGGCCTCCTCCGGGACCATCAGAAGCACCTGCGCAACCAAATCCTAAAGTTCATGGGAGTAACAGCCCAAAGGGCATGCGGTGTTCATGGAACGCAGTGCCAGCTGGCGGAAGAAAATCTTTCCTTTCCTAAGGTGTCCAGCCTCTTCGATCCCATATCCGGTGGGGTGGTAGGGAATGCACCAGGATTCACACAGAAAGTCGAGGCTTGGACCACCAAGTTCTCTGGGGTAGAGTGTTGAGGAAACTGGGGTCCCCCGTAGTGGGGAGATGGCAGCAGGCAATTGTCCTATTCAAGGAGCACTCTGTGCAAGGCTTGGACCAGGCCCCTAGCAGGACGTCTGTAAGGGCTTCATTAAATGGGGAAAGTGGTTCTGAGGGGGTACCTCTCAGCTGAAACACCTCTGTCAAGACGTTAGTCTTGACTGCCACTGAAGGCAGGCTAAGGTCAAAGATGCCCTTCTCATTACCATAGCAAAAGAGGCTCCCTCCTCCATAGCCACAGGAGGAGACACCATGGCAGTATCTGGGGAGGTGTCCAGTCCACTGGCGTCCGTCAAATCCTCACACCAGTCCATGTTTGGGTCTAGGGGCTGGTATTTTTCAGGGTCCAGTGGCCCCTCTCAATCTTCCCCGACTCCTAACCCTTAGGAATATGGCTCAGGCTCTGGTCTGGAGGGTATGGCTCCAGTCGGTGCAGGAGCCTGCATCAGGTGCTGCCTCTCCGGCTCCGTATCGGAGTCTGTGAAGAGAATGGGGCGGCACCACCGGAGAGCAACGGGACCGGTGTCGGGGTAGGTCGAGGTGGTACGACAAGCGCCGGTCCAGATCTACCCATGGATCAGTAGGGGCCCCTCCCAAACCCATGATGTCTGAATGCACTCTAGCGCTGACAGGCCCCCAAATATGAGGTGCATGGGTTCAAAATTCTCAGAGTCCGGCTCCGGAAACTCGGGGAGGCGCAGGGACAGTCCAGTGACGATGCGCTCTTGACTCGTCAGATGACTTTGATGGACGGAGTAAAGTCAAAGACCTCTTCAACTTCTTGCTCTTCTTGTGGGACTTACCGGAGTGGGATGACTTTGACAAAGTTCGATGGCTCCGGGACCTTCCTCTCAACCGGGATTGAGACCGTTGCACGCCGAGTGGCCTGGAGCTTCAGGGATCTCTCTGTCAAGGCACTGGGGTGCATGGTGCGACAATAAACGCAAGTCTTGGCCTCATGGTCGCACTCAAGGCATCAGAGGCAGACTGGGTGAGGGTCCGTCACAGACATTTGACGGTGACGTGCGCTGCAGGGCTTGCATTCAGCCTTCCTTATGAACATCCCTGCCACAACAGGAGAGAAGTTTCTCAAAAAACCTGGACAAAAAGTCATATAAAGGACAGTCCAAAAGTGACTAGGGGTAGCTCTCTCTGGATCTGCGCTGATTGGTGCAAAACAACCGACGTCAGCGCACTGGGGTGGCGCCTAGATAGGCACAGCGCGTGTCACTTCTGCCATGGGGAGCTGAGCGATGCCAACTACGGGCGCGCAGGGCTACTGCTCATTAAAAAATTTCAGATACAGACTGTTGCATGGGGATAGTTCCAAGGTAAGAAATCTGCAGCTAGAAGTCTCCATCAGGTACTACTGTACACACAAAGTGGAACTGTGTAAGACAAAGCAACCATGTGTTCAATGCTTAACTTGCAATCCAGTAAGAATTAACTTTAAATTTAGCACATGGATATCTCCACAGCCACATCCCATCTTTTTTTTCACTTCTGAAAAAGCCATTTCTTGCAGGCATTAAAAATTAGGCTAACTAAATTTTGCCAGTCTTCCTTCTAACTCAATTATCATTTTTTTACCCAATGATTTACAGTCAGGGGTTAACCGATGTTCTGCTTTCAGACATAAGGTGTAGCTCTTAACCATCTAATGCTGGAAGGTATATAGAAAGTGTACTTTTTTCCTACCCACGGGTTTACAGTTTAATGGGTGCGAACATACAACACTGAACAAAAAATATCCATGGCAAAACTATCAAAGTACAGTTTTTTTTTACCTAAAACGTTGCTGCTGAAAGCGTGGCTGCTGTAACTGCTGGTGCTGTAACCATGGCTGCTGAAATTCAAAAGGGTAACAAAGGGGCTGCAGAAAATGTTGCTGTTGAATTGGAGGCTTCTGGTGGAGAAAATCATGCAACTTGGGTCCATGTTGCCCCAATGGATCATCAGGCACCATGAATATGTCACCAGCAAATGTGTATTGCAAAATCCTAAAACAGAAAGTTTAAATGAAATACAGTACAACACAATTCTTATGATCTTGAGAATATAATTCTACAGGCAAACATAAAATACCTCTGATGAGGGTAAACCAGGTGCTAAAGTGAATCAGACTGCAGCGAAACATCGTGCAAGGCACCCCGCAGATGGCAGAGTACGTTTCCAATAGCCCTCCTGCATGTACACATTGTTAAGTTGCAGATAGCCTGCCACCTTTCCAGCAAGATTCTGCATTTCAATAGTCGCTTATCTGAAGGTATTACCTGCTGTTCAAAACAAATAGGGGAAAAAACTATAAGCAGATGTCACTGACTGGTGCTACTCCGAGGAAGATAAGAAATATGGATGTCCAGCGAAAAGAAACAGCAGACGGTAGAGGCCTGCATCTACCATATGGGACATTGTCTGAGCACTCTGTGCTTGAAACCTGGATTTGCTGCAGGACTTATTTTAAAGAATGAACTTTGTTAAAAATAATAAATACATAAAAAGGTGGTCAATTGCAAGCAAAAATGCCTTCAACGACAAATTAGGAGATACTGAAACATACCATTAACTGCAAAAATAGTACCTCAAACACATTTTCACAGAGGGCTGCTCACTTTGAAAAATTCCAAGAAAAAGCTTGATACATTGTGTTCTTAATGTACAGTATCACTGTAAAAGTGATCTTGGCAGTTGAAGAACTCTCTTAAAGATTTTTAACAACTACAGGTATTTCACCATGGCTGGACTACAGCTGTGCGATGTAATGGACAGCTTTCGAGAGTAATGCCGATGATGTTTTGCTTTGAGAATGAAATTGTCAAGTACTAGACACCCCTTAAACGTTACGCCACGTAAAAACAACCAACGTATTGTGCAGTGAAAATGAAATATAATACTATCTAGACATCACATAGTCAGCAACCTCACTTATATCGCTCCGGTGAAACCCCTTGATTAGACCCAAGTAAAGTTACAACTGTGCACAACTCCTCTAAGTAAAATCCAGAATAGCTTCAAAGTAGGATTGTGAAAGAGCAAATCAATGAGAAATCATCTTTTCTACTACACAAAGTGGATGAAAGTTTTAAAATTGTAGCTAATGTAACAATAGCATTTTTAAGTTTTTCTTCTAAAAGCTAAAGATGTAAGTTTAAATATTACATTAAATGGAAATGGTACAGCCATTCTGGTGCTGTAATGTTGTTACCCTAGAGCAAGATTTCATCCTACTGGCTCATTTCAGCCATTAAAGAGGAGTTCAAACTATCCCAGCTCACAATTCTCATGGGCTGATTGCACCCACGCCTAAGCATTGCAGATCATGGAATTGATGTTTGTCTATGTAGATGATATCCATGAAGGAGCTGGCTCAAACTGCCATGGAAGTCAGATCCAGGCATGTTGTGAAATAGCCAGAAGAATCCGTAGTCAGATAAAAACACTGAATAAATAAATTTAATTCAGTCCAACTTTGCTCCAAAAGGGCCAGTCTTTTCTGACATGCTAGACCACATCCAATCAGCATTAAATTTTTTTGGTACCTTAATAAACTGTCACTGAATCTCTATGCAGTGTGAGTAAGGGATCCAGGTATCAAAATTCCATTAAGAGAGATACAAATTACAATAATAAAATAATTCAGTTTAAAAACAACTTTTATGAGTAGGGGACTACAGGGTACATACTACTACTGTCTAGAGTTCAGATAATAAATCCCTTCTTTGAGGTTTCTCGATTTTACTGAAATATCTATATAAGAGATAGCCGAACCGGAGATTAGCATATAAACTGTCACCTTTCTTTTATTATCTGCACCCAAGATGGAGATTCAGTCACAAATTCTCTCAAGTTATCATTGGTCACAATAACTCCTCCAGTTTTTTCAGATAGATGTAGCAAAAATCTGAAAAAAACCAAAAAAAAACCACATAGCACGGTTCAATATCTACATTACTTCAGAAGCCTTGTCAAAAAAGAAAAACTATACATTGTATAAATATTCAGCTCTGCATCATAACTATTTGTATACATAAAGTAAATTAAAAGGTACGCCAATCTTAAACTCTGAATATCAACTAATAATGAAATGGACATGGCCTGGCCCACACCTAAAGGCACGTAAACTCCTAGGTTTTAGTGAGACTGGTATCGATAGACACTTGGCAAATAGAGGCGAGGCCACAGGACCCTATCAGAAAAGAAACTGCTTGAAACTGAAGGACTCTTTATCCAGGGACAAATATATTACTGTGGTACAACTCCTGGGCAAAATGAAGGTAACAGTATTGGTACAAGTTTTAGAATCTTACGTCAGAAATTGCAGGGTGACAAAAATATGTTAAAAACGGCTCGTTTCTGTGAATCTGCCTATTTGCGAATGGAAAAATGCTTTGTACATCTGGCTCCATGCTCTTAGTACTGGACTTTCTTTCAACAAATCAGTGCATTCGGATAGCTGCAGACTTGTTTTGCGTCAAATGAAACCTAGCAATGGATCAAGATTTAGAGCGATCTAGACAGTGGAATATGATTGTATTAAAGAAATTAAGGTACTGAACCACAATGTTGCATATATACCAGTGTGCCAGAAAGGAAAAGGCGTTTTTGATGCATGCATCTTTGTCGTTACCATTTCAATGTCAATTTTCTGCATTGTTATTTCGTAACCATCTAATAAAATCTATCTTTTGAATGCACTATGATTTTTGACATCTTTATTAGATTTCATGTTAAACTTATTTTTGTTCGGATAAGATACTCTGGATGCTAGTGTAAAGCCTTTGTGATATAAGGTGAAAGACTCCTACCTAGACAGGCTGGAAAACTCTGATCACCTGCTTCTTGACACCACAACCTCCAATCATCCGCTTATGCCAGGCTATAAAGCCCTAAATAGGCAGTGTTCACTTCCCCACAAGGTTGCTTGTAGACATTCCAAATCGACCTCCTCTCCAGCCCCAGAGCCCTATTAGGAAAATAACCCATGTACATCATACCAACAAGTTGTGGCCAAAACGGAACCTTGCACCATAAGTTGTGGGCTTTGAATCGCCCTGCTAGCCATCCAAGCATGGCTACCACATTGTAGTTTGGCGATGGTGTGTCCAGACACACCTAGGAAAAAGCAGTCAGTAAGCTACCCTACAGTACAGATGCCATGCCTGAAGAACTGCTGAAATTGAGTGGAGTGTGACACCCTACAATGAAGTGTGCACGTGCTGAGCCTGTCACCGCCATAAAAAAGAGCACAAGTGGTGATGGTGGGTGTGAAGGATATTTAAAAAAACCTAATGAGATGTGCAAAAGCCGATCTAGCTGCAGCATTGCCATCTTCACCACACCATGTCCCTTCTTTTGCGTTTCTTTATAAACTTATTTTAAGAAAACTGGATTTAAATATATCCTTACTCTAAAAAACATTTATGATGCAAGTGAGTTCAACTGTAAGGGTCTATGAGTTGAGTAAAAGTCCACATTCAAGTAATGCTAAATATATCCGACTACTTTCCCTGCAGCATACAACCAAATGTGGAAAGAGGAGGATGGGATAGTCAATAACAGGTTTAAATATCTGTGTTTCATACGTAAACACACAAATAATTACATTTGTATGTTAAGTGCTTTGAGAGGTGACAGCAGCACTGAACCAGATCCTCCCAGTAACAATATAGTGAAAACACAAATGCAATGGAGGATCCACAGCCTAGGTATTATATAACCTGTAGAGGGGTGCATAGTTCTCTACCAGAGCAAATTTGTGAATTGCACCTAAATCCCCAATCCTGTATGGCTGCACTGCTGAAAAACCCCTTTTTTTTTTTTTAAATAAACTGTAGCTTACCAAATAGAGCAGCAGTGTACATTTGATCAGAGATAAGCATTATAGTATTCTGTTAATTTCCATTTTCTATCATAAGACTCCTTAATTGTACATGCACCTGAATATAGACAGTGTACAAAATTGCTTGTATATGTTCAGCTTGAAAAATAGCAGATGACTTTACAGAGAATGCTATTATTGGATCCGTCACATCTTGAACAGGAGACACCTTACATAGAAACAGATGGGAAGTAAGGTACAGCTCAAAGTGAAGTACAGAAGACAGGATGTGATGGTGTGAAATGGAAGGACAGAATTTAGGCAGAAGTACACACAATACTGTGCAGTGGTTTTTAAACCTAACAGGCGCATACATTACAAATATCTTTTTTGTAAAGGGAGTCTTAATAATTTGTCAAGACTCAAAATGTTTGGTCCAGTGACAAGCTGGAAATAGAAACCTGGTCTATCAATTCAAAGGTCTGCAAGTTGATCACTAAGCTTCTTCCCAGTTAACAGAGGCTACTATTTCCAAGTAGTACAGTGTTAGGAGGAATGAGAGTTGGATTGAAAACACAAACACCATACCGATCATCATGTGAAGCAATTCTTGATCCCAACACCATTCTTGCAGGCGTGAGAGACAAAATTCCCAAATCTTGGAGCTGCTGGAGAAAGTGCTGTTCTGTAAAGGAAAAGATCATGCTTCAGCAAAACAGTTGTTCAGAATCATTTAAAAGAAACATTTTCTTGCAATCAATATAGCTCTTTATTATCACACAAGGAAATTCTTTTAATTTAAAGCCATCTTTTTGACACTCGCCTTTGCGCTTTCAAAATTCAGTATCCAACTGGGGCTGATTCAACATTTGATTAGGGACAAATTAGACACCTTATAAAGGTCAAAAGTACATAAGAATATATATTTAACTAAGACACAGTAAGAAAATATGCCCCATTGATCTACATTTATTTAGAGGCAAAGCAACATATTAACAGTCCTAGTTTCTGAACTGCCTCTACACCTACATGGGTCCTTGCACTTACTTTTTTTTGTTGTAAATGGTTTCCATAGGAAGCCTTTACAGTGAATAACCAGATTAGAGTCTGGTAAATCACTGCTGGGACGTAACCGTGGTTAGCCAAACTGGTTACCCACTTTATGACATCACACAGGGGGAAGCCCTTGCTTTCTCTTTGTTCCACCGTCTCACCCAGGTCTCCAGAGACCCGAGCAGTGGCAGAATGGCAGTTGGTGAACCATGCAGACAGCCTGTAGCAACCATCATTTTTTTGGTCACCTATATTTAAAGAGAGTGTCACGGGGTAAGCATATGCACCTGGTGGTGTGGGTCGGTAAGAGGAGGCCAGGTATTTTTTTATTTTTATTTAAAGTTTTTTATTCAATCCATGAAAGAGAACAATCAAAATCAGTTACATAAGTACATGAGCCCACAAATCGCCATATCGTTTACACACAATAATACGATAATATATAATCAATCAGCAAACCAATACATGACCCATCCCTTATTCAACTTACTCATTTCATATGCTCCATCATGGGCCCCCATATCCGAGTACCCAATTTTTGTTTTTTCAATGATTTCAAAGAATATAAACTAGATTCCAAATTAAAAATATTATAAAATTTTGCCCGCCACATTTCAAATGAAGGAGCTTCCTGTTGCAACCACAGCGATGCTACACATAACCTGGCTACCGCCACTGCTACAAATATCAGGTATCTAAATGGATAACACTCTTGCCCCGGTTTGAAGGATTCCCCAATTCCAATCAACATTATGTCCATCGTTATCTGTACGTTAACCCCCGTAATCTCTGATAGGAACCCCTCAATATGACTCTTCCATGAGTTTAATTGCACACACTCAAAGAAAATATGGATAATATCCGACCTCTCCATCGCACACCGAAAACATCGCCCGTCATTTGTGGCTCCCCATTTCATCATTTTTAAAGGTGTGTGATACAGATTAAATAATGTCTTAAAATGTTGGGCTTTCAGATTAGCTGACAGCAGAATTTTCCCTGCCACATCTATTGATTCCTGCATATACAGTCCATCTTGACATAGCCGGGAGCCCCAATTCCTATCTTGCGTCTCCATATCATCTTGCTGTGCATCCATCAGTATTTGATACAGTGTACCTATTTTAGCCCCCCGTCTAATTGCCTCGACAAGTGGGCAGCTTTTCATCCCCCTCTGCTCTTTACACTTCAAAAAATAATCTCTTATTTGCAGATACTTGAAGAACTCATTTTTTTGCAACACAAATCTGTCTGATAACGTTTTAAATGTAATAAATACCTCATCCTCAAAAAAGTCACCCAATTGCCTAATCCCATTTGCTCTCCATTCTAAAATCCCAAAATACAGGCGGCAGTATTTTAGTGGTATTCGTAGGAGTATAATAACAAATTCCTGTTGCCCCTATGCTCTTTTTAAATAACTTCCAAGCTTTATATGCCGTAATTACTATCTTGAATCGCGTTCTCTTGTAATAACTTAACTCAAAAAATTTAAACAGACAATTTCTCGCTTCTGATCCCATCAGCAGCTGATATATAGATGGTGTTTCTGCCAACGTTTCCACTTCCTCCCCTGTTAACATAACCCTCATATTTTGAAAGAGACAAACATAATAATAAAAAGCAAAGTTGGGTACAGCCCAGCCACCCCGATCCAGCGGTAGCATCATATATTTAAAAGCCCTCCTGGCTTTTCTTTGTCCCCGCAAAAACCGGTCAGCAATAGCTTGTACTTTTTGCAGTTGTATGCGTGTTATTTCTAATGGTACTGCTCTAAAATAATACATGAGCTTGGGTAATATACACATCTTAAGAACATTACACCTTCCCACTAATGTCAAGTGAAGGCATTTCAACCGGTCCAACACCTGCTGAACCCCCGCCACTATACTTCCCCAATTGACATCTATTAGCTGCTGTAAATCCATCCTAATTTTTATACCCAGATATGTAGCCTCAACCACCACCCTAGGGTCCCCCGGACACCCCCCCTCTGTAGCCAAAATCTGAGTCTTTTCCAGATTTAATTTATATCCAGACACTTCCCCAAATCCTTGGGCAAGCCTTTCTATCTCCTCAACCGTCTGAGGTGGATCCGATGTTGCCACCGCGATATCATCTGCGTAAGCTAATACTCGAACTGAGCATTGTCCACAGATCATAGATCTAATTCTATTACTATTTTCAAGCATACATAGAAATGTGTTAATATATAATGCAAATAACGGGGAGCAAGGGCACCCCTGCCTTGTTCCCCTTGTTATATACACCGGCTCCGATTCTTTACCCATTACACAGATTCTAGCTTTAGGTGATATGTACATGGTTTGAATAGCCTGAACATATCGCGGGCCAAACCCCATCTTATATAAAACTGCCCATAAAAAAGGCCTTTTCAGGGTCCAGAAATATCAATCCCAGCTTAGCGTGTTGTACATTCGCATAGTCTATTAAAGCAACTACTCTATTTATATGGTTGACCGTGCTCCTGGCGGGTATAAACCCATGCTGATGTATAGAGACCAACGGGGTAATCACCCTCGCCAACCTCGTTGCCAAAATTTTAGCATATATTTTGCCATCAGAGTTTAACAGAGAAATGGGCCTAGAAGACCCTGGTAATTCTGGTGATTTGTCTTTCTTTTTAAATACCACTATGTTGGCCTCGTCCCATGATGGCGGCGATTTCCCAATCTGTGCTTCTTGCATGACAGCCAACATATCCTCCTTTAATACCTGAAACAACACTTGATACACCTCAAGTGGTAATTTATCTGGCCATGCTGCTTTTCTTCGGGCCAACAAACCCACTGCCTCCTCTAGCTCTTCCATTGTTATCGGGGTGTCGAGTGTTTCCTGCTCCTCTAATCCTAATTTTAACAAATCTACTTTCTGCAAGAAAGCCATAATAGCCTGCTCACTCCTTTCCTCGTGAGAATATAGTTCTTTATAAAATGCATGAAAAATTCCCAATATACCCTCCATACTCTCTACCATATTCCCAGCTGAGTCCTTCAATGCATTTATTTTCTGCAAAGAGTGCTTGACCCGCAATCTCTGCGCCAGGCACCGACCTGTGGCTTCCCCAAATTCGTATCTTTCTTCTTTATATGCCTTATATTGACAAGCAATATCCTTACTCCAAACCAGGTTAATTTGAGCCTTGCAGCATGGTATCTTTGTTTGTATAGTCTTGTCTTCTACCCCCCCTCCTTATTTCCTGAATAAGTTCCTGTTCCGCATCTCTAAGATTGTCTAAAAGTCCTTGCATCATATCCTGATGTTGCTACCTCTTGCCCCATCCATAACTAATTGTCTCTCCTCGCAATCCAGCCTTCATTGCATCCCATATCATAGCTGTTGAGGCTGATCCTCTATTAATTTCTAAAAATTGTAAACACCAAGCTTTCATGTGTTCAACAAATAAACTATCCAACAAGAGCTTCCTATTGAACGTAAAAGGTCTGCCCACCCTCTTTTGAACACCTAAATTAACGTCTAATAACAATGGGCCATGATCTGCCGTTATCCTGGGCCAAATCTGCATTTTTGCTCCCACCATTTATTGTCTTGGCATAAAAACATAGTCAAGTCTTACTAATTTATGATGCGGATGCGAATAGAAAGTATACCCTGGGTCCACATAATTTAGGGTTGCCCAGGCGTCAACTAATCCATGATCCCAGATAAGTTGCTGTAGCGCTTTAAAAACCTTGATTTTCAACCGGAATACTTTTTCTTATTAGGATCCCACTCCTGCCCTTCCACATGTATATTAAAGTCTCCACATAAAATCAACGGAGTGTCCCACATCGCTAACTCTACATTTAGTCCTGCTAATATGTCTGCTTCATCAAAGTTTGAGCCATACACTGTACATATGACAACCTTCTTGCCATCTATTACCCATTTTGCAATAGCCCACCTCCCGCAATTATCAGCCTTGGTCTTCCCAATCACCCCTAGTCCATGTCTAACCATTATAGCCACACCCCTATTCATAACAGTCTGATGGGATGCCACTACTAAGCTAAACCCCAATTCCTTCATCACCATACGTCTGCCCCAGGGTATATGCGTTTCCTGTATACATACAATATCAGGATTCATTAACCGCAAATCAGCTGCAATCCGTAATCTTTTACTGTTGCTGTTCAGACCACAAACATTAAACGAACAGACCCTTAACCCAAAATCCCTCATTTTATCTGCCATATTTTATACGGTATCCTAGCAGTATATACATCATAAATTTAACCTCAATAGAACTACTCACAAGTGTCATATTTTTATCATCATGGATTGAATTTTTCACCCCCCCCTCCCCCTCCCCAGATTCCCCGTGTCCCAACCCTGAGCCCCTACTCCATACCACCCTTCGTGCCCCAAAGAACCCCCTCCCCCTCCCTCCACCCTCTCCCCAAAAAATAGGCAACAGGGCCAATGGCCCTTGTGATGGAAAGAGAGTTTGCGAGCCTGTGTTCCCCGACCCTTCTAACGTATTCCTGGCTAAACAATAATCAAAACTAAACATTTGCAACATCACAAGAAGACATCAACTACTTTCTTGATCTATGTTACCACAGTCTAATGAATCTTCTTATATCCCCATGCATCATTACTTCAAAGCCAGGAAAAAGATAAAAAAGCACCTCCTTACATACATAGCCCAAAAAAAACCCCTTAAGTTGACATCAGATACTCTATGGCTTGCACCTCCGAGGTGAAAAAACGCGTTTGATCCTTAAGAATTACTTTAAGTGTGGCAGGTTGTAACAAAAAAGCGTGTGCCCCCTTTCCCTGAAAGGGAGTGATTAACTGACGCAACTGCCACCTTTTCTCCACCGCATGATGACAATAATCGGGTCTTACAAAAAATTGCACGCCCTTCCCTTCCCTCTTTCTATCAGGCCGTACAAGATCATAGATGGCCTGGCGTGCCAAAAAGTTGTTCAAGCAGATCAGAATCGCCCGTGGTCTTAGATCAGTTTGCCCAGCTTTCACCACCTGCTGTTTAAATGGGAATCTATGTGCCCTCTGCACTTCATCAGCCCATTTCCAACCTGTCAGTTCAGGAAAAGCCTCTACAAATAATTCTACCACAAACTTGCGGACATCCTGCCCCTCCGGCACACCTAAAATCCTAAGATTATTCCTCCGAAGTTTATTCTCCAAGTCCACAAGCTTATTTTGTATGTCATCTTTGTGTAGCTTTATATCTCCTATAGCTGCCTTCTGTACCACCTTTTCATCCTCCAGTGTAGAGATTCTTGCCTCGGCCTCGTTCATTCTCTCTGTAAATTCATTGCACGTTTTAGCAATCCTTCTGACTGTATTTTGAAGTTTGCGACACGCCGTATGGGTTTTTGCATTCTCAGTGCGAGTCTCCACTCTGTGATCGAAAATGCATTGATAGATTGATTCCAGGGATATCTCATAGTTTGGTTTTTCTGCTGGGCCAGCCACTGTTGGGTCAACAGATTTAACAGCTTCAGGGGTCATTTCTGCTGAGGAGGATAAATCCCAAAGTAAATCCTTAGATGTTTCAGACCGGTCCCCTTTCTCCTTATTTGACCCTATACAACATACAATTACATATGGATAAAATATGAATAACAGGGATGTTATCCACCTCAGGGCTCAGAGTCACAGCCCCAGTACCCCTCAATGGACAACATACTCGTTATTCCTATTACCAATCTAAAATTCTATACATAAAAATAACTGACTTATTTCTTAATTCAACAGCATAACATACATATTGATAACTAATGTATGGATAAAAAGGAAATGAATGGATGTCCAGAGGTGTACAGTTAGAGCACTCTAGAGGCACTGTGTCAAACCAGCACTATTGGAGCTTTCAGCAAATTATTCAGTTCATCAGCTGTCTAAAGAGAAGGTGGAGGCATGAACCTAGAGAATTTCACTCTTACTTGCTGAATCTGCTTTATTACTATATAATATTTGCAAGATAAACCTTGAATACTAGTCTAGAACAAGCATTGGCATAGCCAATAGGTCTCGCCTTTGGGACCTTATAATTTTTTAGTTATGCTTTGGATTATCGTGGGTGAAAGCTAACATATTTATGAGGCATATTAGTGCGTGAGACAAGCCAGTAAAAGGTAGGGCTGGGGCAGAGTCACTAACGTATTTGGAGACGTATAGCACGGTGCGTGGTGTGTGAGACAAGCCAGTAAAAGGTAGGGCAGAGTCACTAATGTATTTGGAGACGTATAGCACGGTGGTGGTGCGTGAGACAAGCCAGTAAAAGGTAGGGCTGGGGCAGAGTGACTAACGTATTTGGAGAAAAATTTGTTTAAACTTTATTTCCCCAAGGAATTCCGCCTGCTTTCTCTAGAATCAATCGTTGCTGGAGACATGTATAAGAATTATCAGATGCGTTGATTTGTCTAGGATCACACAATGTAGCCAAGGGGGAAGAGCGGTATTCAAATGCTGGTGCCAGTGCACTGTATTTGTGACAACCACAATCGTGAGCTTAAGGATGGTGACAGCACTCATTTAACACCATATCATGTATCCCTCACCATGTCACTTTCCTCTAAACTGGGTCTCTATTGATGCGATGTTCTATAAGGTCATCATGAGGCCGAAGGTCATGAGATGATCTGTTCCACTGATGTCATTATCAGTCTAAACAGTACTCTTAAAAACTGAAAAATCATACCTTTGTGGTCATAGAACGTTTCCCAATATGGATGATAACAAGGCAAAAGTTATTAAAGCAATTTCTTAATTAACTAGTTTTTCATCATTGTTCAACAGGTATGCCCGGAAGCAAGGAGATTGGTGCAGATCTAAATAACTTGTTTGGGGGGGGGGGGGGGGGAGGTCGTAGGTCAGATGGGGCAGTTCTCTCTCTAGGGCCGGTACTATGTTGTTGCAAAAAATATGTGTACAGCAGAGGACTGAAAAGCCTTTTTTGTATGCGAGTAGTACGGACTTTGTCAATTAGTTGCAACCCTCAGACAGTCCAAAGAAGAACAAAGACTATTAACAAATAACAGTTACACCATCATGAAGCACAGAAAGACACAATATTTTACGTTGTGTTGGAAAGACAGCTTCTTTGTTGTTAAGAACGCCCGGGTTGCTTAACAACGCGTTCTGTGAACTTGTATTAGGCAGTAATCTAAGTGCACACAGGCTTCCCGTCAGCATTCTTGTACACTCAGCGGCTCCGCACCTTCCCCTGCAGCACCCACTTCATTCCAGAGAATGCGTACAGCAAAATCTGAGTCCAATCCCAGCCGCGTAAATAGACTCCCTTTCAAATCACGTCTCAAACAGAAAGCGAAACCACAACGAACAATACGTAATCCTAACCGGCGCGCATTACCCGACATTCCCAATCTCACGAGTGAGACACTAAAAAAACAATATATAGGCCTAAGAGCAGGTTGCGGTTTTAGTAGCAACATACCTGTAAGAAACAGGCAGGCTAACGCAGGCCCGGTCAACCAGGGCGACATGGTCACAGTACAGGCATGTCCACAGATCTTCAGTGTATGTAATGGAACAGTACTGGCACTTCTCACCAGGTGCGCAGTCTGTAAGGCTGGACAGTACAGACACGTCCACAGAGCTTCAGTGTATGTAATGGGACAGTACTGGCACTTCTCACCAGGTGCGCAGTCTGTAAGGCTGGACAGTACAGACACGTCCACAGAGCTTCAGTGTATGTAATGGGACAGTACTGGCACTTCTCACCAGGTGCGCAGTCTGTAAGGCTGGACAGTAAAGACACGTCCACAGATCTTCAGTGTATGTATTGGGACAGTACTGGCACTTCTCACCAGGTGCGCAGTGGGACAGTACTGGCACTTCTCACCAGGTGCGCAGTCTGTAAGGCTGGACAGTACAGACACGTCCACAGATCTTCAGTGTATGTAATGGGACAGTACTGTCACTTCAGATAACGCGAGCACTTCAGCTGGGCTATAATCTGACAGCGCGAGCACTTCAACTGGGCTGGAATCTGACAGCGCTAGCACTTCCGCTGGGCTGTAACCTGACAGCGCCAGCACTTCAGACGGGCTGTAATCTGACAGCGCTAGCACTTCAGATGGGCTGTAATCTGACAGAGCTAGCACTTCAGCTGGGCTGTAATTTCACGTTGTAAACAGATCTAAGTGGATGTCAGACGGCGCCAAAACTTCTGCTCTATTTCAATTCAATAATACGAGGTCTTGAATTGTAATTTGATTTATATAGCGCCTTCTACTTCTAACGAGGCATTGAAGCACTTTGATGGGTAGCACGCTACACTGTAACCTAAAGTTTGTGGTTAATCCTGCGGTGATTAGTAAGTGCGGTCTACTGTTTGTTACTGGGTTAAACTTGTGCTCTGAAAATTTGTAGGAGGCATTTACTTCTGTTTCTTGTGGTAGGTTAGGAGGAGTGAGGATGAAAATGGGATGAGTAAATGGATTAAATGCGGTCGAGTAATATGAGCTAGCACGGAGCGGTTGCACAGGAGGGGTCGTGATTTGTTAGGAGAGGTATGATTGGTTGCCTGCATATGGAAGGGAATAAGGCAGACTTCACTAAGAGGAATTAAGCCAGGCAGAGGATGGAGTGTGACGAGACAATGGTTAAATAGAAAGGAGGGGCAGAGAATAATAACCAGCTATAAACACAAGGTACGTTTTCCTCCAGTGTTGAGGGTGTGGTGGGAGGAGCTGTTTGAGCTGGGATGCAGTCTGAGAATGTATAAAGAGTAAAAAAAAGATACTGTTGGGGGCGGTTGTTACCTGTGAGGTTGTTTTTTGCTCATCTCCTGTTTCACCCCAGTGACGTGTTTACCAATGTTTCAGTGCTTTTTTGTGTGACGTCATACACTGTACTTGTCACGCTTCATCGTAAGTTTAAATGATCGATCCCACCCTGGTGACGCACGCTGCTGTGTTTGTTGTCACTGATTGTCTCAACGGCTGTTTACGTCTCATAACATGCAATAAACTACTAATGAAGAAAAAAAAAAAAAAAGAGTAAAAAAGGAAGGTTAAGTGATGTGTTGCTTCATTTGTCAGATTGATGCCTTCGGCATAGTCAGTCCTTTTATCGCTCTATAGATATAGAAGATCGGGTCATTTGGACTCAGTACTTGCTATTGTGATATGCGGTACAGAGATTATGTGGTACGCGCAGATAGCTGGCCGTTGTCCCACTTTGAAAGTGGGCACAAAGGCGAGGCAGGGAAGAGCAAAAACATGGCCCCAGTCAGAATCAGGAAACAAGCAGCCGCAAAAGTGAACGCGACCGCCATCCGTTTCCAATTAACGCGACCGCGAGACAGGCAAATGTAAATAAGCGCGGGCGCGATAATTGGAAACAGATGGCGCAGCTGCTCGCTCCCGCAAGGTGGAGGCTGTACACGCACGAGTACTCATTGGAAACAGTGCAGTACATGCACGAGTTTTCCAAAAAGTACTGACCAATTCCAAGAGGTCATCTCCTAAGCAGCGCTTGCGCGCTGCTAGGCTCGACCTAAAAATGAACTGTAAACAAATTTGGTTGAAAATGTGAAAAATGTGGACTACTCACAAATGACACTAAAAACCTTGTGACTAATACACAATTTTAACAGTGAAACCAGGTGTGTCACTTCCACTCATAGGATTAAAAAGCTAAATGACGACTAAGTGCAAGGCATGCATTTCTTTTTTTGAGGCGGCAACATCAATATGGGAATGCAGCTTCAAATAAGGAGACCAGGAATACAGGAAAGTTAAGCCATGCCGGTCGACAATTCGCTGTGCTTGGACTCGCCTTCCTTACATATGGGAAAACCCACAAGAATTTGCGAAGGAAAGAGAAACTGGCTAGCACCCATAATACCAACATCAGAGTGGTTGAGGGTGTTCCTATGTATTACCTATTGCTTTGGTTCCTTTACTGCAGACTACTTTATGACAAAAGAGTGATCTACATTTTTATTTCTTTAACACATTTACAGTTTAAGAAGATCTATGTCATCAATTAACTGAAGTGCTGCGGCAACAAATGATGGACGGAATGCTGAATAAACCAAACATTCTCCCCCCAGTCAAGGGATCTGGGTTAAAGCCATCATTCTTTTGCTCACTACGCCACCCCAGTTTGGACCCATTGTAGGAAGTTGGCTTAGTATATACTATACCAAAATGAGGTATAGTGTGCACAGAGTCCCGTGGAACCCCAAAGGTAGGCAGGGGTAAAAGTAGATAGCACCTTACTCTTCATTTGTGGTAGTGTGGACGAGCAGTAAGGCTTTATCAGAGGGAAGTGCTAAGCATTTGTTGTACACACTCGGGCAGCAAATGATGTCACACACTCAAAGACTGAACTCAGACCAATTTGTTTATATAAAAATATTATTTCGTTATATTTATTTTCTAGAAACAAGCAAGCCTGGCACAGGTAAGTGTAAAAGGTATTTTTCAAGGCAGGTTGAACAATACAAGCAAGCTGAATGAAAATGACTGTTACAGGTTTGTAACTACTTTCAATACAGTGGAAATTACGGTTAGATTACTTTTGATTACTTTTCAGATTACTTTATGGATTACTTTTTCTACTCAGTGTGATATGCCTAGATATCACACTGGGACATTTCCTAAAGAAAAAGGTAAGTAAAGCAGTTTTTAGATATTTGCAGTTTTTCAAGTTCTCATACAAAACCAACTCCACACAAACAATTTTCACAAGAAAGCAGTCAATGCAGTCCTATGGGAGGAAATGAGGTTATCGGTTTCAAGGTAAGTACTTGGGTTTAGGAGTTGGTTTTTCTGGGGTTAGAACCAGGGTTCCCCCAGGGTCAAGGATGCACTCTCAAAGCACCTTCAGCGGCACTAGGGTGGCCAGGTGCAGACTGCTGAGGCCCAATGTTATCCAATGGGGGATGGGGGTCTCCGGTTGGTGGCTGTTCACGAGCAGGCCACAAAGTTGTGGGAGCAAAGCTCCTGGTGTTAGGCTCAGGGCAAAGGGGGATCAGAGTTAGCACCCAAAGTACACCAGCAGAGGCACAGGGGCGGCTGAGTGCGGGTGCCGTTTCGGCGTCGGGTGCCCTGTTTTCAATAGGAATTCTCCGGTTGCAACAAAGACTGCAGGCTCGGGGACGAAGATCTTCTGGAGGTGACCACCGGTTGGAGAGGTAAGTTGGGATGCATGGGGATGCTGGGACACCGTCGGTTGGGCCACCCAAGGCCGTAGGACGTCGGGTGCAGGGGTGTCTTTAGGCATCAGGTTTTCTGATCGGCTCCGGTCGCGGTCGGGGGGGATCCTCCAGAAAGGGGCTGCAATCGTCGATTGGAGATTCGAGGCAGGTCAGAGATCACCAGATCTCAGGTCAAGATCGCTGGGGAGACTTCTTCGTGGTGTAGGGCCACTCGAACTCGAGCCGTGGGCATCGGGTGGAGACTCGCGAATTTGGCCGGAGTCAGAGTCTATTGGTGAGCAAATCCAGTGCTCACGGGAGACAAAGTCTTGGGTTTGGAAGACAGGGCAGGTCCTTCGGGTTCTTGAGGGCTGCTGGCTGCAGGACACACCGGGATTTAGCTGGAGCAGGTTCAAGGTGCGGACACGCCAGTAGGGCTGGGGCCAAGTCAGCGGGCGGCTGTCCTCTTCTTAGTTCAGCACGGCTTCTTCGGTCCTTCTTCTGGTCGGTTTTTGTCTGAGGGGGCAGGTTCGGGGTTGCCCCTAAAGAACAAGTTACTTACCTTTGGTAACGATATATCTGTAAGAAACATAGGTTAGTTATAGATTCCTTACCTTAGAATTACCCCCAGGCGTCAGACTGGATCCGGAAAGTTTTTCGTCAGCAGTACCTCTGCGCGTCTGAAGGTGGCGTCGGTCGGCTCCGCGTCCGTCGTTGGCGTCGTGATCGCCGGGAAGACGTCGCAGTAGCTACTTAGACACCGCCCTCGCGCGCTGACGTCAGTTCTGTACACGACTTTCCGCGCCAGAAACGTATAGCCATGCAAGACACTGACCACTGGTGCACAAAACTAGGGCCCTGAAAGGCTGTCCTTAACCCCAGAAATCAGTTCGCAGAACGGGGAGGATGGGTGGGGCGGTAAGGAATCTATAACTAACCTATGTTTCTTACAGATATATCGTTACCGAAGGTAAGTAACTTGTTCATCTGGAAGAAACAGTTAGTTATAGATTCCTTACCTTAGAATAGATACCCCAGCAATACCAACCCTGGAGGTGGGTCTGCGAACCAAGATCACACCAGAAAATCCTGGAGAACAGAACGGCCAAAGAAGCCGTCTCTCCGGACTTGGCTGTCTAGGCAGTAGTGTTTTGTAAACGTGTGCAGCGATGCCCACGTAGCTGCCTGGCAGATGTCATGCAGAGGGACTCCTCGTCCCAAATAGTAGTGGCTGCCATCGCCCTGGTGGAATGGGCGCGTAGCCCCACTGGAGGCTCCTTTTTAGCTAGAGAATAGCAGGCTTTAATACACAAAACGACCCATCTAGAGATGATCCGCTTGTGTACGGCCCGACCTTTCTTGGTGCCCACGTAGCCAACAAAGAGTTGGTCATCCACTCGGAACTGTTTTGTGCGATCCAGATAAAAGGAAAGCGCACATTTTGGGTCCAGACGGTGGCGCCTCTCTTACTCTTTTGAAGGAGGCGGAAAGAAGGTGGGCAAAGAGATGGTTTGCCCGATGTGAAAGGAGGTGACCACCTTGGGAAGAAAGGATGGAAGAGTTCTTAGGACAACCTTGTCCGGATGAACAGCTAGAAAAGGAGGTTTGGATGAAAGGCCCTGGAGCTCACTCACTCTTCTGGCAGATGTGATGGCTACCAGGAATGCAGTCTTAAGAGTTAAAAGACGTAAAGGACAGTTGTGAAGCGGCTCAAAGGGAGCGCACATCAGATAGTTCAAGACCAAGTTCAAGTCCCACTGAGGCATTACGAAAGCGCTAGGAGGAAAAAGATGAGTAATGCCTTTCAGGAAACGATTTACAACTGGGGACTTGGAGAGAAGGCTGATCAGGAAGCCTTAGAAAGGCAGAAATGGCCGAAAGATAGCCCTTGATAGTGCCCAGAGCAGAGCCCTGCTGGGCCAAAGAAAGGAGGAACAAGAGAACCTCAGAAAGAGGGGCAGAAAGGGGATCCACAGCCTTTGCTGCGCACCAGGTCACAAATTTGTTCCATCGACAGGCGTATACCCGTCTTAGTGGAGGGACGCCTGGCTGCCAAGATTACATCACAGACTTCGGGAGGCAAGTCAAACGACGTCAACTGCCGCCGCTTAATCTCCACGCAAGGAGGTGGAGGCTGGACAGGTTCGGGTGGAGGACCGTCCCCTGCTGCTGCGACAGAAGATCCTCCCGAAGAGGCAGTCGAATCGGAGGATCGATGGCCATGTTGAGTAGCTCGGGATACCAGACTCTTCGTGCCCAATCCGGAGCCACCAGAATGACTTGGGCCCGGTCGCGCTTGATCTTCTTCAGCTCTCTGGGCAGAATTGGTATAGGCAGCAAGGCGTTCAACAGACCGCAACTCCACTCGCGACGAAAAGCGTCGCCTAGCGAGTGCCGCCTTGGAAATTCCAACGCGCATAATTGCTGACATTGCGCGTTCTCGTCGGTGGCGAATATATCTAACCAAGGCTCTCTCCACTGTTGAAAGAGACCTTGCACCACCTCCGAGTGAAGACGCCATTCGTGATCCATCATGCACCTGCGGCTGAGTTCGTCCGCCCTGGCGTTCAAGGAACCTGCCAGGTGTTGAACCACCAGGGATATGCCCCGATGTTCCAGCCATGTCCAGAGGCGGAGGGCCTCTTGACAGAGGGTCCACGACCCCACCCCGCCTTGTTTGTTGCAATACCACATGGCGGTGGTGTTGTCCGTGAACACCTGCACTACTCTTCCCCGAACAGAGGGAAGGAATGCCTTCAGTGCAAGCCGGATCACCCGCAGCTCCAGAAGGTTGATGTGGAGCTCAGACTCCACCGGAGACCAGAGGCCTCTGATCTCCGCCTCTCCCATGTGGCCGCCCCATCCCAGCAGTGATGCATCGGTCACCACTGTGAACTCTGGTTGAGGAAGGGAAAGGGATCTGCCCTTGACCCAATGCTGATCCGTGAGCCACCACTGCAATTGGTGTGCAGTGCCCTCTGAGGTCTGGACACAATCGGACAGATTCCCCTGATGTTGCGCCCACTGGAACTTCAGGTCCCACTGCAGAGCCCGCATATGCCACCTGGCATGATCCACCAGCAGGATGCAGGAGGCCATCAGGCCCAGCAGCCGGAGGGTCATCCTGACCGAAACCCGAGATAAGGGATGAAAGATCGGAATCATAGCCCGAATATCCGGGACTCGCTGCTCGGGAGGATAGACCCGAAACCGTGTTGTGTCCAGAACCGCTCCGATGAAGAGGAGCTTCTGAGAGGGAATCCGGTACGACTTCGGCACGTTGATAGAGAACCCCAGCGAATACAGGAGGTCGGCCGAAGTCTGGAGGTGGGAGACGACTGCCTGGGGCGAGCCCGCCTTCAACAACCAGTCGTCGAGATAGGGGAAGACTGGAACCCCTGATCTGCGCAGGTGAGCTGCGACCACCGCCATCACTTTCGTGAACACCCGAGGGGCACTGGTAAGGCCGAAGGGGAGCACGGTAAACTGAAAACGCTTGTGGCCTACCATGAACTGCAAGTAGCGCCGGTAGGCCGGCAGGACGGGAATGTGAAAATAGGCATCCTGCAAGTCCAACGCTACCATCCAGTCTCCAGGGTCGAGGGCAGACAAGACCTGAGCTAACGTCAACATTTTGAACTTCTCCTTCCGGAGGAAGTAATTGACGCTCCTGAGGTCCAAGATAGGACGCAGGCCCTTGTCCTTCTTGGGTACCAGAAAGTAGTGAGAATAACAACCACGACCTACTTCTGGCACCGGAACGCGCTCGATGGCTCCCTTGGCCAAGAGAGCCGAAACTTCCTGCTGGAGAAGACCCAGGTGATCCTCCGACATGCGATGGTACCGAGGTGGCATGGCTGGAGGAGTAGTCTCGAAGGGGAGGGAGTAGCCCCTTCGGACTATCTGCAGAACCCATTGTCCGACATGATGGTGCGCCAGTGGGGGAGATGATGGCGGATCCTGCCACCCACTGGCGATTGATGGGCCTGGAAGGTCGGACTAGGAAGGTTTGGAGGCGGAAGCAGAGGCGGGGGGGGGGTTGTGGACTGGCCCCCAGAACCACAGCGGTTGTTCCCACGTCCCCGGCCGCGCAAAGGTGGTGCAGCTTGCGCCGGCCTGTGGCCATGGATGGGACGTAGTGGGGCACCCCTTCTGTAGCCACGAAAGGGGCGAAAAGCAGACTGCGCAGGGTGTGTGGAGAGGCCCAAGGACTTGGCCGTAACCCGTGAGTCCTTGAAACGCTCCGAGTGTGGTCTGCTTTGTCGCCAAAAAGGCAACGGCCATCGAAGCGCATGTCCAGAAGAGCGCTCTGGACATCCCCAGAAAAGCCAATCGATCTCATCCAGGCATAGCGACAAAGGGCTACCGACGTGGAAATCGTTCTGCCCAGAGAGTCGGCAGTATCCAGCCCACAGCAGATGGTAAACTTTGCTGCATCTCTCCCAGCAGCAACGGCCTGGGAGAGGACGGCCCGGGCCTCCTCCGGACACTGAGGCAGCACTTGCGCAACCATATCCCACACAGAGTGGGAATAACGGCCCAATAGACATGAGGTGTTTACCGACCGCAGTCCCAAGCTGGCGGAAGAGAAAACCTTCTTCCCAAGATGATCCAGCTTCTTGGATTCCCTATCTGGTGGTGCGTTAGGGAATGCGCTCTTGGAAGTAGAAGCTTGGACCACCAAGCTTTCCGGGGTGGGGTGTTGGGAGAGGAAAGTGGGTTCGCCCGGGGCCGGGCGGTGGCGTCGGGCAACCAACCTATCCACAGGAGCACCCGTGTTGGGCCTGGACCAAGTGCCCAAAAGGATGCCGGTCAGGGCTTCATTGAACGGCAGCAAGGGTTCCGAAGAACTTGCTGCCGGCTGAAGCACCTCTGTCAGGAGGTTAGTCCTGACTGCCACCGTAGGAAGCTCGAGGTTGAGAGCCTCGGCCACCCTACGCAACACCACTGCTTAAGACGCTCCCTCCTCCGTAGCCACGGTAGGAGGAGACAACATGCTAAGATCTGGGGAGGTATCCAGACCACTGGCATCCCCCAGGTCCTCTCTCCAGTCCTGTTCGTACTCTAACTGGTCTAATAAAGGTTCCCCAGACCCCTCCCAGTCATCCTCACCCTCCTCTGGCTGCCAGGTTGGTTGAAAGTGGCCAGGGTGGAACACAGGGGCAAAAGTACCCGACGGCGCCGGGTGCGGCGTCGGTCGACGCCGGTCCGGCTCCGTGTCCACGTCGGGTTGGAAGCCGGGGTCGACGCCGGCTGGGGGTCCAGGCGGTGTCTGTAGCGGATGCGGTGCCGGTGGGTCAGTGCCGGTGGAGGTGTCACAAGGTCGACCTGCGCGGTCCGGATCCAAGGGAGGCCTGCAGCGCCGGAGCCGCCGGCCGGGAAGGACTAGAGCCCCCAACCGAGTCCGCGGGGCCCGAAGGCGTGCCGCCGGAGTCGGGCTGCCCAAAGATGGCATACATGGCTTCGTAAAACTGACAAAGCTGGGCAGGGGTCGCTCCGGGTCCCGGAAAGGGAGGGGAAACCTAGAGTCGGCCCTTCAGGCTCCGCACGCGGAGCCACGAGAGTGGCACCACCCGCATCCCTCGTCTCATCAGCCGACCGACGGGGAGAAGTCGAAGAGCGACAATGCTTCTTCGACTTCTTTTTGTGCTGCGACTTACCTGACCCAGAGTGCGAAGACTTGGATGACGAATGATGGCTCCTCGACCTCCCCCGCGACCGGGACCTCAAATGGCGCGGAGCCGACTGCCGGCACTCAAGAAGCTTTCGGGACCGCTCCCGCAAAGCCTTCGGAGCCACGACTTGGGGTCGTTGTCGCGCTCCAGGTAAAAGAGGCACACGCGGTGCGGATCCGTCACCAGTCGGGTACAGAAACCGCAAGCCTTGAAGCCGGGCATCCCTACGTGCACCAGGAGTCGTTAGGACTCAAAAAGACTTCGACAAAAGTCGCAAAAAGTTCAGTCAAAAAATGACTGGAGGTACCGCTCTCTCCGGATCTGCGCTGGCTGGCGCAGAAAAAGAAAGAACTGACGTCAGCGCGCGAGGGTGGTGTCTAAGTAGCTACCGCAGCGTCATCCCGGCGATCACGACGCCAACGACGGACGCGGAGCCGACCGACGCCACCTTCCGACGCGCAGAGGTACTGCTGACAAAAAAACTTTCCGGATCCAGTCTGACGGCTGGGGGTAATTCTAAGGTAAGGAATCTATAACTAACGGTTTCTTTCAGATTACTAGATTTAGGGGCGTTACAGGTAAGTAAAGGTCGGGACCAATGGGTCCCTTCCTTGGGGTGGGTACACCCCCTATTATGCCACCCTCCAGTGGGAGGGGGGCATATGCCTCTCACTGGTTGGCTGGGTCCCCCCATCTGCAAGATGGCAGGGACTGAGAGTTGCGCTTCACCTCACCTCCCCCACATGAGGTGTGGGGTTGGCATAGGCAGGCACACCTCCCTTCCTCACTTGGTTTTCCCGCCGATTCTCCCACCCAAAGTGGGGGTAAGAACCGGTGGGGGCCAATTGCTGGAAGCAGAAAATGGCTGGGGTAGCTTACAAAGGCGGCAAGCCTTTAAAGCTTCCACTTCGTGGACCTTGCCCATCCTGGGGAGGAGGCATCTCTAAGATGCCCTCTGAGTGCATTTTTCATTAAATCCCACACTGGCATCAGTGTGGGTTTAATGTGCTGAGAAGTTTGATGCCAAACTTTACAGTTTTCAGTAAAGCCATTATGATGCTGTGGAGTTCGTAATGACAAACTCCCAGCACCATATACTCTTAATGGCATTACTGCACTTACAATGTCTAAGAATTGGCTTAGACATTGTAGGGGCACAGGGCTCATGCACCTGTACCCTCACCACTTGTATAGTGCACCCAGCTAGGGGTGGCTGACCTATGCCAGGGCAGTGGGTTGCAGGCATGGCACACAGGGATGTGTGCCATGCGGACTCTTCACTTTGTTCTGCACCAAAACATGCAGCCTGCAATGGCAGTGAGTGTGTGTAAAGGTACAGGGCCTCTAAGGGTGGCACAATAAGTGCTGCAGCCCTTAGAGGCCTTCCCTGGCCACAGTGCTCTTGGTACCTACGGTATCATTGACAAGGGTCTGACCTGTGGCCCAAGAGTGCCAATTGGGTTTTGTCTTAATGCAGTTTTAGGGAAAGAACATAGGCCCTGGGTATCTGTTTGGCAGGAACCCAGGGCACACTCAGTCAAAGTACATCAGCAGTTTGGCAAAAAGTGGCAGCAGCCATGCAAAAAGAGGACACTCTTACACCCATCCATATACAAATCAGTCTTGACCCTGCTACTCATGGGTACAGTCCAGCCCGAACTACCAAGCCGGGTCCTCCCGGGACTGGAAACAAGCATCCTGGGACTGGTTTCGGGGTATATCAACCCTCATCAACCGGGGTAGCTTGAATCCAGTGGCACAGCGAGCAAGGGACCCACGTCTAGGCATACCCATCTCACTTAGGGCGAAAAGTGCTGCGGCAACAAATGATGGGCGGGATGCTAAATAAATCATACATTCTCCCCCAGTCAAGAGATCCGTCCATCATTTGTAGCCGCAGCACTTTTTGCCCTAAGTGGGATGTGTATGCCCAGCGGTGGGACACTTGCTCGCAGCATCACTGGATTCAAGTTAGCCTAGCTGATGAAGGGTGATATACCCCAAAACTGGTCCCAGGGTGGTTGTTTCTGGTCCAGGGAGAACTCTGCTGTTCCTATGAGGAGCAGGGTCAAGTCTGATTTGCATATGGCTGGGTCCAAACTGGGGTGGCGCACTGAGCAAAAGAACAATGGATTTAACCGAGATTTCTTGAGTGGGGGGGGAAATGTTTGATTTATTCAGCATTGCGTCCATCATTTGTTGCCGCAGCACATCAATTAACTGAAGCCATTACCTCTGGATTATCTCCACTGAGGTGTTTGTGCAAGATTTGAATTTACTGTGTTGAGTGGTTGCGAGGTACCCTTGGTAATCAAATTCCCCATCTCATTTATTTTGCTCAAATATTTCCTACAACACTGCTCATTTAAAATAAACTACAGTGGCACAAAAATCTCTGTGTAGATTAGCAACATTCTGTTCAAATCTGATTAGGAATTAATTTCCCGCAGCAGGAACATGGCAGTGGGCTAGCGCCGGTCGCAGGAGCCTGACACAATAGGGGATGGCCACATTTGGAGAAGTTAACCGGCCAATGACTTTTAATAGATTTTTTTTGCCCACTGTAACCGGCACACACTATACTTTGATTTTACTCCGATTTATGGCTGCAGCGTTTGTATGACACTCACCCAGATAGTGGCTCACTGGCCGGATCGAACGAGGTTAATTCCACCAGACGCGGAGCACTCTTGAGATCCTTGCTGGTGCATTGCACGTACATGCTTTGGCGGCCCACGTTTGTTTCCGGGTGAATGCAAGCAGCATCAGCACAGAGCATAATCTGTGGGCTGGAGAGAGATTTCGGCATTTGAGGCAGAGTCCAGGTTCCTGTGACAGAGGCATGAGGCAGCAGGAAGGCACCGCGTATGTCGGAAAACTTGCGTTTGCCCCTAAGGAATTTCCTGATATTGCTGATTCTTGTGTAGTAGGAACCGAAGCTGGGGGCACAAAAGGAGATAGTAGAGATGTCCGACTGAGACAGAAAAACTTGACGGAGCCAAGGACATTTGCTACTTTGGTAGATCGAGCTAGCACCCCTTTGATTCCAGTTGTAAAAACAGTTAGTTGGTCCAAAAGGAGCAGGAAGAAACAGGTATTCGCTATGCTATGGTTTAGAAAGAAGAGGGGAATCCCTCTACTACAGAGCAATCCGGACACAGCATTCTCCAGGGTTGGACCAGTCAGGAAATCAACTGCTAATCCAAGGAAGATAGCCCGTATTTCAGCTGGTAAGAAAGCTGGTGCGACAGCCACCATGTCAACTCTGTCACTTAATTCTTTCTTTGGAATAATGAAGCAGTCTCAGTCCAAGGATCATAACCAACTGGCTGAGGTAGCCTTAAGCCAGTCAGAGGTGGGGGGGTGGGTATCCCAGAATAGCACTGTGGGAGAAGAGGCAGTATCCATACATTTGGCAAATTGATGCGGGCCGCTCTCCGCAGTAAGGGAGGAGGGGGTCTCTCCAATCAGTAGCCTGAATTCTTCTTCAAGCAGCACAGAAGCACATGAGGGTCAGAGCAATGTTGCAGAGGTGAAGAAGGTGGAAGATGGGAGGCAGCAGACTCAGATGGACGGGAAGAGGGGCTCGTACGATTCCTTGGAAAATATTCTTCTGAATCGCACATCAGACATCATGAAAAAGTTTAAGATCTCGGATATAAATCAGACAGAGATCCAGGGGAAATGCTGTGTATTACAAAAGAAATTTGATGATCTTCCAGAACGAACGTCCACTCTGGAAAAGAACCTGGAGAAGATGAGTCTCATTTTGCAATCAAACACCCAAGAGATAGACGAGCGAAGGCTGCAGAATAAAGTGCTTATGCCTACAAAGGCGGGAGAACCATTCTAGGCTTAACAACCTGAGGTTGCTGAGCATTCCGGAAAGGGCAGAGCAATCTGGAAGATCTCAAGGCTTATATTATCAGTCATCTAAAGGGAGGTATCCTGCATGAAAGGCCAGATATTGTTTTAGATGAGGAAATCCAAAGAGCCCATAGAGATCCCTTTAAATCAACCTTAAACTGAAAGACACCCATTATCCCCCCAAATCCCCCCCCCTTACACCCAAAGAAAGTTCATGTGAACTTGCATACCGTTCTAACTCGTGCATTAGAGGAGATAGCGCTGATTTACGGAGAATACACAAATTATGTGAGATCAGATATAGGTAAAAGAACAGCGCAATGGCAGTGGGAGCTCGGCGCCATCATTGATGAACTACAGAAGCTCTGGGCCAAGGTCCAGTAGAAGTTCCCCGCAATGCTGCAGATTATGTGGAAGATCAAAATGCGCAATCTTAGAGACCAGACTGAAGTGGATGCCTTAATAGAAGAAATAAAAGTGGCTCCCTATGGTGTAGGTCGGACAAGGGGAGGGGGATGAGAAAATATGAATGGAGATACGCAGCCATCGCCTGTGTGAGTTCTCAAATGGCGGACAAGACTCCTAAGGATGAGGGTGGGTGCGAGGTGGCACACTGGGTGAGGAGCAGTGGGGACAAACAAAAAACACATGTCTTCAAATAATACATAAGGAATAGTTGTAGATGTTGTAATTTTAGAAAGAGCCCTATGTAAGGTCTTTTCTAGAGCAAGCAACGGGAGGCAAAGTCTAACATTATGAACCTTAAGATCAAAATAGTAACCTGGAATGTGGTCTAAGAGGAAACAAGTTAGTTTTTGAGCATCTAATGAATAGCTGGGCTTCTGTCATTATGCTGCAAGAGACTCATTTCGAGAGGCTAGACTGTAAAACCTGTTTCAGCAAGCTTAGTTGGGTCCAATATGTGGTCTGCTCTGAGCAGTGGGGGAGCACATGAGGAGTGGCCATTATTGTTAGGGTGAATTTGGGGATCAAGCTCATAAAATATGACACAGATAATACAGGTAGGTGGTTACTGTCAACTCTGCTGATGGGGGGTACATACCTATCCTGTGCAGTTATGATACCAACTGCGATGATTCAACACCTTCGGGAACTTTGTACCAGCACTTGTTGGAAGCCCATGCGCCCATATTCGTAAGAGGGGATTTCAACATTGTTCTAAATCAGGAACTAGATAGAACATCGAAAGCCAGATGTACAAATTCACCTAAAATGTCTCGCAAGTTAAGAGATATAATGAAGGACCTGAATTTAGTAGATATTTGGCGAAAGACGGCAGGGACCTCTTAAGGGTTTACCTTATATAGCAAAAAGTATGGGCATCATTCAAGGATTGATAACTTTCTCTTAGTGATGCTTTGTATGAGCATGTTGAGTCAGTTGCTATCTTCCAGCATTACTATCGGACCACTCCTCGTTATGTTTAAAACTGCACCTCTCTGGAAGGTCGCGCTCGAGACTGTGGACACTGAATAGGTTTTTGCTCTTCGAAAAGAGCTTAATTGTCAGAAATGTTAGAAGAGATGGCTGGGTTCTTCATGCTAAATCAGGTGTGGTACTGAAAATTCTGGACCTGTGTCATTAACATCATTGTAACATGACGATTTTGGTATCAGCAGACCGGTAATGACAGGTATGCTATATCTGAGTATTTGCGTCATATTCGAGTGACGGGATCACTCTAATATTAACGATTCCCTTGTGAACCCTCGGGTTCCATTTTGTGTACGGCAGCCATTTTGTGGTTGCCCTCACATAAGCAATGACTAAAGCCAAAATGCGCCTTAGGGGACACGTACACTTTCAGTGACCTGGGCAAGCTGACTCCACTGTCCAGAGCCAGAACCTGTTCGGCCAGTTTTAGTTCCCAGTGGCTGATCGAGATTAGGGGCCCAGGTGCAGCATGCCATAAACCCTTCATTGCACACATCTATATCTAAATCTTATTCACACCTGTCACTGCTCTTTCTTTATGACCTGCTTTACGAGGAGGAGGTGCCCGGTTTTATTAGGGGTCCAGATTATATCTGTTGCAGGTGTTGGGCCTCACTGGGTATTTGGTTGTGGGCTGGACAAACTGAAAATGGGCTTGTCATCATGACTCTGCTTTTTCAATGTTGTAAATATCTGAATGGTAAACTGTAAAGAAGGAATGTTAGGTATTTGCATGCTTGCACAAGCTAGGACTGCCCCTTACTTGTATGCTGAAGTTTGTAACCCTGAGAGCATATAAAAGGCCTCTGTTCTTTGTATTCCTCAGACTGCCTCATACAGTTGCTACGGCTTCTGTGTGACGTGGCCTCACTTATGTAAGTTTAATAAAGATGTCTTTTCATATTTCAGCTTCTGTAAAGTTCTTTATATTAATAAGATCCCTGAGTTGAAGATTTTGGTACTTCAAAGCCAAGGACATTTTGAACAGTCTCCTGACATCTACGCAATCCGTGGGTCTCGGACACTCTTCCATCTCTAGAGATTATCTTTTGTTGTACTAAATAAATCTTTTGTTTCCTTGCTTCCAGAAGTGTGGTCTCTCTTTCTTTGGAATTACATTTGGCGCATCAACGTGGAACCCGTCAGAGACTCGGTGGCCCAGGCTTGACGACCCGGAGAGGAGGGAAATATCGGTAACTTAGGAGTGCACCTACGGAAAAGCAGATTCAAGTCCCCGTAGCCAACGTCGCCAGTATCTCCTTCCCTCAACGGTGTCCTCTACAAACAGTAGCCCCGGTCCTGACTGGGGATCCCTTCTTTGGTCCACCTGATTTGTTTTTGAAAAAGAAGAGACCCCGCTGGAAACAGGACACATCAGTATTCTGGTAAGGTCGTCTTGAGCGACATGTTTTTTCTATTCTGAACGTCATATTGAGCATGCCTTTGACTATTCTGGTTTTGGATTAATTATTCGGTCTTTAGTTTGTCTGGTCCTTAGTTTTATTTGAAGATTGCAATTTTCAAAAACCGAGGGTCTTGTATATTTACGAGTGTATCGATAGAGATAGCCCCTTGAAGTTTGAAGCTAGATTAGTGAGCTATAAGATGCCTGATCTTAGCAAATTTGGAGCTTTATGTTGGCCAACTCTGTATACGTTTGGATTAGCCGGCTTCCCCTAAAGGGAAAATCTAAATAGGTTTAGATTTACAAACATATTTCTTCCTTGGTGATTTTGTATCCCCAGGGAATTAAAATATGACATAATACAAAACAAGGATCCTTTGTTCTGCGCAGTTTTTATGAATGAAGATATGCAGAACGATTTTGTTTGGTGTTCTGCTAACCAAAGCTGGTGAATTGAGTGTATTTTCGTAGTCTTTTTAAAAAAAAAAAAAACACAATTGAGAAGCGTTTCTTGTAAATATAACTTACAACTAGTATTTACAAATGGTTTGGTTCTAGTACAGTCTGTGGGCTGTCCTGAGTATTGATAGGTGGGTTAAAATGTGTGTGTTTAAATGTCTGTGGTTTTCCTATTAGTGCAACTTCTGTAAGAGAATAGCGTTGGCGCTATTCATGAAATGCATGGCTAAAAGCGCGCCGTATTGTGTGTCCTGAGTGTTTCACCCCTTTCTGTTTATGTCTCAAATGAGCTCAATGTCTGTTCGTGGTTTTTCTTGATGTTTTCAGTCTATTAAGCAACATTTTGTAAGTATATTCTTGGGTCTGTTGCTAAATAAAATTGTCCTTTTTAAAAAAAAAAATGTGGCGCCAAATTTTGTCATGTTTTAAGTTAGGCTTCTGTGTTTAGGCTTATAAATAAATGAGTCTAAAATGATAGGCAAGGGATGCAGCTTGCTCTTATATGTGGAATTATCAAAAATAAAAGGGTTTATTTTTTTAAATTTTTTTATTTATTAATTATGAAAAATAATTATTAAAAATAAGTGCTACAAAATTCGTTTTTTACTATTCATAAAGCTTAAAGCTCATACTATCACATCCTAGCATTAAAATTTAATTTAAGTTGTGCTATACCGAATAATGACGACATTAGCATATGGATTTTCACTTGGCGCAGGTGTGAAAAACTCATTTTTCTAAAGATTTACATGAGATATGTCTAATATCTAATATCTGTAATGTGTAAAGAACATCCTGAGGATGATTAATATGTAACATACTTATGGGATATTTATTTTTAAGTGCCCCAAACATCAAAGTCGAATTTGGGTATTTTTGCCATTTAAAATAGCTTTAGGCTTCAGTAAATGAATACATTTAGGTATAAAACACAAATTTGCAGGTTATTCCCATTTTGGGTTCACTTTTAAATGGGTCAGTGAGCCAATGTGCCTGATGCAGAGGTTTAAGTTTAATATTAGGGTGGAAGGTTTTAACTTTAGCTGCACCTACTTAGACGTTCATCTATTTTAGGTTGATGAAATGAGTACAATTGCAAACAAGCATTTGTTCTAAAAACTGGTACGTGTGTTATTAGGTTCTGTAAATTATTCACAGTAAATGTTGTTTAATAATCTGGAAAAAGAGATAATTTTTTAGCACCTAAAAAGGAGACATTGGCTGCCATGTTCACACTTGTGCCCTTTTAAATTAGGACTTGTCTCTGTGAAATGCAGAATGACATTGCTAAACAGGCCTCTAAAAGGAAGGGTTTCTGGTTTTTCCACAAAATTAAACAACTTAATTCCAAAGGGAAAATATAATGTTTGGTCTTCTGATTACAAGTTATACAGAATATTTGTTTGTTATGAGAAATGTTTTCTCTTGCGTTTTTTATGTTTGTGTATTTGGTTCTATCATGAATTGTTCTTGCTGGTTCTGTGTGTCTGAAGTTGTATTTGACAGCAGATATCCACTAATTGGTGATCTACTGTCAAAAAGGGAGGGTAAGGATTTTAAACCTGACACTATTGTTTTGTCTATGCTTTTTGTGCTTGATATACAGCGCGTATATCTGATGGCTTCACGTGCGTTTTTTTTTTTTTTTATTTATTTTTTATTTTATGTTGCTGCTTATGATACTATTACAAGTTTACCTGTGTTGTGAAGGGATATACATGACGATGTGTATCCTGCAAACAGTTGGGTAGATTTGCTTTGACACTAAATTTCACAGAAAGACAGACAACACTTCACCAGTGTATGTCAAATTTGGCTTTAATGGTATTTGAAGAAAAAAAAAAAAGATAACAAGGAAACAAGGTTTCATATTTTTTCCCCTGAAGAAGGAACTGGAACATTAGCGGAGGTTACCGTATTTGGTTTAGCGGCCAGCGGTAGAGCCAACCTTTTTGTCACCCCCCTGATGTCACATCATGCCTAGTTATTGGGGATTTTAGCTGTGTCCTAGTTCCATTTCCCTTTTTCCATATTCTTTTCACCAGTTTGCCTTTTTTATTGATGTATTGTTCAAGTTCACACTTCCAGACCGCAGTAATATATCAGAAACCCCCATATTATGTATAATTCCTTTTGTATCACCAGACTGGTTTTCAAGAATTCTCTTTAGGCCCACTGCAATGTTTTCCAGTCTGATTGTTAGGATAGTGATGGACTGGTTAACTGACTCAATACTATAACAAAACAAGTTTTCCATCTCAATAGGAGATACCTTACATTTATTTATTTTTGAACATGACAAATTTTCAATGACTCTTTTTAATGTGGTTATTTTTACCCTTTTGTTCATACTGCTTTAATTTTTGGTGGGATCAGATGTGTTCTAAATTATGGAAATACCAGGACTCTAGTTCTTGTCTTTTGTTTCCACATTTTGATCATTAGCCTGTGTATTGCATAGTGCACCTGATGCACAACTTTTAAAGGGAGGTATCTACATGCCCCTGATAATCTGTATTATGCGATTCTTCTTTTGAGATGTTTTTAAGACAAGGAATTTAGGAACACCTAGACTTAATTATGTCGCTATCTACCATTAGATGATGGAGAATATGCTCTCACACGGAAACCCAATTGAAGAGCCTAGAGGCACTGTTGTGCCTACTGCCTTTGTCTTTGTATTGCCTTTGAGAAATGACAGTGTGTTCTAGACCAGAACTGTCTCATGGCATATGGCCATTCCCTCGCAGATTGCAGGCCACCTGCTTGCAGTCCCCTTGTTAAAACACAAATGAATTGTATTCGCATTAATTTTAAGAAAACAACTGCGTCACATTTCCTACGTCACAAATGAGAGGCGGACGTCTGGTATCTCCGAAGTATTTTGCTTGCTTCATCAGAAGGCGTTGAACATCAAAAAGAAGCAGGAGAGTTTCAGTGCAAAAGAGCGAAAGGATTGAGGCCTGAGTTTTTCACCTGTCATGTGCTGGTAACCTCTGACAGTGTGCAGTCCCTTGAGCCCCTCGGCCTGAGTTTTGGCCACACAACCCTTTTCCTTTGCTCCAACGGAAGTGCAGTGCACCGGAAGATGCAAGAGTGGAAAAAGGCACTACATTATGGTGCTCATGAAAGAGCAGCCTGAGCGTCCTCTGACACTGAGTAATGAGTGTCGGAGCCTGAGAATGTAGACCCGGATCTGCATAAGATGATCTGTGCCCTTGATCAATGAAGAGCTCACTATCTGTAGTGCCTGCCGCAGAGGAGAGATATCGGTGCACTGCCTTGAGACATTGAGACTTTCAAATGAGCTGTGAGTGTTTGCCAGGAGGGCACTCCAACGGATACTGAAAAACACTATTTTTCATATAAGGCCTGAATCAAGAGGCCCATGCAACAATGGGAGAAGATTTGATGGACGATGGAAGCTTGCCAGAGAGGCTTGAACGGACTTTGGACATAATTGATGCATAAAGTGGTTTCCGTGTGATTGCATAAAATAGGTGTTATGAGACTGTTTCTTATTGTTTTGCTGGCATTGTCTTAAAGTAGTATTCTGTTTAGTAAAAGCAGAATAAAGTCCATTCTCTGTGGAAGAGTATTCCCTTTTCACCTCAGAGCATTGATGAGGATCACCACTGTTTCACCTGAACATGTAATAAATTACTGAAATACATAGGAGCCCTAAAAATGTTACTAGATAATTTTAGGATTTACTTTTTGCTTAGGGTGGTGAAAAATTATGAATTAGTTTGTAATAATGGTCACTACTTTCTCCTGTTGTCTATATGTTCTTAACAACGTGTTTTCTAGTGTTTTTAAACATGACATTGTCTTTTATGGGTGGGATTGTTTTTTTCTACCCAATTGACATCTGTACCCACCTCCCAACCTATGTCTCTTCCTACTACTACTTCTTTGCATTCTTTCAATACTTTACCTGAACACAAACTGGTTAGGAGGTCAGAGTTTATTAATAATTCCTTTGTACCGCTTCTGCATCAACACCAGTTAGTAGTGAACATCACTAATTGTTGGGTGTGTGGTCTTATGCCACATACTACAGATAGAGGTATTCCCTATTTGGTCCTGCTATGTGTGGCCTCTGTGCTACATCGTGTGTAAGGAAGCCTGTATCAAGGTACGAGCTAAGCAATAGGATGATGCTACAGCAACATCTCAATGAATTTGTGAATATAGACCCGGACTCAGATTAGCATGAGTGTAAGTAAATTGCCTATGTAAGGGCAAAAGGAGGGTCTGTGGTACTGAAAATTCTGGACCTGCGTCATTAACATCATTGTAACATGACGATTTTGGTATCAGCAGACCGGTAATGACAGGTATGCTATATCTGAGTATTTGCGTCATATTCGAGTGACGGGATCACTCTAATATTAACGATTCCCTTGTGAACCCTCGGGTTCCATTTTGTGTACGGCAGCCATTTTGTGGTTGCCCTCACATAAGCAATGACTAAAGCCAAAATGCGCCTTAGGGGACACGTACACTTTCAGTGACCTGGGCAAGCTGACTCCACTGTCCAGAGCCAGAACCTGTTCGGCCAGTTTTAGTTCCCAGTGGCTGATCGAGATTAGGGGCCCAGGTGCAGCATGCCATAAACCCTTCATTGCACACATCTATATCTAAATCTTATTCACACCTGTCACTGCTCTTTCTTTATGACCTGCTTTACGAGGAGGAGGTGCCCGGTTTTATTAGGGGTCCAGATTATATCTGTTGCAGGTGTTGGGCCTCACTGGGTATTTGGTTGTGGGCTGGACAAACTGAAAATGGGCTTGTCATCATGACTCTGCTTTTTCAATGTTGTAAATATCTGAATGGTAAACTGTAAAGAAGGAATGTTAGGTATTTGCATGCTTGCACAAGCTAGGACTGCCCCTTACTTGTATGCTGAAGTTTGTAACCCTGAGAGCATATAAAAGGCCTCTGTTCTTTGTATTCCTCAGACTGCCTCATACAGTTGCTACGGCTTCTGTGTGACGTGGCCTCACTTATGTAAGTTTAATAAAGATGTCTTTTCATATTTCAGCTTCTGTAAAGTTCTTTATATTAATAAGATCCCTGAGTTGAAGATTTTGGTACTTCAAAGCCAAGGACATTTTGAACAGTCTCCTGACATCTACGCAATCCGTGGGTCTCGGACACTCTTCCATCTCTAGAGATTATCTTTTGTTGTACTAAATAAATCTTTTGTTTCCTTGCTTCCAGAAGTGTGGTCTCTCTTTCTTTGGAATTACACAGGGAACAGCTAGTCATCCCATAATTTGGGATTCATATAAAGCTTTTTTGAGAGGGGTCATAAGTAATTTAACAGCAAGAAGGAATTTGGTAGCACGAAAGCAGGAGGAGACACTACGAGCAATAATGAGGAAGGAGATAGAGCTCCAATGCGCCCCAATAAATGATCCCTCAAAACAGGCTGTTCTTCGCATAGAATTAGATAAAGTGCATGCGAAATATGTAGGTAGGCTGGCAAAGAAAATTCAAGATACGTGTACAGCCTTCAAGATGCAACATTTTGCATAGGGTGAACATTGTAGTTCGTTTCTAGCCTTGAAAACTAAGACAGATAGAACTAGGAAAACCACACGTTAGTAGACCCTAATACAGTGTTAATAATGAGAAAGTCGATGTCAATATGAACACCGATACATTCATGTATAAAAACGAAATTGCATCTCATTTGACAAATTTACCCGTTGTGAACTCCACATCAACCCAGACTCAGAAATAAGAGGTTAGGCAGGCCCTGAGACCCAGACCCGAGGTTACTGATTGACAGATCACAGGTGGGGTAGCACATAGCCAGCATACAAACGCGCTATCAGGAAATTCCAGATTGATCCTACAGATAGGCACAGCGACACCACAATGGCCCAGGGAGATTGGCCCCAATAAAGCACACGTGGCCGGAGGGGTGCGCGCGTTCCCAAAACACCATAAAGTCAGATGCCACATAAAGTTATGAACACTAAGCCACTCAAGACACAGCACACTAAGTACACAGAGTGATCAGGTGCTTCACATGCCAGACATCTGGAAACGTTACCCACTGGCCTCATTGTGTTCACGAAAGGTCGAGGTCGGCCTGGATTCTTCATCCAATACCCTAATTAATAGCTCTATAGACAGAGGTACACATTCCTTACCAAAAAAGGATTGCCGGGAACACTTTATGAAATTCAATGAGCTGTATAAAAGTCTGCGTTGAACTGACTGTAAAGTCCTCAGACCCTATGCCTGCAACTGTGCTCCCGGCCGCATTGTTTAATTAAACAAACTGTTCCTGTATTGCCAAACACACCTTGTTTTTTTCAAGGTATTTCATGTTCAAGCAACATTTTGGCGAGTCACCACTGGAGCCAATTGGTACCTCGAACCAGACAGCAGCCAAAGGGAGGGGACCCCGCCTGGACGGATTCACATATGTGCAATAAGGAAGGTGAGCAGACACGGCAGTGGATTGGAAGTTCGGCTGAATCCGCAGGGCACAGGTCCATCCTGAGGCAGCCGTCACAGAGGGTAAGAAACTACATCAGAACCTGAGTAAAGCATGTGGTGTATGGCCAACTAGGAAGAAGCATAAAAAGATAACCCAAGTACCCCGCCACTGACAATCTGGCATATTACTTTTTATATGTTCGAGCTGAGCAGTCGTAAGGCGTTCTCTGAGGCGATCCCACGTAAGTCACCTTTATTCGATAGCGCGCTATGAAAGGTGAATATTTATGGTCAGTTGACATCTCAATATTTTTTAGTCTAAAAGGGGTTCACAGTGCCACCAATTTTCCAATGCCGTTGGTATATGAAAGAAGTGAGAGATGTTGGTCGCTTGGAACGCTGGGCATAACACAGATGGTACACTTAGCTCCTGGGTGTGATACAGGGTGCGATTTGGATATTTAGGGAAAAGACTTGGAAGATTAGTCTATAGCCAAGAGGGGCCTGTTATTCTTGGGTTATTCCCTTTTTCCACAAACTCTGGTTATTGTCTTTGTCCCGGAGCCGATATTGACAGACTATCAGGCTCACTTAGTCCCATGTAAGGGGCAGAGCTTCCCCTGGTCACAGGATAGCATGCGCTAGGAGCGGGCTAATGATTTTTTTTTTTGACAAAGTAATTTTTTCTCTGTCAGTTTTTAGGTGTTGGTCGCTTGGACTGCTGGGCATGATACAGATGGTACGCTTTGCCCCAGGGTGTGATACAGGGTGCGGCTGTTGATGTGAGATATATGTGTGATGTTGTGGTGCTGTTAAATTACTGCAAATTATGTTTTATCCTAAGTATTGTGTTTTTGTCGATGACTCAATGTTTCATATCAAGATGCTATTTTTCACCAATCGGAACGGATGCCAGTAGTCAATATTGTTCAGATACTGTTTTTATTGACAAATTGCACTTTTATGTTGCAACGCTTCATATGCATTGCTGTTTATGAAATGTTCATTTGTTGATGCATCCGTACATAGCGCGGAGCTCGTAGTTACGTAATTAGTAACAGTAAACCCATGTATATTTTCAACACGATTCCGATCGAAATCAGAGTCCCTAAAACAAAGAAGCTAAGGTATTTTGACCTCAAACTACCAAACGTATCATGGAGACACCATTAAAACATATACAAACCTGGTTCCCCACACAGGCTAAAAAAAAACTTAAGGTTTGCCAAGAATGGCAAGCACACACGAAGGCATACACATTTCCCTGGCCAAAGGAGGGAACTTTCAACACTAACATACTTGAACACATGAGAACATATATACAAACCATAGATAGGAGGGAGGGTTGTGTGCCATCTCAAGGAGGCCCAGATTGACAGTCCTTTACTACCGATATCAAACGAGACAACATCACCTCCCCCACCATATGCAGGTATGGAGGTGCTCTGCAAGTGGAACTTGCCCTACGTGCAAGAATTCCTAGACCGATGGGAACGCCATGTTAAGGAGAAACCAGTAGAGCTACCCAAAGCAAAGATGTACCTGCTGCTACAGAAAAGCACATCAGAGACCATCTATGTACCATGGGCTCTAATAGATAAAGAGAAGCCAAGGACAAAGTTACCGCCATTGCTGGATAGAGCGGGAAAATGGATCTCATGCTTTGAGAAAAACACAGCGGGAATAAACCTAGCGATAGGCAATATCAAAAGTCTCCTAAGTAGTCTTATTGGAGATCAGACCAACATGGTGTTCGCCTGAGCTCCCATCCCAGCAATTACTTTGACAAATACGGAGCATGACAGGCCGCATTCATTTAAAAAAGGCACCAAATATGGATGGCCTGAGGGAGATGTTCCCTGACGTAGGAGGGCTAATGGCGGAGACTATGAAGCAAGGGAAGACGATAACTGATTTTCTGGATAGGATGAGGAAATGATTGGGACAAGAAACAGGACAGCCATGGACTGACACACCCACAAGTCGCATTCTTTAATAATATTCTCAAAAAGGGACTGCCCACCGAGATACAAAGTGAATTGGACAGCGTGGCTGGGTTAGACACCAAGCCCTGGAGGGAAATGCAACCTCATATTTTGCATTACCACAAAAAGAAACAAGAGAAGGCTAGAGAGAAATAGGAGCAAGCCCAGAGAGACTCCAACATAAATCGAAACAGACCGCCCTTGAGGGGGACGCATTGGCCGCAAACGTGCAAATGGCATCAGTCTTAAAGGGGGCTCCACTGCAAAACCCCAGAGGGTTTCAACCTTGCTATAGCGTCAGAGGCCTGGGAGGTTGGTAGCAACCAGTCCTTAGGGAATGTTACCATTGCCAAAGGATGGTCCACCTGGCAGACTGATGCCGGTTAATAGCATACCACAAACAGATCAATGGGCCAGGCTCAGCCTCCACAAAATCCTAACCCCCAGAATCCAGCTCAGAGAAACCAGAGCAGAGAGGCCCGTCAGCCGCCGCACCCTTGCAACAGGGGTCAGGAAGTTGGACAAACACGTGGCAACAGCAACTGCAGACAGGGAACTCTGCCCAACAGGGTCCAGGGCTACAGCCATGGCAGGGAGGAGTAACTGCGTGGGGAGGTAATGCCTTCACACAAACACAGAATCCAAATGCGCAGTAAGATAAAAAAAAAAAAAACAGAGTAATTATCCCCCATTTGCCCACATCCCAAGAATGAACTGTACCAAAAGCCAAAAGAAGGACCAATGAGACAACGTTGAGAATACAAACTTCTACTTGCATCTGGGATTCAGGGCTGCTACATGTGCTCTGCTGATCGGGTACCCTCAGCAAAGTTCCCCATCAAAGGTGCCTGCGGGAGCCAAGGCCCCACTCTGCTGTTCATTCCTCATGGCGGGGTTGGGTGGTGACGCCCGGGGAGGGCAGTCTGATGAGGGGGCTGGTTGGCTTCCAGACCAAGCACTTAAAAAGCAGGCACCCAGGCTCCCGCATCCAAAGTCAAATGGGATGGGTTCCAATAACCAGGTCAAAAGGTTCCCATTTTCAGGCACTCGGCCCGATGTTTCCTTCGTAGCGTGTTGCCCCAACAGCGCCCACAAAAACTAGAAGGCTACGACAAGATGGAGGCCTCCTTTCAGTTCTAAAACGACGCTGTCCTCAAGTGGCAGGATCCAGGATTCCTGTACGCCTGGGATAGCAAAGACCCCACAACTTCCACAGCACATGCACAAGTCAATAAGTTGCCAAGCACCCTCACGGCTTCAGGTTCATAGAGAGGTTCACTGGGTCAGCCAGACGTCCCGGAGATGCAAGGCAGTCCTGGGTCCCATCATCATACCTAGGCAAAATTCAGCGAGGATGCTTGGCCTGAGCCTCAGGCCCCCCACGTTCTTATGATCTCTGCGATGTTTTCTGTTATTTCCTTCAGGTTTTTCGAAGTTCGTGACCATGCCATAACTCTAGCACGCCCGCTAGTTGGATGTCCCTAGGCACAAACCAGAACTGCAGATCAAAAGCGACTAAAAAGATGTGGTCTGAGGGAGAGGTGCCTGGGGGGGAGGGAGGGTGAGGGGCTGCAAAGTCCATCACAGCCTCAGGCAAGAGTAGAAAGCCGACTACGCTCACCCCTGTGTAAGACCTAGCAATTGCCCAACGCACCAGGCCTCACATACACCATCTGGAGAAAGAAGTAAGCCCCGACCGCAGACACCACAAGACAGCGATCAACGGTACATGGGGGCCACAGAACAACTTTCCGACCCCCTTTGCCTCATGATAAGTGAAACAGCAGATCACAAGAGATCTAGGGAAGTGCCCAAAACCCAGCAAAAATGTAGCCCAAAAAGAGAAGCCTCTAGAGAAAGGGCAGAACCAAGATATCTGGCGCCACAAGGGAGGGGCACAATTTACGCTGCATTCCGAGAGAGACGTGAACTCAGGGCCCGTTGCAGCCACCACAGAACACCCAACGACACGCCTCCTCTTGTTCAGTCCTGCACATGTATAGGTTGATAAGAACCCGTACCAATGGCACCCCAAGGCACACATCAGGAGAGACAGGGTCTCAGGAAATTGGCGAAGCCCATAATATCCTAGCTAAAAAAAACATAGATTCATCCCCATAATCACAAGAACACTCCATAAAACACTAATCCAAACAACCAGTTACGTACATGGACTCAAAGTAGATTGATCTGCCCGATTACACATAAGCCACCTTTTAGCTATTAACCATCTAAAAAATACCACGACCACCTTCTGGTGCCTCGCTAAACAAGCATTTGCAATGCAATAGGTCTCGCATTTATGAGAGTTTGAGCTATTGGCATTGTAAATGACAAAGCCTTTTTTAGGTGTTGTTTTTAAAACAGATAAATAAAAGGCATTGTCATTTACAATGCCAATAGCTTAAACTCTTGCAAATGCGAGGCCTATTGCATTGCAAATACGTGCAAAAGCGTTAGGAGAGTGTGTGTCCTGCCTGCAACAGCAAGCAGGACAAAGCTATTTGAGAAAATAGTGCTCGGAGGCTGTAATTAAAGCCTACTGAGCAACAACACACGTAGCAGGGGGTGTCGCCATGGGATGTAACAAAATGAGACAAGGCGGTACTAAGGCGGAACTACTAAGCCTTTTGAACAATGAACAGCCACAGTTTACAGTGGACAATGACACAAGCCATTGAAAAATGTGGGCGGAGAGTGGGTGGAGCTTCAAGCCCCTACCTCAATACAGCATACCTCACAGAGCAGCGCATGCACTGCCCAGTCTCGACCTAAAACCATCTGAGTTTAGGGAGCGCAACTGTGGAACGTTTCAATGACTCATTGTGGAGAAAACCAGAAAAGTAGCGAAGGAAATCTGACAAAATTCAACATGGAGCAAAGAGATGCATGAAAATAATATGCAAAAAAGTTGCAACAATGATGGAGAGATGGAAGGGGCACTATTGACGGTAACTGAGCTACTGGGGTATAGATAGGGCCACTGGAATTATGCGATTGTGCAGCCACATCGATTTTCCCATTATTAGAGATTTGCCGCATAATCCATCATCTGCCATATAATCTACATTTTACTCCTCCGTGAAACACAGACACACGACAAGAGGTCCTCTGGCGGCGGTCAGAGCTTCATATGTAGTCAGAGGCTCCTCCTGGCACAGGGTGGGCACAACAGCATCGCGGGGTGTGTGCGCTTTAAGTGCCACAAGTGTAACAAAGTGACAAGTGATTTGGGAGTTTTAGAAGCAGTTGATGAAAGAAAAGCTGTACCCGTGGCACTGACAACCAGACACAAGAGCCCGAGCCCGTTGGCTGCGAGGTACTGGCGGGTGCAGAGACTCAAGAAGTCAGTCGGGATGCGGCAACCTATGCGGTCACCGCATGTGCAGCGGAATTGGCAACGCGGCAAGGGCTAGTGGGGTTGTGCACTCACAGGGATGGGGCTCTGAACCTGTGGACGAGAGACAAATTTAGAATGTGTGAGAGAGTGTGTGTGTGTGTGTGTGTGAGAGAGAGAGAGAGAGAGAGAGAGAGAGAGAGAGAGAGAGAGAGAGAGAGAGAGAGAGAGAGAGAGAGAGAGAGAGAGAGAGAGAGAGAGAGAGAGAGAGAGAGAGAGAGAGAGAGAGAGAGAGAGAGAGAGAGAGAGAGAGAGAGAGAGAGAGAGAGAGAGAGAGAGTGAGAGAGAGAGTGAGAGAGAGAGAGAGAGAGAGAGAGAGAGTGAGTGTGAGAGAGAGAGAGAGAGAGAGAGAGAGAGAGAGAGAGAGAGTGAGTGAGAGAGTGTGTGAGTGTGAGAGAGAGTGTGTGTGAGTGTGAGAGAGAGTGTGTGAGAGAGTGTGTGAGAGAGTGTGTGAGTGTGAGAGAGAGTGTGTGTGAGAGAGAGCGAGTGTGTGTGTGTGTGTGTGTGTGAGAGAGAGAGTGTGTGTGAGAGAGTGTGAGAGAGAGTGTGTGTGTGAGAGAGTGTGAGAGAGAGAGTGTGTGAGTGTGAGAGAGAGAGTGTGTGTGTGAGAGAGAGAGAGAGTGTGTGTGAGAGAGAGAGAGAGAGTGTGTGAGAGAGAGTGTGTGTGTGTGAGAGAGAGAGAGTGTGTGTGAGAGAGAGAGAGAGAGAGAGAGAGTGTGTGAGTGTGAGAGAGTGTGTGTGAGAGTGAGTGAGTGAGTGAGAGAGTGAGAGAGTGAGAGAGTGAGAGAGTGAGAGAGTGAGAGAGTGAGAGAGTGAGAGAGTGAGTGAGTGAGTGAGTGAGTGAGTGAGTGAGTGAGTGAGTGAGTGAGTGTGTGTGCTCATGCCCGAGAGAACCATGTGTGAGAGAATTAGTGTCAGAGTGTGTCACAGTTTGGGAAAATCTTTGTGACAGTTTTTGAGAGAATGTCTGTGTAAATGGGTGCAAGAGAGGAAACACGTGCTTGAGTGACCTGCTCGTTTCCTTAAGGGGGTTTCTAAAGCTTAATGTTGGAAGGAAACCTGGATGTGGGAGCCAAGCTCGAGCTATTTCGGGAGGGGAGGGAAGTCCTACTATAAGGGGAGGGGCGCCCATGTGTGCTGCTCCTGCCCTGTGTCTCCGTAGGAAGTTGAGCATTTCTGTGCACCCTAGGAGCAGGGTGTCGGGATAAAGACATTCAGAAAATAAAAACGCAAATAGCATACCCGGACTGTGCCACGGGAGGAGGGCAGGCATTAATGCTGACAGCATATTGGATTATATGCACACACAACAAGTCAGGACAGAGCCGCTACTTTCTTTAAATAAATTTAGCAGCACTGCTGCCCAACTCACCCGCTCGAAGGCCTAACCTGGCTGGTGATACAGGTGCGCCCGGACTCATTTGTGCAGCGTGCCCTGACAAACACACCAGGTTCTTGCTTTACAGAAACAAAACTATTTACTGTACGTTATGTCTTCCTTCAGGCATCGCCTGTCATTCAGCTGCGCCGTAACTGTTCGTCCTATTTAATGATGAGCACGCCTCACATAATACTTTTTTTTTCTTCTATTATACAGTGATTTAACACCTTTGGTAATGTCTTCTCAATAAAGAAAATGCATAAATAAACCAAAAATAAATTGTTAACTGTACCTTTGCTAAGCTTGCAAGCACTAACTTCGAGATAGTGTTGAGCACTCTGAAAGCCTGCGCTGATAAGCTTCACTTTTACAGCCGGGGGAAGCTGGAAGCTGCCGACGTCCCTCTGCATGGCTCCAGATTAGGAGGTCCCACAGTTGTTTATGACAGAGAAACTCTGACACACCTACACCTCCTGCCAAGCCACAATTTGTAAATCGCGCACCACTGAAGCTATAGAAATAGAAGACTGCAAACAAACATAACTATTGAAGAAGTTCCTGTGTGTAAACAGGGCTGCCATCTTGGGAAAAAATACATGCAAGGTGAATGCTGTGTGTTTCTATGGTCGAAGAGGAGTGATGTACCTACTTTCTGCATATTACATAATTTTAAATATTTGTTATCCAATGGAGTCTGTAATACTTGGTTACCGTAATCATTATTATCCTAGTCTTCGTTAATTACTGCGTGCCAAAAGGAACTGATTACATGTAGCCGAAACATCATTTCTAATAATCGACAATTCTTTGTAATCATTAGTTTCAGGTATAATTCGTATTTTATTACGAGTAGCATTTTTAGTATAATCATCTGATTATTAACCATCAATAGTATTAGCTTTTGTGAGTCAGTGCTGCTGTGCATTGTCCCTGGCAGGTGCCCCAGAGGCACCAGAATGTTATGGAAATGGCGCTGTGCTGAAATATAGTGCAGCAGTGGCACCCGTGTAGAGATTCAAACGTGTGCGCGTGGCGGCCCATGAAGTGGGAGATGGCAATAAAAAAACACAGAATCACATGATTCAATCAAATGGGAACATCAAGATTCAAACAATGCCTACCTGATGCTGAATCTACAACTTAGCCACATACCTGCTTCATCTCGGACTCTTACTCCTTTCCCAGGTAAACATGTCCACTGAAATAAAGCGAACGCGGGAATCGAAACCTGTGGTGCGCGCGCACCACAGAGGAGCGGGGGAGGGAGCGCGGCAAAAGCGAGACGAACGCGCGCTGCTGCGCGTTCTGGCCACCGTCGGGAATGGGCGCGGCAAAGGAGGGACATGCGCCCGCCTTGCCCAATCGCGTGCCGTTTTTTTAAAAACGCACGCTCCAGACAATGTGGGCTTCCGAAAACAAAACCACACGCACGAGCGTGTGGGTCGTTTTCAGAAGCCCCTTCTAAAGGTCTCGCTGCGCGAGCAGTGCTGCGCACTGCAACGCTAGGCGCGAGACCTAAAAACTGAGTCAATGGAGTGTAGAGGACACACCCCTGAGGGAAATACAGGAACACCGAAGAAAACAATTATAAAGCCACGGGGCACATGCAATGTTTTTCGGAATTAACAAACAAACCAAGGCCTTACCCAACAGGTCTGCAATCAAACCACCAAGTGCACTACCTGTTCAGCTGCCACGTCATCACCCTAACATGGATACAAAGAATGTGAATCAAACTTAGGAACTGTACTGTGAACTTTTTTGATTGAACTATTAAATGAAAAATCCCGTTAACCAGAGGACCACAGACAACTCCCCTAGATCCATATCCGAGGCCTGCAATGTTCAATTTAAAGTTATTTATTTTTGCACTTTTAGGTACCTTCTGTCTAGTTTGAGTGCTACTGCACCTAATCGTTGCCAAAGAGCCACCTGGCAAAATGGAATCTGTTCAGAAACTAGCAGAGCTCTTGCACAGGGATCTCTCCCATATCACTTATTATTACACCGACCCAAACACTAGCATTCCATATGAACTACACAGCACCCTTTTAAACATGTGGTATCAGCAAATGGCTGCCAGGGTCTCCAAGACATCAGCCAGGTCGTGTTACGTCTGTTAGCTGATACTGCATGTAGTGGGCACAGATAGACTTTACCTGTCCCAAGAGGTAGCCCCTGAAAAAAGCAAAATGCATTCTCCACTTGTAACTATGCAGAATCAGGGCCAAAATCCAGCTCAACAAGGTAGAACCCCACAGAGTAGTAGTGAATCTGACCTGCTATGAGACCAACCCGACAGCTCTATACCTTTTCGCAGAGCTTAGCGACATTCAAATTGAGCTAGACAGAAGGCGAAGGAAGGGCACCTTAGCGGAGGATACTGTTTGGGCCCAAGACTTCCCAGAGAAGAGAAATCAATACACAAACGCATCCGCTCCGGTCTGTATTTGCAGTACTTGCAGTCCAAGGATGGCCCTTAGCGTATCCGAGGAGTATTCTTTAATAACAAGTGGACCCCCGACAGAGTTTCTGTGTAGGGCCATCCATCTAGACGATACAAAGGGAAACTGGTCTCATAGGGGAGGGCTGAACGACAGCATAGAGACTCCATGTCAGGAAATCTGGGATACTAAGATGGCTGCATACACTTGGCTAAAAGGGGAAGAGCAACCGCTAATTGTAAGGAAACTTGCACTGTATTCATAATGTTTCAAAGTTAAAGGAACACTTCCACTGGGCATGAATGAAAACTGTGGCAGGATCCTGCACATTATGAATATGCAATAGGGCACCTCCACGCTGATATCTACTGACGGTGCGGCGAGTTTGCCTACACTCAGCTCGTCTCCAGATGGCACAGACTTTGCTCTCTCTTCACCATAGCTCCCCTTACCCTGTTCATCCCCAGAAAAGAACAATCAGACTTGGACCAGCATCCACTAAGGAAAAAGCAAACCTTGCTGCATCACAAATATCGGCAGGAGGGTCCATACCCTTCTTCACCGTGCAGATGAAAGCCAATGCACACTGGCTTCAGATTACCAGATGGGAAATGCTTAAAATGATGAACAGCACGGAGCTCAGCCTAAATTCGATCAAAGAAGAACTGCGAGCAATCCGCCTCATGTTGATGTGTTAGACTTAATGACTACAATGGAGGAAGGGGTGTGTGCCAAGATTGGGGAGTAATGGGACATTGACTCTTGCCATCCAAGCACTGCACAGTTTACAAAGAGACATGCGTGAGGAGGGAGGTGCCCCTGAGCAGGAGTGGTTTTCGAATTGGTTCTCCTGGCTCCTCCAGTGGCTTTCCGGATTGTACACATCATTGCAAAGTCTTGACAGGACTAGTGACCGGTCACCAAGCTTCCAAGAAGCCAAAACAACTGAATTCCTAGTAGGTAAAATCTTTTACTGTGATCACGCTGGTAACTAGGCCTAACCAGCAAGTCATTCCTGAGAGAAATGAATGTGGTACTTGTAAGAAAACTCACCATAACACTACAGTTAGGAAAATATCAAATGAAAAATAACTACGTTTGTTAGTAAGAAAGGTGAGGAAATAACATGCAACGTCACATAAACGAACAAAATCTCATGTAAAAGTCAACTGTTATAGCACAAAAACACAATTATAATGCTTACAGTCATATCCGTAAAAAGAGGAACGCAAATGTGCTGGGTTTGTTTTTGAAAAAGACGACCGGCGCAGCAGTGCATTAGTCTTTGGTACAAACAGTAAGCAGTGCCCTCTGGGAACATGAAATGTTTTCGATATTAAGTACAGTGCTAGAAATCTTCAGGACTGCTTTGTGAAAGACAAAACTACAGTTTTTTGCAGGTGAAAAACAACACCCCAAAAGTCCAAAGAAAGTCCACAGTAAGAGGCCCAATTTCTCTTCAGAAGACCAGCTGTTTGTATACTGGACCTTCAATACTTCTTGGACTTTGAACACTGGAGAGAAGTTTCAAAGAGCTTCGTTTGTAGAAATGTCAGTGGCAGGGCCCTTCTCAGGAGGCTACTGCAACTTGCCCCATTCACTGTCCATGCCAGCGTTGCTAATGCCAGTACCCACACAACTACTAATGATCACAGTCATAAAAGTCAGACAATTCAGACTATTCCAGGACACCCAGAGCTATAAGAATGGTGTGGTTGACAGTTATCATTAATTTTTGAAAGTATGTTTAACTATTAAACACTCTTGTTGTGTTCACATCCAAATTAGACAAACAGTGCCACCATGTGGTGGACTAGCATAAGTGCCAGTGCCAAGCACCGTTAAACACCGGCTTAAATTAAGCAATGTTCAGGCAGGAGAAATGCCCAATTACTGGTCAACTGATTTTCTTTTAGGCGTCCATAACTTTCTCAATTTCCACAGTTTAATAGTTTTAACCACAGAAGTGAAGATCCACAGAGCAAGCAGTCTCCATTGGCAAGACGAGAACTCCTTCTGCCATGTGGGTCAGGAATAGGCTTTCTTGGTATTTGCCATCAAAGCAGGGGCTCAGCCTGAGAGGTTCATGATAAACTTCATAACAAATTATCCACAGTCCTCTATCAGACAGATAAGTATGTTGGCAGTCTGCTGTGTGTGGGCCGAGCAGAACATTTTAAATGGTGAAACCAATGTGCAACTAGTGATGAACAGAGTGAATCAATTAAAACTCCATGCTTTCTTCACCCATATTTTCAATGAAGTGACCTAGTAGTTCTTTCAGAACTATGCTTCATGATGAAAGCTATCCCAGATTCCTTTTCATCACAACACAGCAGCATCATAGTTCAGTTATGCCAACTTCCTGATGTCCCCAAATCAATCCCTAGATTGGCACAGTTACTCTCACAAAGGACAAAAGAAAATCTCTTCTGTGTTTAGCTTTGCTGCTCTCGTGTGGGCTACCTCCTCAAAAGAATTTAGTGCTGCATGTTTCCTTACCTGCGTTTGACCTTAGCTCTCCACCCTCCCTCCCACAACCCCCCTCCCCCTGCCCCCAAGCCCTAAAATCCCCACATACTTGGGTGTTAATACCGCTATAGCCAGCAGCTGGCATACTGGGCTGCAGGGGACTTTAGACATGGGAAGTGACTAAGTGTGACTAGCAGAAGATCATACAGAAACGTTAATGCCATTTTACTGAAAAGCCACTGTGCGAGCCCAGTGCCTTTCACGCACAATATGACCTTTACCATTTGTATACCAAACCATGTAAAAGAAAGAAAGTCTATGCTGCACATTTATGTTTCTATAAAATGTTTTTAAGGATCATCAACATTCAGAAAGTACCAACACTTCTGCATCAGACAAAAAAAAAAAACATGAAATTAAGTAAAACCTTAACTAGGAACCAAAAAGGAAAGCCCCCTGAACCCCTTCCCTTATACATCAGTCAGAGCTAATAACAAAATATATATAGTGCCGGTTCTTCTAATAAAGTTATGATCCAGCTATACCTTTTACATTGCACTTTTAACAGCAAGTCCTAGCAGGATGCTGCAGAAAACCTTTTACTCTTAGCATTGTGAGAAAGCATGATAACCCTGCACCTAATAATATCTGTGATGCTTTCAGACAAAACGCCAAGTAAAGTTAGCTAAAGGCTGAAACTGGCTGAACCAGTTACATGATATAGGGCAATGAGGCAACTGTACATCGGTGGTGCATACACAAAGACATTTTTTAATTTACTGAGCGGAGATGGATTGGTTTTATAACAACAAAAATAAAAACCCCAGTAGTGAGGTTGCAGGGGAGAAAAGCAACAAGAGGGAGAGGAGGTGGTGGAGGAGTGTGTGCGCGCACACCCCCCCCAGGCAAGTGAGCGAGAGAAGCACAGGGGCAGAAAGAAGGGGGGACGGTGGGCAATGCACACAAGGCAGACAGCTGACAAATAAATGCAACAGAGGGGAGATAAACATGATAAACACTTTATAGTTGCAGAAGCATCATTATATATATATATATATATATATCAGCTCACGCTTCTTTATTCAGGAAAGAAGATGCCGCACTCACGGGTGATTTCATCCAATGTTTAATACAACAGAAAAGTGGGACGCGTTTCGGCTCGCGCCTTTTTCGACCACAATGTTTACAGAGTTCATTAAGCCATTTTATTTTAGATTCACGCATGCGTTCCATCATGAAAATAAAAAGCGGACATAGCTGAATAATCGGCTGCAAAAAGTAGATGCCATTTTAAGGTGGTTTTCACGTAAATATTTTCAATCCATGATTTAACTCAAATCAATCTTATTGGCTGTATGGGGTTAATCACATTTGTCTCGTGTTATCTTATTATAGAGATGAGGTTAATAACATTTGTCATATATTAAATAATTCAATGATTAGTGCGCAATCGTATTTTCATTTCCCATGATTGTCATATTTCATCAGCAATGGCGCTTCATGAAATCCCGCTCTGAATAAGCTTATTACTATACGTCAATAACTCTATATGGATATGCGCAACTTATATCAATAAATTCATGCATCCTCACAGTATATCAATGTTATTCATATTCATATGTTCATATTTGGTACATTTTGCATATTCAACCACTGATTAAGCTCTGGATGAGCATTACCATTCCTGGTTATAACTCAAATAAACCCCTTTCAATTCATTAAAAATCTTAAAACATTCATTTGGGTGCCACATAGAAATGATATCATGATTACTGACAAACTTCAAGGAGGTACTTCAACCCACATGAATAGCTAGTTCTTCTTCAGTATTCAAACCTCCCGGAGTCCTGGTCTGGAGGTCGATTATATATCTGGACTCAAGTCTACGTAAGCGGAGCTCTCTATTTCCTCCTCTTTCATTCTGTGGGACATGATCAATACAGAAAAACCGTAGAAGGTTTCTGTTACTGGAGTGGGATTGGGCAAAGTGCCTAGCAATGTACCAGGGTTTGATAGACCGAGAAAGATAAACAAATTTCTCACATGTAATACTCCATTCTGCGTGTACTGTTTGTTATGCCCATGCAATCTTTTATATATAGGGAGCACCATCCACCCCACCAAAAAACGTATCCTTGAACATGCCAGAGCTATAGAAAGAAAGGATCCAACATATCGCATTGCTAGGCACTTTGCCCAATCCCACTCCAGTAACAGAAACCTTCTACGGTTTTTCTGTATTGATCATGTCCCACAGAATGAAAGAGGAGGAAATCGAGAGCTCCGCGCCGACAAATGTGATTAACCCCATACAGCCAAACAGATTGATTTCAGTTAAATCACGGATTGAAAATATTTACGTGAAAACCACCTTAAAATGGCGTCTACTTTTTGCAGCCGATTATTCAGATATGTCCGCTTTTATTTTCATGATGGAACGCATGTGCGCATGCAAAATAAAATGGCGTAATGAACTCGGTAAACATTGTGGTCGAAAAGGAGCGAGCCGAAACGCGTCCCGCTTTTCTGTTGAATTAAACATTGGATGAAATCACCCGTGAGTGCGGCATCTTCTTTCCTGAATAAAGAAGCGTGAGCCAACATTGATCCGGGGACCCGCCGCCACATAAAGCCGCACCTGTTCCCGAGTGCGCATATCGGTGGACTGGAGAATGAATGAATATATATATATATGACTGGGGGTCAGCAACTTCTCCTCCAATGAGGTTGTGGCAGTACATTCAAAGGTGGGGGCGGAGCCACATCCTAGGAGCAGCCGCATCTGAGGAAGGCCATTTAGGCCGAAATGCATCATGCACACGCTGTCTTATTAAAGGCTTCCTTGTTGTCCCCGAAGTGGCCTCTTCTCCTTACGAGGGGGAGTGTGTGTGAGTGTGTGTGTGTGAGAGAGTGTGTGTGTGTGTGTGTGTGGGAGAGAGAGAGTGTGTGTGTGTGTGTGAGAGAGAGAGAGAGTGTGTGTGTGTGAGAGAGAGAGTGAGTGAGTGAGTGTGTGTGTGAGAGAGAGTGTGAGTGTGTGTGAGAGAGTGTGAGTGTGTGTGAGAGAGTGTGAGAGAGTGTGAGAGAGTGTGAGTGTGTGTGAGTGTGTGTGAGAGTGTGAGAGAGTGTGAGAGAGTGTGAGAGAGTGTGAGAGAGTGTGAGTGTGTGTGTGAGAGAGAGTGTGAGTGTGTGTGAGAGAGAGTGTGAGTGTGTGTGAGAGAGAGAGTGAGTGTGTGTGTGAGAGAGAGAGAGTGTGTGTGAGAGAGAGTGTGTGTGTGTGTGTGAGAGAGAGAGTGTGTGTGTGTGAGAGAGTGAGTGTGTGAGAGAGAGTGAGTGTGAGAGAGAGTGAGTGTGTGAGAGAGAGTGAGTGTGAGAGAGAGAGAGTGAGAGAGAGAGTGAGGTGTGAGAGAGAGTGAGGTGTGTGAGAGAGAGTGAGTGTGTGAGAGAGAGTGAGTGTGTGTGAGAGAGAGTGAGTGTGAGAGAGTGAGTGTGTGAGAGAGAGTGAGTGTGTGTGAGAGAGAGTGAGGTGTGTGAGAGAGAGTGAGTGTGTGTGAGAGAGAGTGAGTGTGAGAGAGAGTGAGTGAGTGAGTGAGTGAGAGTGAGTGTGTGAGAGAGAGTGAGGTGTGAGAGAGAGTGAGTGTGTGTGAGAGAGAGTGAGTGTGGAGAGTGTGTGTGTGAGAGAGAGAGAGTGTGTGAGAGAGAGAGTGAGTGTGTGTGAGAGAGAGTGAGTGTGTGTGAGAGAGAGTGAGTGTGTGTGAGAGAGAGTGAGTGTGTGAGAGAGAGTGAGGTGTGAGAGAGAGTGAGTGTGTGAGAGAGAGTGAGTGGTGTGAGAGAGAGTGAGTGAGTGTGTGTGTGAGAGAGAGAGGAGGAGGTGAGAGGAGAGAGAGTGAGGGTGAGAGAGAGTGAGTGTGTGAGAGAGAGAGTGAGTGTGTGAGAGAGAGTGAGGAGTGTGTGGTGAGAGAGAGTGAGTGTGTGTGAGAGAGTGAGGTGTGGAGTGAGAGTGAGGTGTGAGAGAGAGGGGTGAGAGAGTGAGGTGGAGAGTGTGTGAGTGAGAGTGTATGTGTAAGAGTGTGTGTGGTGAGATGTGTGTGTGAGTGTGAGTGTGAGTGAGAGTGTGATGTGAGATGTGTGAGAGTGTGTGTGAGATGATGTGAGGATGAGAGTGTGTGTGTGAGAGAGTGTGTGTGAGTGAGAGTGTGTGTGTGAGTGTGAGAGTGTGTGTGAGTGATGAGTGTGTGTGTAAGAGTGTGTGGATGAGTGTGTGTGTGTAAGAGTGTGTGTGATGTGAGAGTGTGTGTGTGAGTGGATGAGTGGTGTGTGTGAG